>CATQJL010000112.1:51647975-52227638 GCA_958299035.1 Cylicocyclus nassatus | reverse complement strand
ATAGTAACATAATGCGCTCTCATTTTCCTATTAAGCGCATACTAATAAATTTTATATTGTTTGCCTTACATTTGTTTTCAGAGACACTTTGTCAAAAATTTTCATTAACTTGATCAGTGTTGTATAGCCTATCGTATTTATAGATTTATACGTGTCATCTGCAAAAGAATGCTAATCAGATTCATTCCAGAATTTCTTTTGCTTGCATCTATCTTAGTGTTTGACTGACGATGAAATCGAATGCAAAGAGGTCCAAAGTGATGCAAAAAACAAAAGTGGCATAGAATTGAGCGTAATAATTTGATCCTTTCAAATTGTATTGAGTTAGTGTTAATATTTGCTCAAATTTTTGTTACAGAAAAATGAAATGATATTGTTTAACTGTTAGCGGTCTATTTTTGCTACTGTTCCATTGTCTGTGGCTTTATTACTTGCTGTTTGAGTTTGTTTCTGTCTGCTGTTTGATTCTATACTTTCCTTGTTAGTATAGTACTATATCAGTTTCACTATATATCTCAATGAAGAGACTTCTTTAATGTATCTGTAAACGTTTACTGTGAGAAGATATGAAAAGATGAAATTTTTGGAAAACAATTGGGACAAAAAGCTTTGCCTAGCGGCAAAACTTTCAATGTATCTGCCCGATTCATTTCTAGCGACCCGTAGGATCGCTAGTCCTTCATATATTAGATCTTCTAAGTCCGCATTGTTACGCAAGAATCCTTGCAACGCTTGTTTACTGAATACATTAGTGGCGCCTCAACATCCACTTGTGTTCCTATCACCTTCCGTAGCATCTTTGCCTCAAGCAGCTTGTCTGCAAATAAAAAAACAGTGTTCATCTCCGAACGCGTCCGTGAGACACAGAGGTGAACAAGTTCTGAAAGAACTGAACGTTTAGTAAGGCTTCCTTTATAGTCGTCATAGTTGTGGGCGACTTAAGTAACGAGTGAAAACCGGGTGATATATTGAATCTTGAGAGGACTGAACCATTGGTGGATAAGTTTAGAAGGTGATATAGTAAGTAGACTTAGCTCGTTATATACTGCAAAATATTCAACTAGGCACACGATATATATTCCATAGCTGTACTCGCCGCATGACGTTGACTGTTCGTATGGAAATGCTATGTCGCTCTCCATCTGTAAGACGATTTGCAGTCGAGAATGTTCTCTCGGAATCGGCATTGCTCTATGGGATTACAAGAACACATATCAACACCAGAGGTGCGATAGTGGGAGCCGATTCTCCCCCCACCTTCACTTTTGAGCTGGTACAGGGTGACCATCTTCACTTTTGGAATAAAAATTTTTTTCGCTGGACGATAAAGAAGGAAAATAAGCAAAACAAATGCAAAGAAAATTATTAAAAGCATATATGTATGTATACGGCGGCATATATATTTAAAATAAACGTGCTCAGTAAATGGTGTATTTGGAAGTAAAACTTAGCGAAACTGTACGGGTTTTATTAAGCAAATTTTGTTATACAGCGAAGAAAGTAGATCGATCCAGGCAGTAACGGCCGAGAACCAGAATTTTGAATAATTAAATAGTGAAAAATCATGCGAAATTTCCACTGTTGTAAATTTGTTGTTTGAAGATGTCAGCAGTTGCGACCAGGGTCAAGCGTGTGATGCGACTGTCGCAACGGGGGTCGTAAAGGGGGCCTACGGTGAGGGGGGGGGGGTGTCGTAAGAGGGGGTAGTTTGGATAAAAAACGTACGATTGGAAGCAAATCAAATAGCAAGTAATTATTACATGTTCTTAACAATAAATTCATGGAATGCTGTGTACCAATGTATCAAATAAAAAAGAGTGAACAATAATTTGAAAACATTTGCAAGCGTAGAAATTCGCTTCATTTGCTGCACTTTTGAAAGATTGTGACTTAGTTCTTTTTTTTATGGGAAATGCTATTTCTCCCGCAAAATATTGTCTCAAACGGGGATCGAACCCTGCTGGCATGACTAAAATCCAAAAAATAAACACTTTCAGGAGCTCAAATGCTATTAAAGGCATATATGTGTGATAAAGATGTTGGATGTACCGATTGGTGTTGATCCTGCTTCCGAAGGCTCACTGAAGACTCGCACACTCGACAAAAGCGCACATGTAGATCAACGATGACAATCAATAATTCGTAAATCTTTTTGTAATGCCATTTATGCGGCCCTTACAATTTATATGTACTTTAGATAAGCCCTGCTACTGCTGTGCGAAATCTGGTGTTATTTTACAAACTGCGGATTTTCTTATAATTTCATGTATGGTAGCAAAAAATGAGAAAAGGGAGGTCGTATCTGCGCCTGATCTAAATTTCTCCGGAGCTATTGAAGCTTGTTAGCTGCAAACTTGCTGTAATACGAGGCCATCCCTCTAGTTTTTACCATAAAAATTTCAGGCTGTTTTATAACTTCCCTGGTAAATTACAAAATTTTGAGCTCAAAAATCTCAGTTTTTGCTTTTTAGGATCGCATCTAAATTTGCGAGAGCCTGATCTAAATTTTTTCGAACTCACTGCTCCTCAAGGGCTAAAACTTTTTCTATGAATAGTCTGGGCACTATGCTACAGAACCTGTTCTCTGCAGCCTCTCAGCCTTTTCCTGGCCTTAGTTACGAATTTTCAAACTACCGTGCTCATGCGTGTTTTTGACGTCGTTCTGGACATCGCTAAAGCGGTTTTTTTCGCAGGAAAAACTATGGAAGAGGTAAGAACCGAGCTTCTTAGTCGAAAACATCTTTTGTAGTTTAAGAATGTCATTTGTTCTCCGTGTAAAAATTTGTGTCGCATACGGGAATCGAATTTGCTGGCCTGAAGTATGCCTGAAAATTCAAAAGTAAACTTGCAGAATCTCAAACATTATTGAAGGTGTGTATATGTGCTAGAGATGCTTGGCGCACCCATTGGCCTAAAAATTCTGCTTCCGAAACCTCACTGAAGTCCTCACGCAGGCGTTTTGGCGTCTTTTGAGATTGCCATTCGTTTATGCAGGTTACCGCGAGAAATGTGGGCAGGGGAGGTAAGGGGGATAGATGGGGGAAGGGGAGGGAGGGGGAGGGGGGGGGAGGTCGTACAGATAGGTACCTTCAAGGGGGGGGGGGTCGTGAATGAGGGTCCAGGATCGCATCAACACGCTTGACCCTGGTTGCGACCTCACAGGATTTGAAGGGTAAATGGTGCTCTATTAGATAGTGAAGGAATCGAGTCGATTTGAGAGATAATTGTTGAAAACCAGAATTCTAAAAATTTACGCAATCTTTGCGTGTTTTTTGATAGTTTTGAATGTGAAAGTGTGTGATGTTGCGACTTCATAGGTTTATAGAGTAAGGTTTGCCTTATCAGGATATATCTTAGCCGTTCCGATCCATTAAAACACTCCGAAATCCAGAGTCTTGAAAAAGCAGGTAAAAAAGCGCTTTTTGAAATTCAACAGCTCATAACTTCTTCAGAACTGAGTCATGTTGCGACTTCATAGGTTAGATTCTTCTCATCAGGAGCTTTCAGACGGTATATAATATGTGGGGGTTTAGAGCCTCCTACGAATTATGCCCATGGGGGGAGCTTTTTCATACCAAAGTCTCCCCCCTCCAATACATTAAAGTGGGCTAGGGAGAGACTTTGGTATGAAAAGGCTCCCCCCACGGGCATAATTTGTAGGAGGCTCTAAGCCCTGTTATATATCGTCTGAAAGCTCTTGATGAGAAGAATCTAACCTATGAAGTCGCAACATGATTCTGCAGTTCTGAAGAAGTTACGAGCTGTTGAATTTTAAAAAGCGCTTTTTTACCTGCTTTTTCAAGGCTCTGGATTTTGGAGGTGTTTAAATGGATCGGAACGGCTAAGAAATACCCTGATAAGGCAAACCTTACTCTTTAAAACCTATGAAGTCGCAACATCACACACTTTCACATTCAAGATTAATATGAGTTTAACTGTCAACTGTCAAAAAACACGCAAAAATGGCGCAAATTTTTAGAATTCTGGTTTTCAACGATTATCTCTCAAATCGACTCGATTCCTTTACTATCTAATAGAGCACCATTTACCCTTCAAAACCTGTGAGGTCGCAACTGCTGACATCTCCAAACAACACATTTATAACAGTGGAAATTTCGCATAATTTTTCACTATTTAAATATTCAAAATTCTGGTTCTCGGCCGTTACTGCCTAGATCGACCTACTTCCTTTATGTTATAACAAAATTTACTTAATAAAATCCATACAGTCCAACAAACTTTCAATTCCAAATACACCATTTACTAAACACGTCTATTTTAAATTTTTATAAATAAAATTTATAAATATTTTTAATATTCATGGTATCTGTGGCCCTAAAGAGGGCCGTTGGGTCACAGTTCGACCTAGAAAGATAGCTCTGTTCGTCCGTTCTACCCCCCCCCCCCCCGTTTTTCGGAGGTGAGTGTCCGACACTACCACCTTCACTTTTGGCCGGCCAGTGGTAGCTGGGACCACCTTCACTTTTGGTGGGCCCGGCTCCCCCCATCGCACCTCTGATCAACACTCGTTGAAACGAGATAGAGGCACTACAGTGAAAGTAAGTGACTGACCAATTCCACTTATTTGGGTATGTCCAGTTGTCTTCGAAAAATCAAAGGTTGCTTGTAAAGCCCTTTGGATGTTTTGTCCGCTTGTGGATAACATGGCCATTCTCAGAGGCTGTTAACATTCCTATGTAAAGTAGGAGGGAAGCAAAGGATCTTTGAGTTTAGGAATTGCACACTACTCTTCCAGAGTGTTATGGTTTGGTGGAAATTAATGTCTCGCTGGAGTCGTTGGAATATTTATTGAGACGAACCCGGTGTTGAACCGGGGGGAGCAACCTGTAATACAATCGGGGGCTCCTTATATAGTAGTAAGGCGGAGCTGACCCGTGCACAATCAGACTGTCCAGGAAATATATGCAAGAAAGAGGATGCCGCGGCTTGGCGCGGCCCCTGGAAGATAGGTGCCACTCACTGGTGAGTGATCCGGCACTTAAATATAAGCGGTTGGGGAATGTGGCCTGCGGGGAATACTTGTAAGCTATTAGGATCACAGAATTGTTGAGGTTGATGATACATGAATTATCAGCACTCCGGGGGAGCAAGGTGGAGGCGAAATCTGCTGAAATGTAAATAAATAAGTACAATCAAAACCTCCTAAAAGCGTTTGTACTTAGAAATTGAGGTATAGCTGTGTTCATGAGTGTAAGCTATTAGATTGGTTGTTGAGGTTGATGATTCATAGATCAACACTCCGGGCGAGCAAGCAAGAAGTTAATTTGGTAGGCACAAATACAACAAATGCATAGTACTGTGTAGTTACACAGTTCTATGCATTTGTTGTACACATACTAATGAAAGCTATAGATGAAGAGAGTTTAAGGTGAACAGTTGTAGTGGTTGCTCGTTGCTCTTCCGTAGTGTGACTTCGCCTTTCGTCGTCGTCTCTTCTTACTCGTCGGATCTGCCGGCGTCAATTTTGAGTTGAGAGATTAGTTGTCGGTGATTGTCTTCGTGATAGCCGGCGTTTCCTTGATCAGATGTTCGTGATGTGTGACCTTCGGCATGTCCTTCATCTTCATCTTGCTTGTGCTCCAACACGAGGAGTGCAAAAGGAACTCTTGCCAGAACGCTTCAACCGACGACACAAGGCCTAATATGCAGCGAACTTTGGCCAACCATTGTTGTCTGTCTGCTTTAGCTTCGCGATTAGCAGCAGCTGTCCGGGTTCTCTTTTTCGATAACGACTTCACGGTCTTCTGAGATGTTACTTCAGCATGCGCTCGGAAGATTCTCCTGTTGATTCCACCGGTAGCGTTTTGATTGAGAATGGTGAACGTCTTCTGTTGTGAGCCATCTGGGTGTCATGAGGGTGAGAAGCGAGTTTGGAGGCTTCCTGCATCGTGGATATACATCCAAAAATGCCAACTATCTCTGTGCTCACGTTGTTGCGGCTTATACCGGATATGATATATTCAAAGATGGTTGGGGTCAATATGAGCCCGGAGAGAAGCTTTCGCACTATTTCGGTGTGAGTGATGAGGTTGAGAAGATCTTGTCCAATAATAAGATCGGGCAAGAAGCTTTTATGAGTCAGCGTATCTTGAACTACCTTCAAGTTCTTATTGGAAATGAAATGGACTTGTGCATCTGTGAGATGTGCTGTATGTAGGTTGGCAGTCAACTTCTCTTTTGTGTGCAATGGTATCTTCTTGAGTTTCTTTGCGTTGTGAAAGCTTTTCAAAGTAATTCTTACTTCACTGGAAGTGAATGTCTCTTTCAATTCTCCCATTCCTGATGCGGTGAATGACATTGTTTGGATAACTGCCAGCTTAAGCTCTTCACTAAGTTTTGATCTGATGAAGCTTCGCTGGGAGCCAGAGTCAATCAGTATTGTTATAGGTTGATGATCCCAATCTGCCTCGTTGAATATCATGGCTGAAGCCGTTCGAAGTACGCTTTGGCACACGACTGGCAGTTTGCTTGAGCAGTAGACTTCTTGTCATCTCGCCGAGTTTGTACAACGTGTGCTTCATTTGCGTCGCGATGATCGAAGTGGTTCTTAGCAGTATCTCAGAGACTTGCGAATAATGATTGGTGCTTGTAGAAAATTGAAACTGATAGAGATATCCTTCCTCCTCTTTCCATTCTGGACTTCCAGACTTGTGTCTAGATGGTTGCTTGGAAGAAGCGTCTTCATTCTTAGTGATGTCGTTTCCTGCAGCGAGATGATGTCGTCTATTGCGTGGAGAATATCCGAAAATCGAAGTGATCGCCATGTACGGTCTCCTTCTGTAAGACGGTTGCGCAGATGGCTTCAGGAAATTTCAACAGAATTACTCGGCGCCAGATTCTGTTTGCGCTCATCTTCATTCCGGTTTGTTTTAGGTGAATGATCCTCGAATTGATTGCTTCAAAAGTTTCTCGGCAACTTTCATGATTGCCTTTTCCTTCTTGAAGTCTTTGGATTTCATTGATGAGTATATCTGCCATGCTGGCAGAGCGATCAAAGTGCTTCTTTAAGATGTCTGCGGCTGCCTTGTATTTGTTTCCAACGACAGGGATGCAGTTCAGAGCAGCAGCAGCTTTTCATTTGAGCGCTTGCTTCAGAAAAAGGAATTTATCGCCATCCGAGAGGTATTCGTCGCAGTGAATGAGTGATTCGAACACTGTCCAAAAACTGTTGAACTCTCTGAAGTTGCCAGAGAATGTAGGAATCTCTAGGAGCGGTTTCCGGAAATTGATGTGGCGTTCACTACGTTCCTTTGTTGAGCCTCTTTCTATCTCGCTGACTGGCTGAATACTAGAAGCAGACGTATGCAAAAGCGCCGTTTGCTCCCTCAGTTCATGTTGTCTGAACTGTATACGGTTTTGCCATTGAACTGCCATCACCTCCAGATCTAGTGCTTCCAGCTCCAAATGCTTGTAAATTTCAATCATCAGCTTCTCTCTTTCCTTTTCTTTATTGCGTGCATTGATGTAGTGGCAGTGCTGAGCTGTGTTTCTTGCAATTTCACAGCGTTTTGCAAAGAATTGAGGAGATTTATCATTACTCCTGCCTTTTCCTTGATATATTCTTCACATTCTCCTTTTGTTGTTGGAAATGTGAAGAGGACGTCTATGTTCTCCACTCCGGACTCGTAGGATTTTACGAGCTTACAAACGATGTTGATTTTGGTTTTGAAGAGTTGAAGAGCGGCCTTTTTTGCTAATTTACCGACTTCTATTTTCTTCTCGTCCTTAGAAAGCTGGTTGCTTCGGATGTACCAGTTAGCAAGGTTTTCGTTAACTTGTAGACGTATCTTCTGGTGATCCGTCGAGTAGAGGCAGCTGTGGTGCTGATCCCTAATTTGCAAGCATGTCTGGGTGGCTTGAACGCCGTGCTGACTGGTAAGGTGGCTTGGACCTTGGCCAGATAAGGATTGGGTTTGAATTCTTCTAAGTCAAGAGTTCTTGGTCGAACTTTGACTTTTTTGGCAAAATGAGCTCCTGTAACTCAAGTTACATTCCTTTCGAATCTCAATTGATCTCCGGTCCTTGGACAGGATTCGCGAGATATGAGATTGATTGGATAATTGCACTCACAAAATTTGTTCCGCTCTCTAGATCGCCTACGAAAAGGATTCACAGGAACTCAGACAATTCACCGGAACTTCCGCAGGACAAGCAGAACTTGCAGCGTTTCCGCAGCACTTTCTTAACCATTGAGAAAGTGCACGCTCCAAAATGCGAGGTTTCCGCAGGAAATGGACGTCACAGCGATCGTAAACCGGAACTTCCGCAGCACTTTGCATAAAGCTCTGCGAAAGTGCAGTGAGGCTCGTAAGGTTTCAGCAGCGCTTTGACCTGCCAGTATTTTCGCAGGACTTTCAGGGCGCATGCATTCGCGATTGCGAAATAGCGAACGCAACATCAACAGCGCATAGCGCACTCTTTTCTTCCATACTGTTTCGCTTCTGTTCCTCCTCTAATCTTTCTCTTTTTTCTTTCTTTCTTCAGTGTTGGCGTAAGTAAACCTATACCCATCCATATTCTAAGTATTCTTTCAGGCATCGGTGCAGGTGTGTGAACAACAATCACCAAGCTGCTGGAGTGCTGGAAAAGGACTCAATGGAGGGACTTCGTAAGCACAACGCCCTTGTTCAAGTATGCGAACTTTTTGCTCTATGTGCTTTGATCAAAATAATAATGCAAGTAATTTAAAACTATTACTTTGTAGAAAATATGCACTGGATCTGAATAAAGCAGAAGTGATTACTTAGAAATATATCAAAACAAAGGGTGGGGGGGGGGGGAGAAAAATGGGTCCCCGAAATCTCAAAGTGATTTACAAGCTCTTGGTGAATATTGAAATATTTTGGAAAATTTTCAGATTTAAATTGACCAGTACATTCGCCAGTTTTTCAAAAAATCATGACTTCCTTCCGACTCGATGGATCTCTTTGCGTTTATGTTCATCTAAAAGAGAAATCATTCTCTTTACAGCAGTACTTTCGCTATGAATTGGCATAAAAAAGTTGAAAGTTTGAAATTTAGAAGCAACTGAAGAAAACTACTCAAAATTGGCACTTTTCGAGCAGAGTCACGAAAAAATTTTGAAAATTTTTTTGATAGAGAAGGCTATGCTCTTTACCATAGCCTTTTCCAAAAACAAAAAAGATTGGAATTAGAAGCAAATAAAGAGAATTAATACAGTTCTGCGTCGGAAGGGACGGGAAAGTCATGTGAACATGGGTTTATTGACCTTCTCTTTTTAGTTGAGAGAAATTTGTGCCAATCGAGAGTAATTTTGATTTTCGTAATTACCGAGTTTTCGGATCTGATTTTCTACGAAAATCAAAATTGCTTTCGATTGGCACGAATTTCTGTCAGCTAGAAGGAGGTCACAAAACCTATGTTCATGAATAACCCGTCTTTTCTGTGACGTTTTTGGGCATTTTTGAGCATGCTCGAAAATTGCAAAACTGAAGTATTTGTTCTCTTTATTTGCTTCTAATTTCAGTCTTTTCTGTTTTTGGAAAAGGCACTATAGTAAAGGACATAATTTATTCTATTGAAAAAAATTTTCTATCGAAAAATTTCAGAATTTTTTGGTGAGCCTGCTTGAAAAATGCCAAGTTAAGTAATCTTCAATTGCTTCTAACTCGCGCACTTTCTTGAGCCAATTTATGGCAGAGATATCGCTGTAAGAGAATGATTTCCTCTCTTAGATAGATAAAAAATCAAAGAGATCCATCGAGTCGAAAGAAAATTATGATTTTTTGAAAAAGTAGCGAACGTAGTTTTGAGTGGCGAACGTACTTAACCACCTAATAGTTGTGGACAATTTTCGAAGGAGCTATGCTAAAAAGAATTGAGGTGGTACAAAAATTGTAACCGCAAATGTTCAACCATTCCTGAATTTTTTTTGCTGGAAGTGGCCACACGCCCACAAACCCAAAAGTTTCAATCCCTCCCTCCCCTCCCTCAAATAAATTTCTCGCGCCGCCACTGCTTTTCGTGTGTCTATCCTTTTCTACTCTCTGCTTTTGATTTTCAAATGTTTTTCCTCTCACAACACCGCACACATCACAAAATAATGATTTTTGATTCAAGATAAAAAGTTCAAAACTTATGATTTAATCATAGCTCGAGAAATTTTCAAATAATAATGTTGAATGATTGAGTAAAATAGAAATAATGTGGGTAGAAATATATCAAAAGAAAGGGGCAAAGCATAATGGGTCTCAAGAATATTCATAGTAGTCTGCGACTGTAGATAATGAAAGATCAGCTCTTCTAAACTCTAAAGTAGTCTGTTTAGGCAATTTTCGAAGGTGTGGCTCACTCCGCCCATTTTTGCTATAAAAAAATCGAGGGCATACAAAAGCTGAAACCACGAAAATTCAACCATTCCTAAATTGCCCTTTGTTCGGTGGCTCACGCCCACAAACCCAAATAATTTTTTGTCCCCCTCCCCCTGAAAAAGTTTCTTGCACCGCCACTGCTTTAATATATTTATCGTTCTCTGCTCCTCTGTTTTGTTGTTTTAAATGCTTTTCTCTCTCCCAGATACTTCCTACCTTCAACGGATCTGCACATGATTAATTTACCGAATGCTCCAATTTTCTGCAAGCAGACTTTTGCGACCACACATGGGGAATATTGAAATAGAATAATTTTCTTTACCGGCTTCTACCTTTGGAGCTATCAAAAAGTGCCTCAGGTACCATTAGAAAGCATGTCTTCTTTCAAAATAAACATGTGCAGATCGGATGTGAAGGAAGAAAGTTTCGAATTTTTGAAAAGGATGGGAACGAGCTTTTGATTCATTAGTATTGTTTCCTAAGTATTAATTTATGAAAATTCAACAATAACTTATAATAACTTTCACTTACACATACCTGCCTTAGAGTCTGACACATACCTGTTTTGTGTGGAAAATGCGGGAATATTAGATTAAAGCAAAAGTTCTGTCGCTCCAAATTTGAAAATTCCAAAAAAATTCAAGTCAAAGTAAAGCCTTGATTTTTGCAGAAAACTTGTAATTTTCAAATCCGCTTCAGAGCTTCTACTGTTGAGATTTCGAAATTTCCGAAAATTTCAAATGAATCGTCCAAATTTGCTCCGTATTTCTTGGCGAAGAAGTTGCAAAATGGAACACTTGCGGCAAGGCACGATTTACATCATTTACATCACGAAATTTCAATTAATTCTCATCACAGAAATGAAGGGAGGCCGAAGCCGGCTTCAGTCGCGCGGACAAGGTCAAAATACACCCGATAAGTGGAAACGGTTTATTTCCCCACAGGACCACCTTCGCTTCAAAGCGCATATTATCCTTTGTGAATGAGATTGTTATTCTTGTTTTTATCTTATTCTTCCATTATTCTTTACTCTTCCATCAGTATAACACTTTTTAATTCTTCATATCTGCCGATTAAACTTATTCGGTTATGCATACATACTCGAATGCTTCTGTAACTTTATGTGTATTTATTTATGAACACTTCATTGAATCTGTTAGTTTGCAATTATCAACTTCGGCCTATTGTGATTTTCTATATGGTGTCCTGCATAAAACAATACACTCTGCCATTTGCTTTCTCATTGAAACTATCTCGCGCTGTCTACGTCTCTTAGCATCTAGAAAGTCTAGAGGAATTTCCACATCAAAGAAATAATGCCTTACTAAAAAGCGAAAACCTAGTATTGGAAAGGAAATCCTAGTATCAAAAAGGAAGCTTGATATGGAAGAAACGGATCGCGGATTAAAAGCGCAAAGTGCTGCGAAAATCCTGCGAAAGCGCTGCGGAAACCCTGCACCCTGAGATTGCAGGGTTTCCGCAGCGCTTTCGCAGGATTTCCGCCGGGTCACTTGCGGAAACCCTGCGAAAGCGCTGCGGAAGTTCCGGCCAGTTGTCTGAGAAGTTTGACGGTCTTATATGGTTATGTGTTGCACCTACAAAATTTGTTCCACCCTCTGGATCGCTTACGGAAATGATACACGAAAAGTTTCACGTATTAATGTGATTATGTGCTCCACTTGACTACTCTTTCACTTTCTGAATAGGATGCACAAAAAGTTTCCAAGTTGCCTGATTGTGTGGTGACCCTGATTCTTCCCCACTCTATGGTCCGCTTGCGAAAAGGATGCACAGAGAGTTTACAAGAAAAAGTTCACACGACCGACTGATTTCTAATACACCTCTCTGGATCACTTACGAAAAGGATGCACAGAGATTTTCAGATAGTCGGTTGGTTGTCTTTTTCCTGCCACGCGGGTCTTGTGGCCTCGATTCCTCCGGTTGCAGATGGAATACGAGGTGGTTTCACGGGTCGATGCACCAATTTGGTGGAAACCAATGTCTCGCTGTCGATGGTGGAGTCCTTGAAATATTTATTGAGACGAACCCGGTGTTGAACCGGGGGGAGCACCCTGTAATACAATCGAGGGCTCCTTATATAGGTAGTAAGGCGGAGCTGACCCGTGCACAATCAGACTGTCCAGGAAATATATGCAAGAAAGAGGATGCCGCGGCTTGGCGCGGCCCCTGGAAGATAGGTGCCACTCACTGGTGAGTGACTCGACACTTAAATATAAGCGGTTGGAGAATGTAGCCTGTGGTGAATACTTGTAAGCTATTAGGTGTATAGAATTGTTAAGGTTGATGATACATGAATCATCAACATATGTACTTGCTAAATCAATCGCTTCATATCCTAGCTCCAGATAACTAGATGTCACGCTTTATACCTATCCGTAAGTACTCCTACCTTCCTTCACTTTGAACATATTGAACAGAAGCGAGAAGCTGTACAAGCCGCATTTTCCAGCTTTTTGTATAATTCCCTGATGATCCCCGGCGCTTTTCTTCAAAGTCATTTTTCTTCGTTCGAAGTTAACAAAAACCTTCCGAAGTTGTATTGATTATCTAACCCAACACTGGTAAGCATGTTGCTGATAAGAACAATGAGTTTTTGGAATATCAATTTTTTCGATAAAACCCAACTTTTGACTCAATGTTCATCGCAAATCTCACGACTTCGAAAAATTTGTTCTTACCAGAAACATGGTTAGCGCTGTTAGCTTAGACGAACAGCACAAATTTGGAACGTTTTCATTGCATTCGAAGAAAGAAAAGTGACTTTGAAGAAAAGACGGTAGGGCGCTGTGAACCATCAGGGATCATACAAAAAGCTGGGAAAAGGAGCTTGTACAGCTTTTCGTTTTTATTAAATATCATAGTCAAGGATGGTAGGGATACTTACGAATAGGTAGACAACGTGAAATCCAGATATCTGGAGCTTCAGGATATAGAGCTTTTCTTTCGAGCTGCGATCCCATCCCGGCCAGGATGTTAATGCATGCAGCCCAAGACTCTCCCTGTGCTGGGGTTCAGTGGACTAGCTGCTATCCGTATGCGGTGGAGCTTATCGGCGACGTTCAGTCCTCTACCCTCTGCTATATTCTGTTTTCTTGCCAACTCGGCTTCATTCGATTGGAACAATTATCTGTTTTTTTTTTCAAATTTTTGTCGATTAGAATGACATTATCGACGTCGGATCAATAGGATAAAGTAATATGGTTTTGCTTCGATTATACGCACATGTTTCGGCCCATCATCATACAGGGGGGGGGTTGAAAGTATAACACTCTTTTGATTGTCAGTATCTCTCTTCCTATAAGGTCTTTTGTTTTTAGTGTTTTTGAGCAAGGAGTGTTGAAGGTTTTTATGGGCAAAAATTCAATGTTTGATCAGTGTAAATTCAATTGCTGACTTTTCCGAGCGTTCCGAGGTGGCAGAGTTGAGAGGATATCTTTGAATCAAGATTATTCACTGCACAGAGTAACTCGAAAATCATTAGAGTAGTAGAAAAAAGAAAAAAGAAGGTACCACTGATTTTATCCTAGCTGCATATACAAATTTTCGCTCGTAGAAATCTCCGTAACTCCTTACTCAGGAACCCGCAGCAGATAAGGAAGGTAGATTTGGAATCATCGTTTCATACCCTTCATGGCAGTATTCATCCCATAGCAAAGGTCCACTTCGACTACCCTTCCTTTCCTTGTTAACTTAAGGTATCATTCAGTGGAGCAATCTTTGACTTAACCTTTGATTCAACTGGCTTGGCACCATTAGGGCGGGGTTTTGTGATCTAATTGAGGCCGCTCGCGCCCGCGACGCACCTGCGCCTCTCTCGCGCGAGTGCTCTCTGATCATTACCTAGTCTTAATTAGGTCACAAAGCCCCGCCTCTGTCGATGCCAAGCCAGTTGAATCAAATGGTACATTAGATTCTCAGTATAAAACGACTCACCTACTGCTTTCTTGTAGGGCTCTGGCGAACCCCCAGCACTATATTTGTCCTTATTACACATCAATTGATCTAGAGTAACTTCCAATTTGTTTGAGACCCTCTGATTCTGGTAATTAGCCTTGTAAATGTAGCAGTTTGATAGGCTACGATTACAGTGGTAGCTATCAAAAGGGTTTTGAGCTGTCAGCTGGCCTTCCTCAGAATGGATACTCAACAAATTGAAAAGTTTATCATTAGGCCAATCAGGGCCAGTTTTTAACCTAAATATAGGATGATCAAGATCGATTGGTGATTCGCGTTATACAGCAAATCTAAGTTGAAGTCAGTTCTACAGAATGGTACGTGGAACTGAAGGCTTTCTGGGAAGAGATACGAAGAACTAAAAAGTTTTTGCATACTTTTGGGACACCCTTTATTCTTGACCATTGAATAGTTTATTAATTAACCTCTCTGGATCATAGCAGCTGACTTCTGGATACAGTTAGCTTTGAAGATGTAATCTGGAGCTTGCGCAATTGTCTTTAAATCCATACATAGACAGCAAATATTTATCATCACAATAAAAAAAAATAACAATAGTCCGAAGAATGAGAATCACAAACAGGAGGAATATAGACAAATGAATGATATATGTGTCTTACGCACATAGGAAACAACAAAATACAACTAATCTTTCGATTCTACTGAATCACTATGCTCTTTACATTCTTTACATTCTTTTTCTGAGTCTTTATCTTTTTCTTTACAATTTTTATTCATTAGTCGTGACGAAGAGCACCTGTAATTAATC
Organism: Cylicocyclus nassatus; assembly: GCA_958299035.1. NCBI lineage: Eukaryota > Metazoa > Nematoda > Chromadorea > Rhabditida > Strongylidae > Cylicocyclus > Cylicocyclus nassatus. The sequence continues at coordinate 52,212,542 of CATQJL010000112.1, read as the reverse complement.
GATTGTAGAGAGTTGACTCGGTGGAAATTGTGGATTTACCTTCTTAGACTCAAACTGGAAAACAGCGGCGTACACTTCAACATGTCCTTTAGTTGTATTGATTCATAATTCTCGATTGATTCTTGGAATTTTTCAATCCACAGTTCCTAGAAAAGCAAAAGCATAGGTCTACCTGCACAACACTGGAGGCAGCGACTCAAAGGCGTCGAAGCTGCGCCGCGGCAGGCCGCAGCAGCTTGCGTTGTCTGCGTCTTCGAACACGCATACAATCATACTCACTTTATCACGTTTATCCGCTGCTTGTAATGTGTAAATGGCAACCACTTGATAGTACCGAGTGAGGTGGATGATCACAAAGGCAAATTTCAGTGACACTAGAAAAAAATGGTTTTGAAAAAACTTCGTTGATGGAATTTCAAAACTTACTTGAGCTGTTCGAGTCGTTGGAATCAGCATCGCAAAACACACAGGAATCCAAGGGTACAGGCTGTCGCTGTACGACATAATGGTCCGTCTTGCCAACGGGGTTACCTTTCTAAAATCAAACTCTTTACAATATTTGTATGCCAGCAGATTTTACATTCAGAAAAATAACTGCTGTGCCAAACTTGCGCAGAAGAAAATTTCGACTAAACCATTCAAGATTTGTTACGCGCAAATGTGCCCGGTAGCGCAAAGAGACACTACATTAAACGTTCAGAGTGGTGCGTGTGCGGCTGTTTAGCACCGTGCCAGCAAGGTGCCGGCCAGTAAGCAGACGCGCCCGTACTGATCGAATACCTGCCGGCACGGCGCTAGCACGGCAGTGGAACGGCGCCGGCACCACGCTGGCACTGAGCATGCGCAGCAACTCGGGACGCAGTCTGACAGTCAATTATGAGCGATCTGGAGCGTTGTCAGCACTTTGTTTTGTTTAAGGATCACTTAAAAATAAAAATCACTCACAACTCTCAGCTTCAATGCACATTTCTTTGTTTTTGACAATACAAACATATCATTAAAGAGAAACGCATAGCAATCGACTGTCCTGCCATTCTCTGAAAATACAGATAAATTCTTTTTTCCACTGCCTCTAGAGAAGTTCAGTTCTTACCCACTAACTCCAATGGTCCTTCGTGAATGAGCTTCCTTCTTGGATGTGCAAGGAGATTTTCGCAAAACTGTCGAGACAAAGCCACCTTGAGGAACTGGAAAAACAAATGATCCTGATAAAATTTGGAGATTTTTTATTTTTCAGCTGACTAATCGACTCACATCAGGAACAAATGATTTTGGTTCCATTTCCACAATTGACGGCCATATCACTTGAGTCTGTAGTTGTTGCAAACGTTCGAAATTATGCAACCATTGCACGCTATCGTCAATAGATCCTAAATTTTTTATTTTTTTTCTGAAATAAGCCCTTCCTTCAAAAATCGACTTACGCAGACTCTCAGTCATTGAATCGATCACTTTTTCCACCTGAGCTTTGTCTTCAATATTTTCTGTGTATCTGTGGATTTCACGCAACAAAATAGGAAGTCGGGTTATCCTACAAAATTTGGATAATCAGCGCTTAAAAATTAGTAGTTGAAAATTACCTTTGAAGTGGAGCTATAAGCAAATCTTCTAACTGCAATCGAAAGCACCTCTCGTCTGCTAGGCAAATCTAAAAGGACAATCTATGAATATCGGCGATGATAGAGATTTTTGCTTTTGAATGCTTTGATTCTTGGCAGTTCTCCAATTTTTCGAAGCATGTTTTTTACATTATTCGATGCAAGAGGATACAAATTCTTCAGGATTAATGGCCTGTATTTGATGAAAAATGACTCTCTAAAATAGGCTAAAAATCAAAACTCACCCTTTCAAATTCTGTAAATCGCTCCTCTTTCTGCCGTATGGAACCCAAATATTCCATAGTGGCCTTATAGTTGATACAGTATGCTTGGTATGCTGAGATCGTCGAGGGACCTTTCGAGAACTGTAATACAATATTCGTTATCGTGTTTGCTATATTTCTACTGATTTGGAAATCTACAAATTTACAAGGAAAGGACATCGCTTGAGGCGTTTTTTTTCACTTAAGAGTTTATCACACGAATTACATTGCCATTTTCTACATGTCATTATTCTTATGCAAAGTGGTTTCGAAAGGTGCTAAGGAGCTTACACTAGTTACAAGCTTAACCACATGGTCTTATAAGTCTCTATTTATAGAGCGAGGTTCAAAGCTCAGAAGAAAAACCGATTTGCGAAGCTAAGCTGGTCATATTGAAATCATTTGGACACTTACTTACGTCAACCAATGCGTCGATGAAGCAAAAATAGCAAGTTAACTTCAACAGCTTCCACAGCTATCAAGATGGGAGATGATCAAGTGGGGATTTCCATTCGCTCAGAAATCTAGTTTAGCGCAAAATTTCGAGAAATGGTAAGGGAAACAAACTGGCTACCTTCCACTCGAGTCACCAATGCTGAGTTTGAAGCCTTTGGTAAAAGCGGCTAAGTCAAAACTTTAACAAACTGGCTGTCAGTTGCATTTTTAGGACTTTTTGGTACTTAACATTTACATTTCACCATTTCTGAAGTATCAAAAATCTGCAACCGTATTCTCTGACAGATCTGTCCAGAGATGTGCAATGGTTGTACAATAATAATTGTTAAATTGTTTAGTTCCTCTGTGCAAACAACGCAAGAATTTCGTTAACATGAGCCTTTCCCCGCCCTACCCCCCAATACAACATTTGAGTTCCAGCAACTAAAAGCTTCTCACCTGGAGCAGGCATGCCAAACATAATTAGTAAAAAAGCTGATCAAGATACGGATTTCTGTATGTTTCAAATTACTTGGGTGTTATTGCGCAACTGACCTAATAATTTTCAAGATTTTCAAAACAAAAGATCAGATCAGCCTTCCATGAAAATTTTCGTTTTCGGTACGCAAAAATTTCGATCATCCCGAATCTTTTCATAGAGTATGTAAATTGTCCAATAAGCTTGTCGGTGCAGTGAATAATGGTAAAGGGCCATATTCGAACTTGCCAATTTGCAGAAAACTTGATGCGTCACATACTTAACGTCCACTTTGCGTTATTACAGACGCCTAGATGGGGATCAGAGCCTGATGTTGATCTTAAATAAGGTATTTTGCAGTTTAGCTGGCTAACACCCTCCCTAGCATAGCCTGATACCTTTAGCTTCTTTTATGATCTTCGTCGCAATGTGATCAATAGAGTGGGTGAAACAGGACTCAAGGCATAGCTGTTTGTAGCACAACGACACTTTAAGTTAGTTTGAGGAACTAGGTGACTCTACTCCGAATCAGCACTACATTACGCAGACAAATGATCGGAAGCTCCGCGGCACATACAAGGAAAGAATCCCCAGCCTTTGTGGAAAGTGCTGCGAAAGTTTCCTTTTTCAATCAACGTGCGTCAAATTACGGAAGTTTTCATTCTCGAAATTTGAAATTTGGATGGTAAAAATGTAAACACTGTAAACTTCTTGTCCGGCAGAAGTTTTTGTATGTAGTTCTGAGCAGTCAGTGGGTGTTCAAAAATGAAATTAAAAAATGAGTGAATCAATTAAGAAAAAATACGTCATTCAGCTTACGGTCGAATGACCATCACAACGAAGCGAATATTTGAACAAAGTGAGGAGTTTGGTTTAAAACTTCCAAGCAGAAGACGTTAGAATGACTTTTTCTTCAAACTTTGATGAAGTTCTTCACATCATATGAATTTTTTCCAATCCAACTGAAGCCCTAGTTCGCTCTTATATCACCATGAGTTCATTACTGGAACTTCTAATTTCAATTTTTCGACTTTTCAGCTCACCTTCTCAAAGAGTTTCACGACAAGCTCCGTACAGTCATAATCAGTGCCTTCACGATTTACAGCCGGCAGAAGGGAAAGGAAAGTCTGGCAAAATCCGCGTGATATTCGGCAAAGTTGGTCCAAGTTACCAAAGAGAAGATCAGGTTCGACGGTAAGTAGACATCCCTCAACCTGGCATTTCTTTAGGGGCTCTTTGTAGACATTTCTGAAAAAAAGTGTATACATATATATATTTGGGGGGGGGGAGAGTAGGTGACATACCGAAGGACCAGTAGTTGATGATGGAGAAATTTGAGTTCCGAATGAAAAAGCTCCCAGACTGATTGCAGATATTTTTGTTTCTGGAATAAAATATTATTTAGAACATTTACAGAGCTTCATGTTGTTTCTGATAAGACAATCTCCTACAGAATTACAATTTGTGAAGATGTAAAGGCCTTAAAAATAGAAAAAACATGCAGCTATGAATAAACACTATTCTTGAAGTGTTTCAACTACTCATTTCAGTCAAAAGTAAATTGAAAGATCTTACTTGAGGTGGAAGCTCCTGAATTGGTCCCTCGAACATTTCGTCCCAATTAACAGGCTGAAAATTTTGCTTATCGGCTGAGGATCATTGAAATGATATATTTACTTACCAGTAACTTTTCCAGCTCATCATCTTCTAGCTCATGATCTACGGAGGTTTCCAAGGCCGCTTGTACATGTTTGATAATTTCACGACGTTTTGCACGGTTGGACCATTCGTACTAGAGAGAAAAACAATAATTAAATTTTTTAAAGAAGTTCAAAAAATTCTAAAACATACCAGCCGTTTTAGAATCCAAGGCGACCTCGTTTTTGTTGGCTCACTGTTTTCGGCGTAAAATGCTTGTGCTGCGATTGTAGCTCGTTGTAGATCTAAATTTTACAAAATCTCTAATCTATCGCAAAAAACTGGAGCAAAAATTTTCAGACAGAAATATTCCAGAAAATAAGGCGGGTCTTGTTTGGATAATGCTGTCCGCAGATTCTCCATCGAGGAATACCTCTGCTCTTGTGAAACACCTTAGTCGTAATAGAATCGGAAAACAAGTAGAGACGAAGCAGCAGTGCTTAGCCTGGGGAAAATCCTTAGTATCCGTGGCAACTAGTGTGGATTAGAACCGGTATCAAAAGCGATTTTCGCAGGTGGTAGTTGACGCTTTCGCTCTGGCTTTCGATATCCTCCCTGTACAACTTTTCATCGGGGATAAAAAGAGCTGATGGAGAAGAAGTTGTGGTTTCCCCACGATCGCGCAAAGAGGTTTCGGAACAATGAGGCTGCTCTTACTAATGGCTTGTCTTCGGGGAAATCAACTCATATCCTGTTCCGGCAAAAATGAAGGGAAGAACGTTGGTAGTCTTGAGATAGAGGAGATTAAGGAACGAAAAAGTGCCAGAAAATATCAAAAGGCAAAAACAATATTTTTAGCTGTGAAATTCTAAGGGATTTCTTTTATTTTTGGATAAAGTTTCGCAGTAGCGTACCTTGTCGTCAATAATCTAATACGGAATTAGATTTTCTAAATCTTCTTAAAAAGTATATGAAGAAACAGTCTAGCGCATGATTTCTATAACATTTACGTTGTATTAGAAGTGGTAAAATTTCTTTTCATATCAAACATTTCCATATCAATTTTTTTACATAATGACATAGCAGAATTTTTAGAATGTTTGATAGCTTACTTAATAATTTTTGCGTTTTATTTTTGAGATACCAAAGGCATCAAACTACCGTAGTAGAAGAGACAGTGTCAAGACGCATGTCAGAAAATTATAAAAAAAATTAAGCGCTTGGACAGTCTAAAAAAATTCCAAGAAAAGAAAATTTTCTAATACATCTACAAAGCTTCGTAAGCTTGCTGGCTATGTGTGCATTTGCGGCATTAATCTTGCCAGCGAAAGGACTCTGCTATCGCCTGAGTATGAAGAAACACTAATTTCTAGGAACGTTCTGGAATTTTTCGAAATCAAAAGTGACAGACTTTATCCATTAATAATGGATGAAATTTACAGCTTTTTCATGACGTTCTAAGCTACCCCCCCCCCCTTGGTCAAGTGGAGAAGAAAGCCTTCACACACAGCCGTGTTCGTTCGAATACAAAGCTTTGTGTAGTTGCACCATTTTAGCAATGTGCAGCAGAGCAGTGAGCCATCCATGATCGAGAAAAGTAGTAAGAAAAGTAAAGTGGAGACGATTGCATTGAGTAGAAAATGAATGTTGCATTTTTTTAAACTTGCTATTCAGTGATAAATCAGAAATTATTCTTGTGCAATCACACAACGCAACTGTTGAGATGTGGATTACCGTACATGAATTGCGATGTTCAGGAGAAAGATACGAAGAGAAGTTTGAAATCAGGATTGCTCCTTATGATGATCTTCAAGATGATAAAAATGAAAGTGGGTTTCTCGGAAGCAGACGGAAAATCGTAAACGGCGAGGAATTAACACCCACAACTGCTTAGCCATGATACCCTTAAAGAGTATCTAAACATGATTAGAAGAAGAATTCAATATTACGAAGATTCACAGCCACCCGGCGCAAGAGAGTTATTTCCCCTTATAAATGTCATATAAAACTTTATTAGCGTTTAGAAACAGTTTTAACCGAGTCCCAGTTTAGTAAACTGTAAAGCTAAGGAAGCGAGACGGTATGGCAAGATCTGAATATTATTCATCATACACTGCCACAATTTTTCACATATTAGGTCGTCCCGACAGTTCGTTCGCACAATTTTTACAAAATTTATAAATTCTGATTTCTCCAGTTGATTTGACTGCTCTTAGAAAGAGTAAATCATTCTCTTTCAATGACATCTTAGCTACTTACAAACGGTCATCTCTTGCATAGATAGGAGCGGTAGAAGAACATCACTCATAAATCTAATTTTCTATAAAGGGTCATAAAAAATCTGAAACTTGCAATAAAAATCTGAGCACTGGGTATTATAGGTCCTACTACTTGCTCTTTATACCTGTGCAAAGTTTGTGCTGAATGAACGTTTCTATTAAAACTTATGTTTCGAGTAAGCAATACAAAAAGCAATTTTGATTTATTTTGGCATTTTTCTCGTAAATCATAACAGTTGATAGAGGTTCAAGCAGCACTAGCTTTGCACAGTTAGGAAGAGCAGGTATAGAATAACACTGACAACTCCGAATTTTATTGCGAGTTCCAGATTTTCTACTCTACACAGAAAATTCGAATTTTGAGTTATTCTCTTCTACTGCTCCTATGCAACAGATGACTGGTAAGCAGCTAAGACGCCATTATAAATAGCATGATTTACTCTTTCACATAAAGATAAAAGCACTCATCTTCTGAAGAAATCAGAAGTTATGAATTTTTGAAAATTTTGCGAACGATGATTTAATATTTTCACTCGATTATCTTTAGCTAACGATTGTCGTGAGTAATTGTGAACATTAGTTAAGAGTAAAAAATGGAATATTACACGCTTTTTGTAGTTTTTTTTTCTCTTCACGAGGAATGCTCAAAACCTTAGAAAAATTTTCGAAGTATGTGGAGGCCTAGGGTGAGAAGAAAATCAATATCTTGTGACTAATTGACGTTTTCTATTCACTTCCAAAAATTGATTTACATTGCAGGAAGCGCCAAATCCTCTGATAGCTATCTAGACCTTAATTCACTGATGTTGGAGGCCAAACGTTCAGTGGTGGCAAGTTTTCAAGAATATGATATGAATCTCACGGTTATGGGAATCTAATCTATCTAATATATAAAAAATCGTAACGCCAAATCAAAAAACATCAAATAGCGGGAAACCGCGGAGCGGTCTCGAAGCGCGCAGATGCAATCTAGCATCTTTAATTACTGGTTCACTAGTTATCTTCGACTTCCTTTATTCCCAAAACCGTGAGTTTCAACTCGATAGATAACACAGACTCATTCAGGAAGATGGCACTTTAGAGATTACTGCTTGCAATTTTTATTATTTATGATAAGAATTAGTTGCAACTGAATGGCTATTTTTGAGATTAGCTCAAATCCAATTACTTACAAAATTTGATTATCACAATCCGGATTTGTAAGACGCATTGCATTCGAAACAGCATTTTTAGCCAACGTGAGAAAATACTATTCAAATGGAAGATGTTTAGTTTTAGTTTTCACTGAGGCGTTCTTAAAATCTAGCAGTAACAAAAGAAATGATAGCCAACCACTGCATCTGCGCGACAATGTTGGGGTCACACTGTACTTTTCCAATCATCCCACTCAGAAGACAAATGAAAAGAAAATAAGAAAAAATGTTGTTAGTGAAAGACATGGTTTACATGAGCACGATGCAAAATGATGCTCAGTATGAGAATGTGTCGTCTAATTGTATGTTGTATTGCTAATGAGAGGACACATCCTCTTGCAACCCACACATAATTGAATCAATTTGTTTTTTTTTCCAAGATATACAAGGGCGCTGAAGGCACATTATATTCTACATCTAGCATACAAAACTGACTCTAAGTAACGCATTTGTCAATAAAATGGGGGCGGGAGAGGGGGGGGGGGAGGGGGGAGGTGCGGTGCAAAAAGCACAAATTCCAAATTTTGCGCCTAAAAATACGCTCGCTCCGCCTCCAGCGTTCTTGGCGCCAAACACACCATGACAAGTTAGAGTAAGGTACTACAGAAGTGGGCGGAGCTTCAAGTTGCTTATATGCAAGTGTCACATTACGCATACCCTTCAAGTGAATCAAATCCTACATTTTGAACCAAGCCAGATTGCAAGATAAAACAGAACACCAACGACCTGATTGCTATTCAAAGGCAGCGTCCAGGCAAATCTGGACCTATGGGAATTTTACGTAGAATGTAGTTTTGGGGGCCTAATTAGCCACTACCCAACCGGCAGCTCAGGTAGTGCTCTAAGGGCTGAGATATTTCCCCCGAAACTGGACCCCGGGATCGTAATCGCATGGATTCATGGCGCAACCCATCAGTTTCGCGCGAGGACCCATGCAGTTGCGCCATGAATCCATGCGATTACGATCTCCCGGGGTCCACTTTCGAGGGGAATATCCAAACGTTAGAGCACTACCTGAGCAGCCGGTTGGGCAGTGGCTTAGTTAGGGCCCCATAATTACTATCCACGTGAGATCCCCATACAGTGACCGCCAAAAAGTTGCGGACAAACCCTTCTCCCTTTCTCATCGTTCGTTTCCAGAGGGAAAACAAGGATGAAAAAATTTAATAATTGCACGAGGTGATAGAGCTCTTCAAGATCTACAATCTACACTTTGAGCTTTTTGAGAAACATGTATTCTAAAAATTTTAAGAACCTTTTTCTAAAAAAAAGTCCGAAAATGGCCACGTCACAATGTCGCGGACAATAATTCTTCGAACGCAAAAATTTTCTTTTGAGCCCTATTTTAAAGCGGAAACACAAGTTATCCAAACGGGTAAGCATACTACTATACAGAGCTCGTCAAGAACTAGACACTGGTTATGGTTGCTTACCCAAAAAACGCAAGCTTGAGTTTATTTTGCTTTTTTCAAAAAACAACTTCTAATTTCCTTTATCAAGCCAAATTTCTTCACCCGGAAACCTGTTCAAGACATCCCAACAAAGCCGTCTGGATAAAACAGATGCTCGTTGCCATCCCCTTTGCATCGGACGTGTGCTGATGAGTTTCTTGGCTGAAAATGGCCCTTGGCAGTGCTTACACGTGACCCCAGCTGCACCTCGCCACAGACTTGTACCGCTTTGCAGGCTTGTATCTCGGCCTATAGTCAATGTCTGAGTCTGCAATCAGGCTCCTTCGAAAGAGCGTGACTTCCTCTACACGATGGTATGCAAATAAGTTCAGTTTGAGCAATCTCAGAGATTTGGCGGATGGGGTGGTAGAGGACAGTTTCATTTGTAGGCTAAGCACTTTTCAGCTGAAGTTGAAGAAAGCTTCTTTCGCTACCAATTTTATTCTAAAGGTTCAAAACTGTCAATTCTATTGTAATAGATCCATTTCGAAGCTCTAAGACTTTTCTGGTGTTCATAAGAGTCTTCACTCCGATCACTTCTAAGACTGCACTTATTCACCCCATCCGCCAAGTCTCTGGAATTATTCAAACTCAAGTCATTTGCATATGGTCGTGTCCAGGAAGTCACGCTCTTTTGAATGAGCCTAATTGCAGACTCAAGCATTGACTGCAGGCCGAGTTACAAGCCTGCAAAGCGGTACAAGTCAATGGTGAGGTGCAGGTAGGGTCATGTGCAAGCACTGCCAAGGGCCATTTTCAGCCAAGAAACTCATCAGCACACGTCCGATGCAAAGGGGATGGCAACGAGCATCTGTTTTATCCAGACGGCTTTGTTGGGATGTCTTGAACAGGTTTCCGGGTGAAGAAATTTGGCTTGATAAAGGAAATTAGAAGTTGTTTTTTGAAAAAAGCAAAATAAACTCAAGCTTGCGTTTTTTGGGTAAGCAACCATAACCAGTGTGTAGTTCTTGACGAGCTCTGTATAGTAGTATGCTTACCCGTTTGGATAACTTGTGTTTCCGCTTTAAAATAGGGCTCAAAAGAAAATTTTTGCATTCGAAGATTATTGTCCGTGACATTGTGACGCGGCCATTTTCGGACTTTTTTAAGAAAAAGATTCTTAAAATTTTTAGAATACATGTTTCTTAAAAAGCTCAAAGTGTAGATTGTAGATCTTGAAGAGCTCTATCACCTCGTGCAATTATTACATTTTTTCATCCTTGTTTTCCCTCTGGAAACGAACGATGAGAAAGGGAGAAGGGTTTGTCCGCAACTTTTTGGCGGTCACTGTATGTCCAGATTTGTCTGAACGCTGTTTTCAATAATTCAAAGTAAAAAAACGCACACCTCTTCTTTCGATTTTCTTGCATGAATATTTCTTTCGTTTAGAAGCAGATGATAGTAAGTGGATGAGATTTGTCGCGCTCATTCAGCTCTCCACCTTGTGGAGGAAGTATGTGCAGCCGCGTAACTAGTGGTGATGTGTGCAATTGCACAGCCTACATGTCCTCAATATGTGTCCTCATCAATACACGAATCTGCTTCAGTGCATTTCATCTTATATATAAAGCTGAATGTCTGTCTGTATGTCTGTCTGTATGTCTGTCTGTACGTATGTGCGGAATAGAAATTTTTATTTCTGAACCGATTTGGACCAAACTTGGCACACATATACTTCGGGGCAGGCAGCGTGTCATAGGCTACTTTTCGTTATCGATCGATATCGATTTTATCGATTTTTTGCAAAATTTGAGCTACAGGGCTGGGAGTTGGCACAGGGGGGGTAATCGAGCATGCTGATTATAAATATATTATTGACAGGCCCGGGCGGAGCCGGGTTTGCCAACTAGTGATACATAAACACTACAGGGGCGATTACTTTCTAGGGGAGGGGCCAGGCAAGAAAAAATTCTATCAGGTCAAGGAGTACGAAGTTAATTCTCCGAAAAAGTTGACGTGATGTTTCTCAAAATTTTCGCGCTCTTATAAGTCAATTCAAAAAAAGGAAGCATCCTCAGCCAAGTTATTTGCTTAATTTTATGACCCATGCAGACCAACGATTCAATCAAGAAAATCGCAAATAAATTCTACACGTTAATTTCTAGTGAAGCACGTTCGTAGTGTAATTACACACAACCTCATTCAAATCAACTCGACCATAAACGAGGCTCTTACCAGCAAAAGTGGCAAAATCTAGAGGTTTGTAATACAGGTACACATATAAAATAGATACATCTAGCCTACTGACACTTCCAAAATTCATTTAATGATTTTTCCGGATTTACTCAGATGTAAATTTAGTAGAAGCAGCTGTGAAAAGGACATTACCTGCTAGTAAACCTCCACCAGAACTGATGGCTCTGTTGAATAAATGCGATTCATTTGGGGTTATTTGCACATGTGGAACGATTATTACATTATCGGTGGAGCAGCAACCTTCTTGCGAACTGGAAATAGATTCTTAAAAAGGAAAAAAATCTTTAAGGGCATTTTTGTTATATGCACTCAAATGAACAATCACCACACGACATCTACTTACCTTTGCTGCTGCTGGGACTGCTGAAAAGAGCCGTTTGAAGTTTTCAAATTAAAAGATTCAGAATGTGCTCGAAGTATTTTCAAAAGAAAAACAAGTGTTTGTCCATGACAATGTGTCCATAGAAATGCAATATTTCCAAAAAAAAATTAAAGCATTCCCATCGAAATTTCAAAGAGAAAACAATGCGGCTGACCATAGAAGTGCGTATTTTCCAAAAAAAAATCTGCATTCTGCTGGACTGAATTTCTTAAAAATTTTACTTTTTGGGAATTTCAGAATATGAGCTATATATTTTTTATGAATAAAACTGGTCGACAAAAATGCGGAAAAAAATTTTTTTTCGGAAAAGTTTTTCGGAAAAATAAAAAAAAATTTTCTTACTTGCTCTGGTATGATCGCATATCTTCTTGTTAACTGTTCCTTATTTGGATGTATCGTCTGTGGTTCGCCATCTTCCGGCTAAAACATAGAAAATATTGCATTTTTTGAAACGAGCCTTTTTTGACTGGTACTTTTGATCTACCTCTTCTTGATATGGTCGAAACACTGGAGTAAACACCTTCACATCAAGCATAACACTGTAAATGATAGCAAAATATTTTTTTGAAAAATTTCGAATGACGACAGATAGGCGACAATTTTGTAAACAAGTATGGTTAAGTATAGAATGTAAGTTAGAATATGGTTAGTATATGAATATGGTTAGTTCGTAAATATAGTTCGTAAAGAAATTTGGTTTTGAAAGACTTCGAAATCACCGACCACTCCTAAATTACTTTTTAATGAAAAATAGAATGTTCCAATAACTTCTCCAATTATAGAGTCGGTAAACAGTGCCTGGACTCTATACGTTTTAAACTTTACCGCAAAAAAGATATGGCTCCATAATTTATGAAAAACTGTTTAGAAATCAATAACGAAAGCAAGGCACATAATATTCGTCAAAATCTTCAGTAAGAAGATTGTCCAGGGGATTTTATCTTATGAGCAAAAACACTTCGTGTGGGTATAAAGTGAATTAAGGACCATATCATGAGCCATCATTTCGGTCCCAATACAGTTGAAATCTCGGAAATTTGCCTTATCAATTTAGGCTATTTTGTCGAGTCTGAGAAATCCCAAACCCTTGAGTGCTAAAGAAAAGTTTTTTTACAGAGTGTAAACCTTCACACAAACTTGTATGGCGGTCACCTAGAGGAAATTATATAGGTAAATACGCTCACAAGAGACTTTAGGATCATTTTTGACATAAAAACGGAGCTCATTTTTGAAAAAAATCTGAGCAGAAATGTTTGCCCAATGATTTTTGAAAAGCCAGCCTTGAATGAAAAAAGCGTGGAAAGCCATGATGCTGTTGAGTGAGCTGATGAATAGCCATCTAAAAGCCTTCACAACAAAAATTAATCAAGCTAAAACTCATCAATGCCGCAATTATCTCCAAACAAAATGATGAAAATGAATTCTTCATGATGAGCACTCATAGTCCCCCGAAAGAATCGATTTTTAAAAGAAGGTGATGATGAAGTTTTAGAAGGTGCAAGGTATAGGTATCTCCATGGGTACTGATTTGGTTAGCGTCGATATGAGCCACTTTTATAATGTTGATAAGCTTCATCAAACGACTAAAGCTACGTAGAGCACGTCCTTATACGAGCACAGAGTGTCCGAGTGCAGCTTTCCAGGAGTTACTCTGCCAGAGAAAACAGGAAAAGGGGGTCTCAGAAAATTGTACATAGTTTGATATTATTGTAAAATAATAGAAAAATAATACAAGTAAAAAAATTAATATTCCTGTCTTTGCTCAATACTGCCGAATTTTGGGTAGCATTCCGTATAGCTGGCTTTTTTTAAAATATACAGTATGGATGAAGCTTAAATCTCATTTCAACGATGTTAGATTAGTGCAGGAACTTCGTAAAGAGTTTTGACCCATGACCACATTTTTGCTCTAAAAGAAATTAAAACAAGCTAGCCAAACAGGGTGATACCAGATATAAAACACGCGCTTCATCGCAATACTTATAATTTATGCCAGCCATAATGTAAGTGTTTTTAATGTCCTCAAATATGTGATCAAACTATCTAGAAATTTTGTAAAATTCCTAAAAGTTAAACATTGGGATTAGCGCGCGCGAATACTCTGCTCCTCCTACATATCTTTTCAGATTTTTATCATAGTTATTTAGAAGCGCCCAATCCCCAACTTTATGCTGGGAGTTCCTACCGTAGTCCTACAGCAATGAAGAATAACCGGTCTCGTGCCGTATTCCTATTCTAACTAGAAGCCAGCTCTACAAATTAATTTCGATATCGGCAAAGGGCTAGGGGAATGAACTCCGCCAGCTTGAACCGCCTCCGCGGACTGCTGGTCCTGCAACGACATCCAAACATTGCAAAAGAGCTGCCGGCGAAGGCGGCTCAAACCAGCGGAGTTTGTTCTCCACCCTCGGCAAAGACTTTGTTGGAAAGCTGATACTAACGACCAAGCGGTGTGCATACTTTCGGAAACCTTATAATTTCCCAAACTTAAGATCTGCAAACTGCGAGTGATTAGCCTCATTGTCAAGTGAAGGAAACTCTTTTTTTTTTACGAATAAACATCTTAGTGACAGAACAACAAATCAAAAGATTTTGTGGAGTAATATTTTTTAGCGCGCTAGACTTTGTTAATAGGAGTGCGCGAAGATGCTACATACAGTGACCGCCAAAAAAGTTGCGGACAAACCCCTCTCCCTTTTTCATCGCTCTTTTTCAGAGGGAAAACAAGGACGAAAAAACGTATTACCTAATTATATGAGGTGATAGAGCTCTTCAAGATCTACAATCTATACTTTGAGCTTTTTGAGAAACATGTATTCTAAAAATTTTAAGAATCTTTTTCTAAAAAAAGTCCGAAAATGGCCGCGTCACAATGTCGCGGACAATAATTCTTCAAACGCAAAAATTTTCTTTTGAGTCCTATTTTAAAGCGGAAACACAAGTCATCCGGACGGATAAGCATACTACTATAGAGAGCTCGTCAAGAACTAGACACTGGTTATGGTTGCTTCCCCAAAAAACGCAAGCTTGAGTTTTATTTTAGCTTTTTCAAAAAACAACTTCTAATTTCCTTTATCAAGCCAAATTTCTTCACAAGGAAACCTGTTCAAGGCATCCTAACAAAGCCGTTTGGTTAAAATAGATGCTCTTTGCCATACTCTATGCATCGGATATGTGCTGATGAGTTTCTTTGCTGAAAATGGCCCTTGGCAGTGCTTGCACATGACCCTACCCATAGATGCGATAGGTGGAGAAATTTCTCTGACCCCCTTCACTTTAGGGCCGGCATCTGGCTGACCCCTTTCACCTGAGGTTGAGACTAATCAAGGCAAACAGCTATTACAAAGGAACTTTCGTTTGGACAGAAACGCCACCTGCTCTTCTCCTCAGACATCAAGACTGCAAGAGAGTATCGAATCAACAACATTTTGTTAAAAAAACATTCTTGAGACCTTCTCCGCGCTCAAAGGGCGTTGATAACGAAGCGCAATCAAAAAGTAAAAGGTGATTTTTTGAACAATTAACATTGTGTCAATGAATACATGCTTTGCAAAAAAGAGTTGAGCAAGAGTAAAAAAATCTGAACCGACTAGCGATGGATGCATGTTTGCTGACAAAAAATCATACCATATCTCTTTTCACTAAAGAGAATAATAACAAACAAAACAACAGTCAGATTACTCGTTTTTCATGCTTTCGATTCATATATAAAAGTTCGAAAAAGACCTTCTTGGTTGGAAAATATAATTACCCAAAATTGGCTGATATTGTAGCTAGATAAAACTGCTCGTATCTCGCTTCACAGAGAAGCTACGAAAAAAGAGACGGTCTACGTCGATTCCTCGCGTTCTTATCTATCGAATGGTATATAAGGTGCTGGTGCACAAAGCTTTCCCAGTCCAAAAAAGTCTTGCTCCGGCAACCCATAGAAAGCCGGAGCGGGGTGGAGCAAGTTACTATTGAATATCTCCACCTCATTTTTAAGAAACCACAAGTTTTTTCACCCGACAACCTGTACACCATTAGAAAGCCCACAAAAAAAGGATTCGACGTAGACCGTCTCTTTTTCTCTAGCTCCCCTCTACTTAGAGTTACACGGGATTTTAGCCAAAAAGATGTGTGTTTTTGTCGAGAAATTTCTGCGTGAAGAATGGATAAAGGTGCCTGATTTTCTAACTGTATCACAGAGCAAGACCTTGCCAGTAAACGTAGACCGTCTCTTTTTTTTAATCCTTGTTCTTTCTTTCAAAACTAAATTACAAAATAATTACACAAAATTAGCTGGTGAGTAGGCGTATAAAATCGCTCGTATCTCGCTCTACAGAGAAGCTATGAAAAAAGAGACGGTCTATGTCGATTCTCCATAATCTCAGCTTTCGAACGGTGTGAAACATGTTAGGGCTTTTCTGCTTCACGGCTCTAAAAAGCGCTTGCTCTGGTGACCGATAAAAGCCAATACATTGGGGGAGCTGGGTGGAGCAAGCCAATAGTAAATACCTCCACACCATTTTTAAAAACTGGCAAGTTTTTTCGCTCAGCAATCTATATACCATTCGAAAGCCCAGGAAAGGGGGATTCGACGTAGACCGTCGAATTTTTTCTAGCCGCCCTCTATCGAGAGATACACTGCATTTTACCTGAAATCATGTTCATTTTCAACAGCAAATTCTGCCAAACGAAGACCTAATCTGCTGGTTATCTATCTGCGTTACAGAGCAAGTCTTCATTAGCAGATGTAGACCGTCGACTTTCTCGTAGCATTCTTTTGGAGAGCAGAAAGTGAGGACACAAAATTAGTTGACACATGAAGTACATAAAATCCCTCAAATCTCGCGGAACAAAAGACCTAGGAAAAAGCCGACGGTCTACGTCGATTCTATATGACCTCAGTTTTCGAATGGTATGTAACTTGTTGGGGCATTTTGCTCTCAGGGCTCACTTACCCCCTTCACCTTACAAGGATGGGAGTAGCAGAGACCCCCTTCACCTGGAGAGGGCCCGGCTCCCCCTATCGCACCTATGACCCTACCTGCACCTCACCACTGACTTGTACCGCTTTGCAGGCTTGTAACTCGACCTGCAGTCAATATTTGAGCCTGCAATTAGGCTCGTTCGAAAGAACGAGACTTCCTCTACACGATGGTATGCAAGCGTGTTCAGTTTGAGCAATCCCAGAGATTTGGCGGATGGGGTGGAAGAGGGCAGCTTCAGTTGTAGTCTAAGCACTTTTCAGCTAAAGCTGAAGGGAGCTCCTTTCGCTACCAATTCTATCCTGGAAGTTCAAAACTGTCAATTTTCTTGTAATAGGTCCATTGCGAAGCTCTGAGACTGTTCTGGTGTTCATAAGAGCTTTCACTCCAATCACCTCTAAGGCTGCACTTTTTCACCCCATCCGCCAAATCTCTGGGATTGCTTAAAACTGAACAGCTTGCATACCATCGTGTAGAGGAAGTCTCGTTCTTTCGAACGAGCCTAACTGTAGGCTCAAATATTGACTGCAGGCCGAGTTACAAGCCTGCAGAGCGGTACAAGTCAATGGTGAGGTGCAGGTAGGGTCATGTGCAAGCACTGCCAAGGGCCATTTTCAGCAAAGAAACTCATCAGCACACGTCCGATGCAAAGGGGATGGCAACGAGCATCTGTTTTATCCAGACGGCTTTGTTAGGATGCCTTGAACAGGTTTCCTTGTGAAGAAATTTGGCTTGATAAAGGAAATTAGAAGTTGTTTTTTGAAAAAGCTAAAATAAAACTCAAGCTTGCGTTTTTTGGGGAAGCAACCATAACCAGTGTCTAGTTCTTGACGAGCTCTCTATAGTAGTATGCTTATCCGTCCGGATAACTTGTGTTTCCGCTTTAAATTAGGACACAAAAGAAAATTTTTGCGTTCGAAGAATTATTGTCCGTGACATTGTGACGCGGCCATTTTCGGACTTTTTTAAGAAAAAGATTCTTAAAATTTTTAGAACACATGTTTTTCAAAAAATTCAAAGTATAGATTGTAGATCTTGAAGAGCTCTATCACCACACGCAATTATTACATTTTTTCATCCTTGTTTTCCCTCTGAAAAAGAGCGATGAAAAAGGGAGGGAGGCTTGTCCGCAACTTTTTGGCGGTCACTGTATGTATAACTGATTGAATTTTGCTCCCTCTGAAATCAAAGGAAGTAGCCAATTATGGGCATTATCATCACATTTTCCGGCTGAACCACTCGTATTTACGTTCATGTACGTCTAGACGATATTATCTATCAGATAATAAAATGAAATTTTTGTCACGTCACACCATAGACGATTACTAAGCAAGCCCATGTGAATGCCTTTTTTGTAGAAATTAATTCCACGGTTCAAGGGAGAATGAATAGTTCATTTCAAGAATTGTAAGAGCATTGTGACCTTCACTTCTAAATGATTAAAATTACAAAATAGGCAGATGATTATAAAATTTGGGGCTTTGTTGATAGATGAGTAATTGTATAAAGTCAGATAATACTATTAGGTCGTTTCGAAAGTAATGTCGCTTTTTTCAAACGTACGCCACATCTCGTAGAACAAAGATATGTAAGAGATTCTGGTAGCATTCGATGCAACATTTCATTCTCTTTCTAATGGTTATATGAGCATTGCATAATACTCAATAAGCGCTTGAAGATTTACCAGAAACTGCACCCATGCTTTTCAAGAAGGTCGTGTTTCACAATTTTTCCCACATTTTATAACAAACTCGGAAGGAGTCCAAGTAATGAATGGATAGAGCAAACCCAACAGGAAACAGCACAACTTTTTCTACTTCCCAGAGCTCGTCATAATTTTTGTATAGATTTTTTGATGGAACCACTGAATTTTAGCATTCTCGCCTCAGGCACAAATGCATCAAACACCAATAAATCTTCGGATTTTTGGAACATTTGAAGATGGATTATGGTTTGACACTATTTCTACAAACCAAATGAGCATTTACCGTTCCAGATTAGCAACTTTCGAAAATTCCGGGTACAGCCTGGGGCGAGCTGGAAAACCTGCATTATGATGATTTTATCCTAGAAAACTTGAAGAATCGGAAACAAAGAACAACTGGTAGAAAGAGGAGAAAAAGCTGCGTCGAATGACATCCGAGTTGCTTGCCGGTTGTTGTTCTGTGAGAAATACGACATTTGATGGCATTGAAAAATTGACTCCAGAAACTCTAAAACAAGCTAAGGAAAAGAAAAAATTACCCTGTGTCTTATAGAGTCTGCTCTATTTAACTGTTACTTGCCCTTACCTTGAAAAGGGGTACAAAAATTTAGAAAAATAGCCGAACTTGACCATGACAGAAAGCATGAGTCGCAGACTTTGAAAATTTTTCGAGACCTCATTGAATATTTTGCAACGAAATTACAACCAGTAGAAAAAGGATGAAATGATGCATTGAATGCTTCTAAGATCTCTTGAAATCTTGATTCTGTAAAATGTGGCGTTCGTTTGAAAAAAAAGCAACATTGCTTTCGGAATGACCTAATATTATTTCTTATTCCGCTCCTAGATTTCCCAAAGTATACATCTTTTGAATAAACTAACTTCAAATTGCAAATATGTAGGAAAAACTGCATTAAATCTGAAGTAGCTGGATCCAAAGGACAAAAAAGCCAGAGGGAGTCAACAAAAACCACTCTCTTGGACTGCTCAAGCAGACTGAAGGGTAAAGATTAGGAAAATTAATTGCTATAAAATTAGCTATGCAAGAAGAGAGAGAGGCATTTGATATGTGTGGGACAGAGGAACGTAGGATTACTGTAGTTGGCGAGTAGTTCTCCATAAACCAAATAAAATTTTGTTTTTGACTCAACAGCAATTAGGATGATTTGTTAAATTAGATATAGAGCATAGATAATCAAATCAAGACATTTAGTCAGAAGAAATTTCTGAAGGAAACCGTAACAGCAAGTTCCTCTTCAAAAAATTTCACACCTCTAAAAAAATCATTTAACATTCTCAAGCATTGACTAATAAACTATGATTTTTAATTTTTACTTTCTTGACATCCTTTTAGAATCCTAGACGCCTGATAATAAGTTCTATACAAACTCTAGACAAAGTGCGCCAATTCCGAGAATCTCTAGCTTGTTTCAACTTTCTAAAAAAACATTTCTTTTTTGATCATAACAAAAACAAGTGCATGTATGGAGTTAGTCTTCTGCTGAGCAACGTTTTGAAAATTTTACTTCCTTGAAGCGAAATGACGTAAAAACCTATTCACATCGTGCCAGACAGGGCCGACCCAGAAACAAAGAGAACAATATGCAAGATGAAAAAGTGGTGAAAGCAGAAAACTTTGCGGACTTTCCACAGATGTTTTCAAAAGTCAATTTCATGTTATGTGAGAACGTGAATGTGGACATGAACACAAAAAGAAAAAAACTGAACAGATGCTCATGATTTTCTGGAACATGTTCTTCTTAGCATAACATTGCAGAGATTATGTGAGCAGACAGCAATCCAAAAAAAAGTTGGAGGGAGATCAAAAATTTTAGTTGTAAAATTTCTAACGGCCAAGTAAGGATTTTTCACAGATAATAGAATGTTATAGTCTAAAAGTTCTTTAGAGGTGAAGAAAGTAGCTAGATAGAGAGCTTCTCTCACGTATCCAATCAAAAGTCCCGCATTCGATAATTGTTGCGGAAAATACAAAATAATTCAATTTCACGGACATTCATAGTTTAGAAAGGAAATAATTCTTCTTTTTTTTTGCTTTTTTCGAACTCTGTCGGGTATTAGATCTAGGGCATGCGCTCGGATATAAAATTGTGGTTCAAGTTTCAAGAATTTGCGTTATAGACACAACTGCATACCCTCTGATTCAACGAGATTGGTGGCTGGAAGGCTGGGCTTTGTGATCCAGTGAAGGCCGCTCGCGCCCGCGACGCAGTCTGCGTATCTCTCGCGAACGTGTTCTCTGATCACTCGTATACCTAATTAGGTCACGAAGCTCCGCCTTCTAGCCGCCAATCCGATTGAATCAAAGGATACATGTGTGGAACAGGCGATTGCGAGAGGCGGAGTTTGCAATTTCGGTCCCTCAGCATGAAAAGGGTACAACAAATATCTGTGGCATTTGTAACTCAATATGTGAGGCTGCATACTATGCGCAGTAATCGACGACACCTTTGCAACTCCTCGATTAGACTCTTTGTGATGTAATAAACTTTAGTAATCAATTGGACAAGGAACCAAGAGGAATCAATTACTGGAAATGAGCGGTCAAATAAGAAGCTCATAAAATGTGAGTTCTTATAGAATGATTCATTCAGTTTCTACTCTACACATGAATTTATTTCACAGCTGTTTTTCAAATATCACACATAGCAAACAATGACAAATTCAGCTGCTACAGCGCAGGTGAAAGCTAAGCTTACTAACGTCACATACTTCAATCAAGTTTACCCTGAATATAATCTCAGCTATAAGATTAACTCTAGCAAGCTATACGTGTCGTTAATAACGAATTCAGAACACGTTGTGTTCCGCCTTCGGACGCGTACGCATATACGAAAAGCAATTCAGTAACAAATTAATTTTTTATTAGATAGCAGCAGAAATGTTCCTGACACGTGTTTATAGCAATTCCGATGAACGGGTGAGGCTAGGAAGAGGGATGGGGAGGGGGAGGACATGAGCAATAAATAAGCTTTGAGGTTGCTTGACTTTTCCCTCATTGGCTAGCAAAGTTCAAGAAATAGATACTTTCAAATATAAAAGTAATAGTTTCTGATCCAGCTCCATCATGTCTAGTTTATTATGTAACTCCTTGAGAATTGCACCAATAATAGCAAAAAAATCGCTTAAAAAGTTGAAAATACTTCAATTTTCTTCTTTGGCACATAACAAATGCTCTATTTTCGTATACACTCTAGAAATTCCATTAAGAACTGAATGGAGATCTGGAATAATGAACTAAAATAAAAACAAAAATAAAATTCGCTGAGAATACTCCGATCAGCACGAACTCTTCTTAGTTCAGAAGGAATCAGTATCAAGCCACCGAAAAAAAAATCCATTTTTTGGCCTCTCAGCATTTTTGGCTACAAAATGTAAGTTGTTCTCAGTGAGCCGTTGTGAATTCTTCGTTTAAAACAGATATGGAAAATGCATGGTTTCTCTTTCTAAACATATTGCTTAAAGTTGGAACTAGAAAAATTAGATTTTTCAGACTTGTAGAGTAACCTAGCAACTAAAATTTGTTTTCGGAGCAGTCTGAGTAAAGAAGTTAACAAAGCTTTGAATAAAAATTGCCGATTTCATAATCTGGCTTCAATACTGTATTTTGATCTCACAATCAGCAATCATACTTAAAAATAAGTTAGTCTGTACAGGAAAAGCAAGTCAGTTCTTGCTGCTTCCTCACAAGTGACTGTTACGGCTTGAAAGTATGAAAGACAGAAGCACGCATGGATAGAAGTTTTGATCGAGAGCAAGAAAGGGCAGAAGATGAATGTTAAAATCTTGCCGAGGCCAACAATGTCATAAGACATCCTTTGAATGACTATCTACAAATGCTTACGTATCCCCACCGGATGGCTGTAGACCAAAAATGAAATGAATCATGAACGTCGTGGAATCTTGCCCACGGGGACTGCATAAATCATCGGCGAACACCATAATCACATAAATCACTAGTACAACCCGTATTCTAGGATAAAGCACCGGGCTACCTACTCCTACCCATATTGCACTATCTATTACCAGATTATCTACCCCTACATAGCCATATTGCACTAACTACATCTTTGAAATGTTATTGTAGATATTAAAAGGAGATAGGAAGAACTACCGACATTTAGACTTTTCAAACATCCATAACATAAGGGTAAATACTCCCCTGGAGCTGGCCCAAGCCATTCCTACCCAAAACAACAAGTAAAATGACTCTAAACCCCCCCCCCCCATAAGCATACACTGTCAGAAGGATATTAAGACTCCAAAAGTACAAAACGATAAAATAACACTCCAGCTGCAAAAGTGCACAACATAAAAATAATTCAAAAGCTCCAAGTTCGTCATATAACGCCTTGGATACAAAATGTCGATTGTTGAACATTGTTGCCAAGACTAAAAAATATCTAATTGTGGTAGATTGAGTTTAGTGTGAACGTAAGAGCGCTGACGTGGTCTTGATTGAGTTCACCATATTAAAGGTTGCTAGGAACTGCGCTGGCGTTTGAAAGGGTGTAAAATTATTTTACTGCTGTCAATTTCAGATCAAATTGTTCATTGTAAGCACGTGAGCCTAAGCGCGAGCTTTAATGCTCCTTAAATTCTGAAAAAATCTGAAGATTTTTGCAAATGACTTAATTTTGCTTGGCGGCGCTGAGGGACGACGCGATTTTGCACAACACTTTGGGCATGGGAAGGTTTGGTGAATATTTACGAAATGCAAGGTTGTTTTGTAAGCAACCACAACCACCTTCTTGGACAACGAAGTCCAAAGGTTCCAAGAGTGCAAAAAATTGGAAAGAAATACTCAGCTGTGGAAAAAATACTAGACCTGGAAAGCTTATGATTTTGCAAGGGTTGTGAGCCACCGGTGGTTCACATCATCGTCACTGGGTCAAAATATCGAGTGTAAAATACCACTGATTTAAAAAATGAAGAATATCACGAGATGCGTGAAATTTGGCCTACAATGAATTCTCTATCCCGACTTTTCATTGTAAAGATTTATCTACAATGTAAAAAATCATTGAAAATATATCAAAAGTTGATCCCACTAGAGTCATGTTTAACACTTCTCAAAAATGGCTATAAACACATAGAATACATAATGCTTTCAGAATTTTTCTACTAGAGGGGGGGGGAGTGCAGCTAAAAAATTACTTTTTGATCCATTTTTGTCAATCGAGATGGGTTTTTTTCACAAAAAAGTTACACAGCTTTATATATTCATGATGTGTAAGATATAAAGTACTGTGGAGATAAATTTGGTAATTTTGTAACTTTAGCCAATTCCAATACTCTTTTCAATCCAATTAATTGGGTTGGGTGGGGGGGGGGGAGGAAGGGAGGAAAAAAAGGAGTTCTGCTCAGAGACTTTGATTGCCATTGTTATGAGGATGACCTTCTATATGATTTTTGCGATTTACAAAAACATCTTCGTATTTGTGGTTTAGTTTCAGATCAAGATAAGGTTTCAAAGAATCCGAAAAAATTCCGCAGAGATGTCAGGTCAAATTTATGAAGATTCTAACCATTTAAAAATTTTATTCACAATTTCATTTGTTCAGAATTCCTTTATTTGAAGTTATACAGAACAGTATAAGTACGAGTGCTCAGTGCAGAGAATTCTGAATTTTGCCCTACATAATCTGCAGAAAACTTCAAGAAAATGGATTCCAGATGTTCGCTGGAGGCTCTGAAACATGAAAGGACGATGGAAATGGCATCATGTGGCTATGCATACTAATTTCGAAGAGAGAGAGAGGGCGTATGGGGCATGTTCACATTCCGCATGTTTATGTCTGGGGATCTCCTGATTGCAGATGAACTTCTCCCATACTGCCTAGAGAGTACAGCGAGACACCAAACATGAAAACATTTGAAAAAAATCTTTAGAAACATTTACATGATTGATGGAGCGGAGAAGGAGTAGACGAAATGTAAATTTTGAGGCATAACGATTCAGGGGAGCAAAAGAGGGGGAGGAATCATGAGATATTGGACTTTAATGGACTTCATGATTGAGTCTCTTAATTAATCAATTGATTCATGGTCTCTTAATTAATCTTACAGTCCGCTATTTTGACTGGGTGAGGGCTTACCCTGAATAATCGATGTAATTTAACAAATTTCAAGCAAATTCCAGTCAGCTTTGACTTGGATGTGATATCCTTGATTGCAGAGTTTGGAAAAGATGGTGACTAGAATAAGGAATCTTTGAAGGTTTTGATATGTTGAGGTATCAAAAATCAAATCAGCGCATTTACAAAAGGTGTGGGATAAGCCCTGTAAAGTTCCAAATTTTATTTCCTACTCTCTCTGAGGTCAAAATTTCACAGATTTGTGAGAAATCAGATTGCATTTGTGAGATGAAAATTTAGATTGGATTTGTAAGATATTTTAATAGCGTGGCCCCACTCTTTCAAAAATTTAACGATGTAATCTTGCTCGAAATTCAGGGCTCTTCAGAAGACTTTTTAGAGGCCCTGAAGCTACAACTTCCTCGTTCGCAAAAATTTCCTGTGCCTCTCCCCATTCCAGGCATAACTTTCAGGTCCGCCAATAACGCACAGATGTTCCATTAGGTCGTAACATTAGATAAGTTATCCTTAAAAAAACATTCCTAACTTTGTAAAAAAATTTTGCGATTTTAATTTATGCGTGGGGGGGGGGGGGAGGTTGCAGCGTGTCGATATGCACACGTCACACATGAAAAATCTAATTTTTTGACTTCAAAGTGCTTTCAATGTTCTTGGCAGTTCTTTCCGTTACTGAACAGAAGCTTCCGAGCTGTCTTCGTAATGGCAACAGGTGTTCCCGTAAAAAGCAGGCTCAGCACGAGGTGGCTTTCCGAAAACGCAAAAAACGAAGTCTCCTTGACTTTCTCAGAATTTTACGAAGTCCCCTTTGTCACCTAAACCACAGACCTAAAAAATCTTTGAAAAAAACGAAACGTCGACCGGGAAAACTCGCAATTTTTGTGTCTTTTCGGACACAAAAATGAAACTCCTTCTGCTTCTGTCCCAAAAACGATATCCAGCTTGCTTGCAAGCCAGCTGCGCCGAGCCCTGGTAAGAAGTCCGATATAAGAATTTTTGAGATATTAACAAAAGTTGAGGTTGAAGAGCCA
Source organism: Cylicocyclus nassatus (assembly GCA_958299035.1). Classification (NCBI taxonomy): domain Eukaryota; kingdom Metazoa; phylum Nematoda; class Chromadorea; order Rhabditida; family Strongylidae; genus Cylicocyclus; species Cylicocyclus nassatus. Next base: position 52,186,810 of record CATQJL010000112.1, on the reverse strand, counting down.
TTACAGATTTGCGTTCATAACTAAAAGTGAATGAAAAGTGCAGCAAGACTAATCACTATCTATCTCAGTTCTAGATTACTATATACCCTTTGATTCAATTGGATTGGCGGCTCGAAGGCGGCGCTTCGTGACCTAATTACGGCTAGATAATGATCAGAGAGCACGCGAGCGAGGGAAACGCAGACTGCGTCGCGGGCGCGAGCGGCCTTAATTAAGTCACAAAGTCCCGCCTTCCAGCCGCCAAGCCAGTTCACTCAAAGGCTACAGCTTATGCGAAAGCAGATAGCGAGGAGAGAAAAGCCTTTTTCCATACGTCAGCAATCGAATGAAGCATCAAATAGCAAAATCCATAAAGCGTTTATGGTCTTCTGCTGATTAGACAAGCAATTACCTCTCCTATCTCGTGCTTCTGCTCAATGGTACTTTTTCAAACACATTTTAGCCAGAATGCAGCATAAAAGCTCTCCTCGCTTGCACCAATGCACGTTTCATGTACAGCTACCGTAATGAAATGAATAACTCATTATCCAATACTCCATTCTTTTCGTCAACTTACTGTAGAAATGCAATAATGCTTGCTAACGTAGATGAATCGCGTATCTACAGGGTGCGGCAAAAGTCTGGGAGCCTAACTTTGCAGTATTTCAATTACAAAGGTGCTGGTGATTTTGGTTTCAATTCTATGCCACATGATACTGCGGTCATCCTCTTTAACACTTTATTTGGATGGAAATGGCTGCCACATGTTTCTGTAATTAGTATTTACAATTTTTGCTGTAGCTAGAGATGCTGTTAATATTTTACAAAACTTCGATGCACACAACATAGAAGAGTCTTTGCGCTATTGTATCTTTGTTTTGCTTTTGCCAGGAGCTGTTCTTGCATAAACGGAAAATAAAAGTTTGCGAATGTTACCTACGTGCCAGTGGAAATCCGTCTTCAGAACAAATTTAAAAGCTATAAAATGCTCAACAGGCACTGGGACCAAGGCTATATTTTTTACATACGTCTTCTAAATTAGAATCTATTGAAATTCGGCAAGGGAAAACTTTATATACTTTTTAAACGATTATTTTGAGTTTATATGGCGCAATTGCAGCCAAAATTCCGGTACGCGATGTACACATGCTTCTAATTGAGAATAAAATATTTTTATTTCTGAGCAATGCAAAAAGTTCTTTTGGAACCATGTTGTAGATAAAGGCTTGCTCTATCGTGCTGCACATTTGTCAATGTAAAAGAAGCAGTTATTGTGAAGGCGTGGGGCGAATTCCATTACGACTACCTGCGCGCCATGACAGATGGATTTGCCAAGATTTTGTAGGGCTGCGTGGAAGCCAAAAGAGGCAATTCAAAATTCAAGAACTAAGCTGTTTCTGCAATGGTTCGAATTATGTATGCGCCAAATTTCTCGTTTCTAGGTGCTTCCCTTCCCATTTTATATGAAAAAGTACTGGGCTCCCAGACTTTTGCCGCACCCTGTATTTTACTCGTAGTGCAGAATTACGTAGACTGTTCAGTACCGTACCAGATAATCCAAATCTATGCGCTATAATTGGATTTAGTTGATATTATCAACAAGCCAGAATACAATTATTTGAGACTGATAATATAAGGATATGCTGAGCAAACTCATAAACAAGTAACAGAAGAGGAAGATCGTATATATAGCTGTTATAAATAATATATGGTGTCTCAACTCAAATTTTTCGAATCAAAAATTTAGGTCTGCATTTCATTTAGTGCACTGCTAGAATTTGAACCTTTGCAATTTTGCGATCCAATTTGAAAATTTCGGAATTTTACGTCTTTCTGTATCTCTGAGATGTGTCAACACTAAATTTTGCTTCAGACTAGTGATGAACCAGTAATCTAAAGGTGTTCTTTCTGTACTGGACATCAATAAAAATCGCGTAGGTTCTTTAAGATATATGAGATCAACAGAATTACTGAATGGAAAGGTAAAAATTTTCTCTGCAAATTTTCACGAGCCTTCCGATCAAGCTATGTACTGTATCGCTAGAGTAGAAAGTCAAGGAAGGATTATATGAAAATTGACATTTGTAAGAAGTGAATTAAAGTGCGAATAGAGATCTAATGCGCTATTTCAGGGTCTATTTTCCCAAGAATCTGCTCTGTCTACAACATGTGAGGGGCGATGAAAAACAATAATGAAAGATAGGCTATCATTGAAAATCGTTGCCAAAAACATGGAAGTTGCAATGAAAAAGCACAAAAAGCACAGAAATGGAGAAAAAAGCATTGATTAAAAAAGCGTTTTTGCCGTTCGGGAGAAAAGCTCCATAGTTCTGATAGGAATTTTCTATGAGGAATGCGCAGTAGAGCAATAAAGCAATAAAAATAATGTCTAAGCAAATAAATCATTTAAGGCTTATGCACCACATAGCCAAACAGGCCATCAACACTGAATTGCGTGCGCGCACACAAAAGTTCGCGCTGAGGGCTGGAAATAGACAGCCAATAGGTCAATCCACGAACATCCCTAAGGACTAGAGCATTAAGTTATGGCTAGGGGGCATCAAATGATTGAGTGCTTCTGATGACCTGAACAAGTTCCGCGAAAGGTGGGCGGAGCTAAGCAGCATGAGAACGAAAACAACTATTTGTTCACACTTTCAGCCGTCAGGGGAAGAAAATCCTATTTTTCTTTCCGATTTAGGACTTAATAGAATGAGCAAAAGCAAAATAGTATTTGCGTCGTTTTCTAAGCAAGATTAGTTGAAGAAATCCCGTATTGGTGGCGCATACTTCGCGCGTCCGTGGCCAAAGATTTGGCAATGTGCCAAACGTCCTCCTTCGCCACAGGATTTGCCAATTTGCCAGGAGTCTTCAAATTCACCTAGACCTCAAATGCCCCAGTGTGCATGATCCTTTCAAGTAGAAGCAACGATGCATTTTATGAATTTGTGACTTTTACGACAAATCATGAAAAATTGGAACCTTGCCAAATCACGGAAGACACAATCGTGCAATATAGCTGACGGCTAATATAGCCCGTAAATCAGCTAGCAGAGCTCCAACATATTCTCTTTATAAAAATTTATGGTCAAATCAATCACACGAATCCCACAATTAACGCAATTCCCGCAAATCCCGCGATTTCCGCGGGAATGAGGAAATTTATCGTCACACCTGCACTGCTCCTTTTACAATAAACCATGGCCAATAAATGTGATCTCTATGTCCATTTTCTACGCGCAGTTCGCAGTAGCTTCAGACATGTTATTTGTTTACGCGCAGATGTTGTCGTCACCGCAAGAGCACTTTATTATCTGTCAATCCCTTTAAACTATTATCCTACGCCTTAGTAAATTGCTGAATGTTGTTACTCAGAAATAAAACCTATCATTGAGAAAAGAAATATATCTTGTATTCAGATTCTGCCTCTAATAGCAAGTCCTCACTTACCCCAATTGTTTTGATTTCCGGGAGCTCCAGGAAATGTTTACTTCGGTTCATCTGTTTAGTGCAATTTTAGCGCGAATCTTCTATTCTCAGGGGAGCAAGTTCGAAGCCGAATAAGGGCAGTGGAATCGTAGAAAATGTGCAAAATTGACGCCTGTTAGACAAAAGGACTAAAAAACAACGAGTGCTCGAATGGCACGCAAAATGCATCGAAGAAGGTCGATTATATTTCCTAGAATCCAATTACAGAGCTGAACAAAGCTAGATAACCCATTATTATTCGCAAACGATAAAGCGCATTCCATGGATTTTATAGGCGCTTCTAGAAAAAATTGTACTTTCTCTTACTCTTACCTAAACATATGCAAATTACGCAAATATGCACTGAATTTCAAGGAGCAGCGTGACGAGCGGAAGTGTCGTGCTTTTACTGAATCGCAAAGAGTGCACTCAATCTGCTTGAAGATTTAATTTTGCCGTCATCGGAAAAAGTGCAGAATGATGTAAAAAAGGTAAGGTTTGTTGCATAGTATAACTACAAGTGGAGAAAAAAATCTCCAGATTTCTAGATTTCGCTTTTCAACAAAAAAAATGATGAAAGTGATGGACTTGAAAGTCAGGACAGAGTAAAGTTGCGAGAAGACTGCCTGAATAAGTAGTCATATTACCTGGAAATTTAGCAACTCATATGTATTCCTCGGATAAACAATGGGTCTTTCGTTTTCTAGTACACATTCTAAAATGTACTAGGTCGGAACATAAGTCGTACAGCTTTCCGAAGTGTAAGTTCCTCCAAAATCGACGAATACTTTTGGTATATACGAGCTATACGGAGAAAATCGTAAGTTTTAAGTAGTGCGTAGAGCAGATTCAAGGTTTTCATTTCACGGTAACATGAGCTGATGAATGCAAATCAAACAGTATATTTTTAGTCGAAAAAATGTGAAAAGACCCAGCTAATTTTTTCACCTTTGTTTCGTTTTTCCATGTATCTCTTTTCAACTAATATAATGTGGATTCGTATTGATTGGGTATTTGTACGAAAAATTTTGGTTTTTAATTTTTCCTCAAATTTAGAATTTGTTGTGAAATTGTTTGGAACGAAACTTCTATTTCGTATGTGGATTATCACGTATATTGGTAGAACAAAGAATAAAGCGCTTTGTTTGAGTATCCTTATAACTTTAGCAAGAAAATCGCGCTTATTCAAGTGGGAGGCGCAGATGTCTGCAAACACGTGCAGCTTGTTGTTTTTGTAAGCTTATTCCTTGACCAAAAAATCCTTGAGGGATGATTTGACAAAATTGTAGGTATTTCTATTTGGAAAAGACAGATATTTTGCATCGTTTTTGTGCACAAATGAAAACAAAGCAGGTTAACGACACCAAAAATACAGGGGTATCCGAGAAATATCTCTACTGTTTGTTCGCTAATAACTTTTCTACCTTAGAGTGTTTGATATGGGTATGGCTTTATAGAACTAGCTTAACTCAGATCTTAGTGCGGAGAGAATAACCTATCGTTGCTCGTACTGTAACATTACGGGAGAAGCTCTGAAGGAGTTTTTACGTCCGTGATGACCACATTTTACCTAAAAAAATCCGATCAATTTGAAAACTTTAACGGTAGGGTACGTTATCAAAGTCGAACTATAAATATTTGGACTTTGCCTTGATCTCGTTTGAATTCATGACAGATAAGGCGACGGATGTCTCTTCAATGTCCAAAACATTTTGATAAACCGTCTGAAAACCATCCTTTGGTTCGTGAAAGACTTCGAGACAAGGAAGATTTTTGCAATAAGACAATGGGGACATCTTCTGGAAAATCCTGGATCTTTCGTTCACCAAACTGTTGAGTCCACCATTAAGCAGGAATAGAGTCAAAATGGGTTACGGAAATTCACATGCGTAAAGAGGTTTAGCGCCAAACAAACATGACTCTAAATAGTCAATGAGGAAGGAATTCATAAGCGCTCTGCTTTCGTGTTGGCAATGCCGAACACAAACACGCATTCCATCAGCAAATCAGACGTAGTCACGGCATGATATCTGACACCTACGAACCCCGAACCTTTTTGCCCTCAAAAATGAAATCTTTGTTCATTCGACTGCTTTGGAACGAAAGAAATTGCTAAAAATTCTTTAATGTTTTACTCCTGACAAAAAGCTGAGACCAAATCAAAAGGTTGGTCTCTGAAAATAAATGCTTGATGTTTGATGTTTGGAGCAAATCTTTGATTACCAGCACTATTCTCAACTTGGGAAAGTTGTAGAAAAATAGTAGAGAAAGGTCACTGAAGGTTTTTGCAGCAGAAGTGCGTGTGCTCGAAGCTATTTACCTTTGGCGATATAATCAAAAGAAATAGGAGTAGCGCATGAATATTCCAAAAAGTTCTCTTGCACTTGTCGACTTCTATTATCGTACATATTCATCAGATTTGGGGAATGTCCGGGCTCTTCGCAATATTCGCTGTCAAAAAAAGCGTGCAAAAACGTTATGTACAGGGGCCATGAAGATTGTGATTGTTTGATAGCTAGTAAGTTTCGTGTACCCTCAGCTTTTCCTGGTATAAGGTAAAATCGTGGGGCTTTTTTCAACCTGAATTCAGGTACAAAGTGAATCATTCGTTTCTCTTCACTACTGTACATTACGGTAGGAACTTCCAGCACTATCGTCGCCATTTCAAAGCAGTTGAAATTTTAGAAGTACTCTCACGGTGGGATTTTTTAACCCACTGTTTTCAGCCCATAATTTTTGAACATAACCTTTGATTCAACTGGCTTGGCGGCTGGTAGGCGGGGTTTAGTGACCTAGTTAAGACCGCTCGTGCCCACGACGCAGTCTGCGTCTCTCCCGCTTGCGTGCTCTCTGATCATTACCTAGGTCACGAAGCCCCGCCTTCCAGCCGCCAAGCCAGTAAAATCAAAGGGTACTGTAGGTCTTGTTGAGATTTATAGTAAAGTTTGTGATAAGCCTAAAATCCCTGTTATGGTATACCTATCGTAACGTGTAGAGATTATAGAGTACTAGCTGGCTTACCCGGCTCCGCCGTATGTTCCGAATAGAAAATTCCACATCTTGGCAGAGGGGTGTAATCGAGCATGCTGATCACCCCCACGGGGGTGATCAGCATGCTCGATTACCTCCCCGTGCCAAACCCCAGCCCCGTAGCTCAAACTTTGCAAAAAAATCGATAAAATCGATAAAAGTAATGCACGATCTTAAAAACTAATATTGTATTCGGAATCCCCATGCTCACTTACCCCCCCCCCCCCGTGCCAACTCCCAGCCCCGTAGCTCAAATTTTGCAAAAAATCGATAAAATCGATATCGATCGATACGAAAAGTAGCCTATGACACCCGCCGGGGCCCGAAGTGTATGTGTGCCAAGTTTGGTCCCGATCGGTTCAGAAATGGAATTTTCTATTCGGAACATACGTACACACATACAGACAGACAGACAGACAGACGGACAGACATACAGACAGACAGACAAACAGACATTCAGCTTTATGTATAAGATGCGGCGAAGGGAAATGTTCCCATACAAGTCAGCAATACATCCCGTATCAAAGTTTCCAACTCTTTGGGACTTTTATTGGATTTCTGCCTCACATGGGCTTGACACCTTTTCTTTGGATGCCCTTACCGTAATCCTACAGTAACGAAGAGTGCAATTGGCAAAAGCTTATGATGCAGGAGAGTTGTTAGCGATCACGCATTCTTTACATTGAGAAGTACTCTACAAAAATGATAGATATGTGTGTAATACAATTGAAAACTATAAATATTACGAATTATAATAAAACCTTCCATAGTTTGGCACTTCAAACGCAAATATCCGAAGATTAGTGGAAAATGAAACCAAAAGATATGATACCATAGAAACCAAGGCTAAAATTACAAAATAGTATTTTTACCCCGGCAACTAGGTGAACGCAAACTGAAATGTTATGCCCAATAGAAGCAAAATAGTCTAGCGACAACAAGAGCTTTTGTTTAGGCTTTGTTTTGATTGAATAATCGGATTCTAAAAGGGATCACACCCACAACCAACTGATAAACACGGCTTAAGTAGATTTTGCAGTGATGTTTTGCCAGACATTGACATAGAAAACCAGGTTCTCGAAATGATTCCAGCAGGAAGCGTCTCGCAGAGGGAACAGATCCTACAGGCATACTCCAGTAGCCAGCTGATAATGATCAAAACAAAAAAGAATTTGCTTATTCTGATTCTCAACATCTATCTATCTAAATTACTGGGCGGACAAGCTAAGTGCTAAAGGAACACATTTGCAGTTCGGTATCTTTAGTATACAATTCTCCACTCAAGTACTCCAAATAAGCTCAAAAAGCTTGCCTTGCCCAGGAAAATTTGAGCTAAAAAGGAGTGACAGAAGTGGAAAAGCAGATTTGAAAAATATTACAAGGTTGAATAAAATTACTTCAAATATGCAAACAGTGTTCAAAAGGCATGCTTGAGAAGAAATGTGCAAGATTACGTGTTTTACAGCAGATTGCTAGAAAACCCAAGCTAGAATTTCAAAAATAAAAAAGCAGGCGTCATGTGACGAAGCTCTGATTGCAGTAGAATGTTACGACAAATTAGAGCTGGGCATTCAAAGGTGAAGAAGTAAGCAAGAAGATTTCAATACGTTGGGAAATGTCAGGACAGTTATACAGGTTAGCAAGATATGAGTAGTCACATTTCGACTGATTTTTCACTTTCATAATTCCAAAAGAAAGTTCGTTCTTCACAACCTTATGTACCTCCAATGGCTTCGGTTGCACTTGCAAATCATGCTCCACTAGTAATTTTGAATCTGATCGGATTTGGGATAAGTGGAACCCATTTTGAGGTTTGCACACTTTTTGCTTAGTATTCAGTTCGACGCACTAGATATCTAATAATCTGCATGCCCTCAGTTCACAACACAGTATTGGAAGTATGATTATGTCGAATATGTCATAAGCAGAATCTAGTGAACTATTAACGGTTCTTGGATTCAAGACCAAAGACAGAAGAAGGCTATGGAAACTCAGTCGGAGATTCTTCCCTAGTATTCCTGAATTCTTCAATTTCTGTGACTTCCTATAATCTCCATGATTATTGTGCTTCCCGCACTTCCTGCAACAGTTGCCCGTGGGACCCAAACACTTTTACCATTGAAGTGGAGGTCCACTTGAACAGTACTAGATAGTTTTTATTAATACGCTTTTTCGTTCTTCCTCCACCTCAATGTGAATCATTTCCTTGCTGTGGTTGAAAAGAAAAAAATCAACCTATAAAAAAACTCAAATATTAACTTCAAAGAGTTCATTCGCGTCCCATGGACAAAGGCAGCTAAAGGATCACAGGTTTCGCAGCTACAGAAATCATAGAAATTGCAGAAGTCACAGATTGGTACTATGACCGAATCTAAAATTGACGAAAGCATAGATTTAGGTCTTTTTATCTCATGCACATTAAGTGTGCCAAGAAAAACTGACAAGTTAGTACCAAAATCAACCCCAACTAACTTCAACAGACTAGAAAGTGGACTCCAGAGTTTCTTCTTCATGGAAAACACCTGGCCCAATAATGAAGATGTAAAGAAGGGCCTTGAGAATTATAAGCATTCGGTCATTCTCTCTAATAATTTTGCGAGTATCAAATAGAGGAGGAAAAGCAAATTTTACTTAATCACTTTATCGAAGCACCAACCTCCAATGTAGATTTTCTATTAAAATTCTATGGTTAATGAAAGGCACTCTCAAAAATTCAACTTTCAAAAAGATGAGGCACGTATGTACAAAAATGCACACGAGACGAATAAGCTAGTCAAGGGATAGACTTATGAAGAGAAAAGCCCAGAAAAAGTTTATAAATTGTCTATTCCAAAGCTCCAATTAACAACGAAATAATAGTTCATTAACGCATGTGGGCCTCGGCTCCTATACCTAGCCAATATCCATCGACTAATGAAATGGTGATAATAAACAACATTATTATGGACACTACACGAAAACAAGGAAGCAGCGAAAAACAACTGTGATGTATCGAATTTCCTGTGTTTTAGTTAGTAAAGAACTTCAAAATAATATAAAAATGATTCCAAGAAACCCCTTCAATCTTCAAAAGATTTAAAGCACTCCAAGTTTTTATTCAAACGTGTATCTGTAAAAATCCGTGAATTTAACTCTATTGTCATTTTGAATAAAAAAAGCATAAACTTGAATAAAACTTTTCTTCTTGGAGGAATCAAGTTCACAGTGTGACCGCTAGCAGATGCTTCATTCTAGAGAAATTTCCAGAAGATGAGAGGCAAACTCTGTAAACTTGATGTGAAATTCAAAGAGAGGGCAGAGCGGGGAAAATGCTAGAAAATTTTTTAGCACCCTTTTGCAAGAACTATTTTCTACATGCGCTTTGCAAAATATGACAAAGGTAGTTCAAAGAAAAATTCTGGAAAAAAAACCATCCGCATTGAGCCTGAAACAATGTCCTTTATTTCCACCCACAACGGACCTTTTTTCCAAATATCGCTGCAAATGTGAGTCAATTTAAGGAATATGATATTTAAACCAGAGCAAATTTGCAAAGTCAACCTCATTCGCATTTTTATCAAATACACATTCACTGCTACTCAGCATCATTGGTATGCAGTGCTGAATTCTAAAATAGCATGCTGACGAGCTAAAAGTAGGATTATTCTTGCATAAAAAACATTTTTGCATGCCAAAGATAGCAAGTAAGGAGTGCTACCTACCCGTGGGATGGAAGAAGTTTCCTGGAGGGAAGAACAAGGTCAATACACTAAGGAAAATTTTTTTCTATCGAGACTGTCTTAGTCCTGATCTTAGAATTCTATGCTGATTTTCTATGACCAAAAGCAAGTCGCTTATACAATTTTTACAAACCCGGTTATGCATGAAAGATTGTCCTTAAATTTTCTCAAACATTTTTAATAGAACATCTCTCAAAAAATGAGCTGATGTGAGAGCATTGATGATTTCTAGTATCAACAACTTTTCTAAACAAAAGATAAAAATGCATACTACCAATCATGTGCGAATGTAAATTTCTTCTAGCCGGTACTTCCACTCTATTTTTCCCTTCACCTACCCCTCCTACCCATTTTCCTTCCATAGTGATTAGATAATTAGACTATTATTGCTGCTAAGTGTAATGCTGATGCCTAGAGATTTTTTGAATAGTTTATCTATGAATATAAGTGCGTAGAACATCTGAGATGCTCTAATTATGGAAAGAGGTGAGTAAGTGTGACAGCAGCAAAGCCATCTGTATCTGACACATGACAATTCTGTGCGTAAACATTGCCTAGAAAACAGCAAAAAAGTCATATTCATAATTACGCATATCTAAAATAGACTGCTTGGAACTCCAGCGAAAAAATGTTTGGGGATGAAAACTTTGATTTTTGCTCAAAGAGTGGGATTCTCTCTGATTAGCAGCAGTTAATAAACTTTGCATGGAGTCCCATCATTTCCGGTATCGCTTTGTTTTTTGCTTACAATTAGAAGCTTATATATTTCTGTCCTACAGATAGTCAGTGCACAATGCGACAACTTACATATAGCCGTCGTCTCTGCGGTACCTACAACATTTGCGCGGAAAAAAATTGTCATGAGCCTCGTAGCCTGAGATATTGGCTTCACGTCCTCCTCCCCTCCCCCTTTCGACATCAGGGTATTGGTTAGACCGGAGTAAGCAAAAGAACTCAAAAGAAAAAACAAATCATCCACCCTTAGGGGTTGCAATTGAGGTTATACAGTGCGCTGATTCCAAAAGTGCACATTAGGAACCGCGAAAATGGCGAGTGAAAATCAGTAATTCCGAAGGCCTTCCAAAAAATATGCCAAACACTTCCTGATAAGGTTGGGGACAAAGAGAAGTTGCGGGACCCTTTACATATTAACATTATGAGTCTCCAATGCGATGGAAATTCCGAACTCGTCCGTTCGCGACGAAGCTGGCCCAAGCGGGTTTGAGGGCAGTTTCTCTGCAAGGAGACATGCTAAAATTGTTCTGTTCTCATACTTGGCGGTAAGCAACCCAACCCCACCGCATTACCCATCTGGAGTTTGGTTCTGCCCGAGCCACTGCCTTTGAACTAGGGTTTAGGGTAAGCGAAAATGCTCAGGTCGAAATTTGGCCAACCGCTGCTCTAAAACCTGTGCATCAGATCTCACCCCAGCGGCCACATAGTTTTCGTAAATTTACTATCCCAAATCACAATCGCGTTCCTCTCTAACACAGATCCAGACACTTTGCACTTGCATGTATGTGCAGTTTGATTAGCGACTCACACGCATAAAAAGCTCTCATATGACATTTTTTGGATAAACAGCTCATGACAGAATCGCCAGAGGCTAATGGAATATGATGGACGAATCCGAAAACTTGACATGTGCCTAACCTCAGCATCACGTAGGGGCTTTCTATGTATCCAAGAATCCATCGTTTGTAAGATCAGATACTAGATCACCGCATATAGAGGAGTCGATTGACCAATAGAAGAAAGTTAGAAAGAAAGTTATATATACAGTTCTTGGTTCTTCTTAGTGCATTTTGCACCTGGTCTTACGAGAATAACCAGTACTGGAGCATAATAAAAAAAAACTTCACTCAAAGTTGGTAAAATCAACAGGAAGAGCGAGAAGCTTAGCTCTTCCCTAACGGCACATGTCAATTCTTGAAAGTGGTGTGGATGAATTATGAAATTTAGCAATTAAACTCTTTTTATTTATGGATGCTGAATTGATTTGTATAGTTACATAAGGGTTCATATTAACCTTGTTAATAATGATTTTTTAAGGACGGTTTCCGGCATGCCTTTCAACTATCAAACAGTTTTACCTGCAAAAAATCTAGAGAAGTTCAAGAAGTTAGTGGATGCTAAGCGCGTAAACTGTTACAGCTGCGAAACTTCCGTTTCATGAATTCGCAGTTTTGCCGTTTTCAGTTTTCACAACTATTGCTGACTTTTTCCCTCAAAAAGCGGAACTTCCCAAGTAAAGATGCTTAATGAAGTAGTATACGGATAATGAAGTAGTGGTTCATGTCAATCCGCATCGATAACACCAGACTAGACAAGTAATTTAACCCCCAGTAAGTATAGATTCATTCTCTCTCTACTTCGATTATCGTAAGCATTGAAGAGGATGATAAGAGAAAGAGAGAGTGTAAATTTGTCAGACCTCGCATTTTTTACCACAAAATTTCAGACATTTAGGTGCTAAACAGTTCCAGGTTTCTTTATTATGGGCGATTGACATGGAGTAGCTTGAAATGATTACGATAGTAGGACGTCACTCTCGCTACGAAAAAAAAAGAAGAAAAGGATTGGGCTAAGGAAAACAGAGAGGGAAGAAATGACGCTCACATTCACTCTGTATCGAGACCTAAAAATACACACGTTACCAATAGATACCGAACGCTCAATCAGCGTAACTTTACCAGACTTTACTAAATCTATTTAGCGTGAATAGAAGTAAATTAAAGTAGTCTTAGTTTGGAGAATTATGCAAAACGAAGTTAGCCTTGAGTGGGTAGATATCTCGTGATAGAGACAAATCATGCAAACTTTTCAAGCGTTTGCATGCAAATGATGATTCAGAAAGCATTACAGCAATCTATGTCGATTAACAAATTCACCAAACAGACAAAGTTGTCTTAGAAAAATTAATTATTAGAGAATCAATCTAGACGAGACATGTATTACACGCGCAGTGGAATTCAAAATCTTCTCTATTTTCATGTTATTTTTTGAATATTTTGTCAAATAAGAAGGTAATTGGTGATAAATGAGCAAGAAATTTGGAAATCAAAAATGCCAGTAGAAAATTAAGGAGAGTCTGAAAATGCCGTCTTGAGCTAGCATGAGTTCCTCTGAATTCACTAAGAAAAGAAAAATCTTACATAGCTGTGTAAGTGTCTTTTACAGTCGGATCATTTCACAACGCAATGGTGTAATTGCACAAGACATATATATTGTGCGTAATACAGGAATTTGCTAGCCATTTCGACGATATATGGCATAAAAATACTTTCTTTTCCCTTGTTATTTTTAGTAAAGGGGACGCTTGGTCTTAGAACAAAATGACTTTAAAAATTGTCTTAGAAAAATTAATTATTAGAAAATCAATCTAGACGAAAGGTTGAAAATTAAAAAAATCTAATCAAAAATTATCTATAAAGGATACACGTAAACTTATGGAGTCAGGACTGTACTATTCTTTTGAGATATTGAAAGAAATACAAATGACTACAAAAAATTGAATTCCGTCACTACGCGATGTTTGAAAAGCTGATGACAAGATTTGACGCGCACCGTACAACTTGTGTGCAATCGCACAGTGCGTGTCAAACCATTGGCTAAGAAGACATGTATTACACGCGCAGTGGAATCCAAACTCTCCTTTATTTTCATGTTATTTTTTGAATATTTTGTCAAATAAGAAGCATGGTAATTGTTTTTACGCTTTTGTTAGACATGAGGCCGCTTCAACACTCCAGGCGCCAGCGCTGTGTCAGCAGCGTGCCAACGTCGCCGTGGACGCGGAGCTTATTGATCGATTGGCGGCGCTGGCATGTTCAACTCTAGACGCACTTCCAAGGGCATTATAGTAACAGGCATATCTTGTTTAACTTACAACACCAAAAGAAAAATGCAAAAGAAAACGAAGGTGTTTTTACCTGATACAACTCCACAAACATGTATGAATACGATGCTATTTTTGGCGATGTCACCAGCCGATCGCTCTTCTTATCTAATTCTAGAGCCATAGCTGAATCTGTCCGAAAGTCGACTGACAGGATAATTGAGCGAATTCGCAGCAGCCAATCACCTAGGGTTCGTTATTACTCAGTCGAAGGGCACGACGTCGTCGACTGCGTCTGAATACGACACCGCGACACTTGTGCGCGCATGGACAGCTCTAATGAGATGTGACACTGCAAAAATTGAGCCGATCTGAGGCAAAACACTTCAAAAACATACTGTTATGCGCGCAAAATTAGCAGACCGAAAGCAATTTGTTGAGTAAGAGTTTTCGGGACAGAAATAGCTTTCGTTAATGGAATTTTGGGGAGGTTGTGACGATGAGACATCATAGGCGCGTGCAGTAGACTGTGCTTGAAGTTGCCCCTCTGCCAGCGCCGCGTCAGAGCCGTGCCAGAGCCGCGCGCCTTATGTATCAATGAATCGACGACGCTGGCACGGCGCTAGCACGGGCTGCACATGCAACTCTAAACGCAGCCGTAGCAATCTCCAGCTATCTTTTTGGGAACATCCTGTCCTATCGAAAAATAGGTTGAATCACAGAAAAAACAAAGCAAAAAGTCCTGAAAAAGAGAAAGAGATTGAGAGAATGCATTTTTAGCACCGGATGGTTATCAGTGCTGCCGTCAACGTCTAGACATACCATAAACGACATTTCCATTCAAATAAAAAAAACCGAAGTCTGCGAAAAAATCATAAAACCCGAGGGAGCATCAGATTGAAATTTCTTGATAGGATCATGTAAGAAAAAACCATACAAGCAGATTTCCCATCATATAGATGATTTGGAGATAATACTGTGCGAAAAAGTGTTGGACTGAGCAAGTCTTTTACAAATTGCATGCGAAGTTTCCACAGTTTGAGAGAAGCTAGCAACATCAAGATGGTCTTGATTAGCTATCACATGCTCAACTGTGAGTAAAATGTGGTTTTCAACTTCTAATTTTATTGCACCAAAAATGGTGCAATTCTATGTCGACCACTTATATACTCGTTCTGACGATGTTGCGTTTCAAAGCCCATCGAGTCCCTACATACTTCGCTTGAATAATAAATGTTTGACATTATCTATACAAAAATGGTAAAATGTAGATACTAGTTCCAAAGTGAGAAGTATGAGCTGAAATATCAAACTCTATTTTGCACAACTTTACATTCTGCTGGGACATATATCAAGGCTCGGCACAAGCTGGCACCCGGGGAATTTCAAAACGAAGGTTCCTTTTGATCTTGGAGATTTCGTACGAAGTCCCCGTTGACCCTAAATCCTGAACGTGGAAAACCCTCAAAAAAAACGAACGTCGATTTAAAAAAAAGTCGCATTTTGTGTCCCTTCGGCCACAAATACCGTTTGCTTTTTGCCCCAAAAACGATATCCAGCTTGACCCGGTGCTAACTGTGCCGAGCCCTGACCTCTTAAAAAATAAGTTCAAGAATTAATCATAGGTTAATTGAAGTCGGTAAAATCACTGAGCAGAGTTGTAACTATCCCTCCTTTCTCACTCCCTCAAACTAAAAATTTGGTCTAGTTTTTTCTGTACGGGATGCACGGGTGATCGGAGCGATGAGGGAGTTGTGTGCATTCCCTACACGGATCTGAATATGGACTTTTCCAGAAAGTCTGAATATGTCAGTAGATAAGAGGAAAACCTCGTCATTCCGTCATTCATCAAACTTCACACTTCTCTTGCAGACAGAAATGCAACATAGAACGAGAAAAAAGCAAACCACTGATGGCTGCCATTTGCAACACCCCAGTGTTCGGAAATATATGGAAATATTCGGAAAGCTCGGAAAATTTCCCATTAAGCAACTTCACATGACGGGATTTTTGTATGACGTCATGAATTTTTTCGAGAAGGTAGATTAGGCATTGGCTTTTCAGAATTTCTGCAGCACTAGTTTATCCATTAAAGTTTTTATGAACTTTCGCAAGAATGACGCAGTTTTGGATTTGCGCTTTGGTGCTGACAGCAGGAGAACACGCAATTTTCAACTTGCTATTTCCTTCGATTTTGAGACTTTACCATGTTTAATTCATAAGGTGACTAACACTATGAGAAGTGATATTCATTTCAATATTAATGACATATGATATGATGACTTTATTCCCAGCAAAATCACTCTAGGTTTAGTAATCAAACTTTCAGACACAAGAGCATCAAAGACAGATTGCGAATGGTTCTTAATGACTAGATAAGCGAAAGGAATTTTTTGTTACAAATTCAAATTAAGCTGTAGATTCCATGATTAGCAATCAATTTATATGTGACTAACGTTGCCACTTCGGTCCAAGAAAATTGAAAAAAGTGCTTGAATTTTCGTAGAAAAAACATACCCCTTATGCTCAATCTAGTCTCTGCTAGCCAAAATTTGAGATTCTTATCCACGAGGCATGCTCGGCGCAAGCACTGTTAATCTGGATATCGTTTTTGTGGCCGAAAAGACGCAAAAATTGCGATGTTTCGTTTTTTGAGGGTTTTTTACGTTCAAAGTCTAGGGTCAAATGGGATTCATACGAAATTTTTGAGATCAAAGGCGACTTACTTTCAAATACCCCTCGTGCCAGCTCGTGCCGAGCCCAGTCCACGAGTGAGCCATTACTGGCTCTTCAATAAAAACATTTTTAGATAAATCAAAGCAGTGAGTGCACAGAAGGCTCTTAAGTGTCTGGCCGGAAATTTGCCTGCGAAAGCGTATGATCTATGACTCTCGTTGAGTCTCCAAAGATCGAAAAATATGATCCTTGTCAAAATTAGTGCCGCCGTAGGCGATTACGTAATCACGTTTCGTGCCCTCCCATATAGGGCTTATATATGTTGAACACTTTTTTTGAGATGATGGACCCACAAATGGGAAAAATTAAGTGCAAATTTGGCTCCGACAAGGGAAGGATAGTTAATCGAAGTGGCGTCTCCATAGGAAATGTTTACTTATAGAGCACGGAACGCTGATTCCGAATAAGTTTTCTTCCTCTGCAAAGCGCTTCTGGGAGGGAGTTACGAAAATTCTTTGATGCAAAAAATTTTAACGCGCAGCTACAAGAAAATCATTCAAAACTGTACCCTGTGTGAGATCTGATGCATGGGACCATACTGTCAGGGCGCTTGGTGCAGTCAATACCTTCAGTATGAATTTACTCTAGCCGTTACCCCATTCAAGTGCCAGACAGACTTCACCACTTGTTCTTACCTTAGCCGGAACTTTGAATTTTTGCTTTAAAAAATCTCGTAACTCCCATCCCAGAAACGCTTCGGGTCGGACCTCCCCTGCCGGGCACGCTGCGAGGATGACGGGTATATATAACTGCGCAAAGAGCACCATACTCTTTTTCCAAAGTCTGTTCTATCTATCGGTATTTTTGCGCTTTGCGATGCTCCGGTAAGATCCATGTTTGTACATTTCAGCATTGATGTACTAGTAAGGCTAACAGCGTTGAAAAGTGATTTACCTGAAACGACTTATAACAAGCGAAGAAAGGTTATACCCTTCCACATGGACTTGGCTGCTTACGGCCAAGCTTGGTTGCGAACCCCCAAAAGTTCATTGGAGAGTTGAGCTATGTTAACATCGGAGGTACGGATCACGGCCACCTCCGTGTTCAGCATTGTAGTAGGTTCAGTATTAGGCTCAAGTTAAATGAGTTTACTTCAATAGTGTTGTGTATGTTCACTTCCGATAACTTGTACAAATTAGTCGAGCATTATATGTGAGGGATCGTTCAGACCGCGCTGGTACCCGTCCAAATCCGCCCGAACCACCTGAACGCCGGAACTGCCAAAGCGCCAGATATGCGTCGAGCTATGTTTGACTAACAATAAGATATATATATGCACCACGCGCGCAGTATTCCACGAGTGCTCCAATATGCCACTTTACACGCATATCTGGCGCTTATGCAGTTCCGGCGTTCAGGCAGGTTTGGGCGGATTCGGACGTATTTGGGCGGATTTGAGCGGGTACCGGCGCGGTCTGAACGATCCCTGACCATTGCGTCACCTCGGCTTCGCAAGGCACCGGCCATCATGGAATGTACGTAAACTTACATACTGTTGCTGGTCTTTCAATCAATCTTCAATCGACTGAACGCTATGTGTCCAAACAAGAGGACCCTTCCCCGTGTTATGCGAACAAACACTTTGAAGATTGGTATCAGCGCTTATAATAAGTCATGATAGGCAACAATGAGCGTTTTTTCATCATCTTTGACATACCTCGCCTCTCCAAGTCATTGTGTGATAAATCTACCTCATCGTAAGACATTGGGCATCTATAGTTTAAAAATTTGGACGCATTGGGTATCGTAATCTAGGTAGTGAATTATAAGCAACTTGCAAGTCGGTAAATAACGTGTGGATGAAATCTAGCAGGGCATGCTCAAAACCTCAAGGAGTATATTTTTAGGAAAAGTAACAAGTTTGTACTCGGATCTTCGCCATTTTCCTGTAACTTAGTAAAATCCACATGGAAGTCAGAGACTTGCTCAATCCAACAACCTTAGATACTAGGAAAACGCTGATTTTAAGGACATCAAAAAGGGAAAGAAAGAGAATGAAAAAGTTCGGTCAAGCAAAGAATGAAAATCATAAATTGATTGACTGAAAACATTGTATCGGCTAACGCATAACTGACAAACTGCTCCTTCGAACATGGCTGGATGCAAAATGGAAAAGATTTTCTTGTATCACATGAATACGTTGCTCATTGTTAATCTAATCTTTTATAAAGCTAGATTATCTCAATAAAAAGGCAACTTTTTATAGATGTTACCAAGGTGACTAATCGAGATAATTCACAATTAGGTTTTTCTACTCACATGCATGTTTAAGACCTCAGCTTCAGCAGCTTTCGTCTTAGGAAAAGCACCTTTGGAAAGGACATTCTGGCATTATGTGGGAGGTAGCAAATGGTACAAAAAATTAATTAGATAAAAGAAAAACATAGATGAAGAATAAGAGGTGAAAAATGCAGTTTTCGTTTAATGAAAACAAAATTTGATTCCATACTAGAGATCATAGACTGAGAAGGCCTAAGTTCAATTTGAAGTCTCATCAACGAGTTTCATTTACGCTTAATCATGGAAACCATAAAACATAGAAAAACCTCAATAAGGAAATGATGACGTTTAAAAAGTTGAGAAAACCTAGGAAAATTTTCAATCAGTTCAAGAAAAACCTCATAATCCAAACCGAAAAGGCTTCTATGAGCTTTTGGTTTTTAGGTTTCAGCTCTCTTGAGACTTTCATGAAGCCATTACATGACATCATTAAAAAAGTAAAGAAAACAAGAGCAAGACATTCAATTGTCAATTAAAAAGCGCAGATTAGTATGGGACTGAAGGAATTCCGCATATTTTCCGGAGTTTTCGGCAGATTACAGGTGTAACGATAAAATGCGTCCGTTTTCATACAAAAACCCGACGCGGGATTTGCGAGTTCGCGGAAATTGCAATGTGCGCGGGATATGCGGGATTTGGCCATAGCTTTTCGAACATTATAAAGATTTGAAATTTGCAAACGCATGTGGATCCAGCTCTGTAGAGCATTCATTCAGCAGAGCAAATTTTGGGAGAAAGGTGTACTGTATTTCGTTTGTATTGCAGAGGTACATTTACATCTATATGTTTATTATTGTCATTATTATTGTTATCATTTATTTGTTATTTATTTGTTTTTTCATTTTGACATTTACACTTTTCCTTTTTTTGAATTTTTTACCATTTATTTTCATTACATTTTTAGGTGCCTTTTTTCTCGGAAAAGTGATTTATCACGAGCAAGAATGCAGAAAAAGTAGGGGTGAGCGAATTTGAGTGAAAAAGTTTGATATGCAATTTTCGATTATTACAAGAGCTAAATTCTGTTTTAGCCAATATCAAGCCAGAACTGGAGTGCGCGTACGCCACGCAACTGTTCGTACCGCTTCGCGACGGCGTTGTATCATTGCGTGGGACACCCTGTCTGCGTCACATTCTTCTCAATCTTTTCTTGGCAAAATGCCAGTGCTAGTAGCTCATAAAACAGATGTTGGCCCAAACTGATTAAAAGAGATTGCAAGTGTACTGCTTATGTAAGTGGTCCTCATGAATATGAAAAAAGAATTTTTCTCAGGTTTTGACATTTTCGATGGACGAGAACTTCCAAAGTGTGCAAACAAGCGAAAATCCTGTGATTGCTGGCGATAAGCTTATGAAAGAAAGCTCAGACCTATGTATTCACAGCGATGACATAACGCGCTCTAATATCAATCACATGCGCTACAGTCTAGGACTTCTATTTACGGCACATACTCCATAATTACGCCTATTCTACATAGTCAACATTATTAGTTAATATATTCAGAAGCTGAAAACTTGCATCCACAACTGTGACTGCTTGAACAGACTTGTATTTATAGAAGGGGAAAAGGGGGAGAGGGTGGAGTGGGGCACACACCTCAGACTGAATATATTAGTTGTCCTAAAAGTAATTTGGTTTTTTGAAAGAGCGCCACATTCCGCGGACACAAATTAAGAAGAGATATAGGCACCGTTCAAAGTTGTTTTTCATGCTCTCTTAAATGATTACAATTCTGTAGCATTCTAGCAAACGAGCTCTCGTGAAATTAGCAGAAAAATGACCCATGTTTTTGCCGGACCGAACTTTGGTATTTCTCTAGTTTATAGCCTCCCCCCCCCCTCCTCCGCCCCCGAAGAGTTACAGGTCACAAAACAATGTTTTTTCCTTCCATAGCTTGGTTTTTGAAAACTTTTTTCGATGCTACCTAATTCATATTTGGTCAATTCAAAGCTCACAGAGGATCATCCCCCTCCTAACTATTTTATATAAAGGTTAGTTAGGAAGAAGTTCACAAGTTTTTATAGCCATGTTTACAATAATCATCACTTTGTTTAAGATTTTATTCTACTTTTATTTTTGTTTCATTTTTTACTTCATTCCCATTTTTATTTTTTTTCCATTTGGGCGTTTTCCCATCACTAAAAAATTGATAATTCATTCCACGGATTTCAGCGTTATATTGCTGAGAGCATTTGTGCGTAATAAAGACACATGAGTGCGAAGTTCAGTGTGTGCACTCATTGGCATTTTACGCGCAAATGTTGTCAGTACCGCAATTACGCAATAATACCGGTCATGTCTCTTCCTTGCATATGGAAAATCTTGGTTATATTAGGTCGTTCCAAAAGTAATGTCGCGTTTTTCAAACGAACGCCACATTTCAGGGAATCAAGATTTTTTAGAGTTGTTAGGAGCATTCGATGCAACATTTCATTCCCTTTCTAATGGTTATACTCTCGTTGCAGAATATTCAATGAGCTCTCGAAACATTACGAAAGTCTGGACTCATGCTTTATGCCCATGGTCAAGTCCGGCTATTTTTCTAAATTTTTGCACCTATTTTGAAAGAAGAACAAGTGATAGGTAGATACAGCAAACTCCATAGGACACAGAGTAAGTTTTTTTATTCCTAAGCTGCTTCTTAGAGTTTCTACAATCAATTTCTCAATGCCATCAAATTCCAAATTTGGTCAACTCAAACCTCACAGAACAACAACCGGCATTCAACTCGGATGTCATTCGAAGCAGCTTTTACTCCTCATTCTACAGACTGTTTTTTGTTTCCAATTCATCAAGTTTTTCGGGATAAAATCATCATAATTCAAATTTTCCAAGGCGCCCCAAGGTGTACCCGGAATTTTCGAAAGTTACTGATCTGAAGCGTTAATGCTCATTTGGTTTGTAAAATTGTTGTCAAACCATAATCCATCTTTTGTAAGTTTCAAAATCCGAAGACTTGTTGTGTTTGATCCATTTCTGTCTGAGACGAGCCTGCTAAAATTCGGTGGTTCCATCAAAAAATTTGTGCAAAAAAGCGACATTATTTTCGGAACGACCTAATAAAATCAGCTGAGACATTCAAAAAAGTGACATACGTCAAAATCTAAAGCATGCACATGTCTGTACAAACTGTTGTGCTAACAACAGTTGTAAGCAGAAAAAAACTGAACGGCGTTTACCCCCCTTCCCCCTTCCCTCCTTCAAGGGGCCTCCGTACCCCGTTGCCTAACACGTTAATAGTTCGCAAAACAATATATACAAAAGCAACGACAATAGATCTTTAGACCTCCGCAATTATACTGCTTTTGACTGATTGCCTAGCCATATCCCCAGTACTTAATTGTGCCCCCAAAAGAAAAATGAGAAACAAATAAATGCTGAATCAGAAGAAAAAATAGATAAGATGCTGGTGAATAATATGATATAAACATTTTTCAGCATTATTTCCCTAGCAAGTACTTCATAACACCCTTCTTTAAAAATTTCAAAGCCCTGCCACGATTTTGAACTGTTGGAAGTGATATGTATACTATTAAAAAGTCGAGAAAAGCAACAGTGGCAAAAACAGATAAACGGAGAGGAAACATTCAAGACAAATTGGCTAATCTGCAAAAGTTATTTGTTCTTGTATTCCCTAGAGAGCTGCAAAAAGACCATGCAACATCAGTGAGAAACAAGAATAATGGGGTCCAAAGGGGGGGGGGGGGGGAAGTGAGAGGTGTGGGTGGGAAAGCACAAATCGAAATCATTGGGGGAGGGGGAATGTCCAAGCCAAACTAAAGCATCAGATTTGCGATGGAAAATTGTTAACATAACAACACAAAGGTAAGACTTCTTCTTTTCTACGATTAGTAAAGTATACAAGTTAATCCTAGAAAATTTTTGGAGCAGCCGAGTTCCAAATGAAGAAAAATTATGAAAAAAAATAGACACTAGAAGGCAAATTTAGCTTATTCTTGGTGGATTTAGAATGATGGCATGGTAAGTTGGTTTGAAACAAACTTAAGAGTTTCAAAAATTTATTTAGAGACAAGGAGATCAAAAAATACATATAGGTAAAGCATATATCAGGTTGATGCATAATTCCTGCACCAAAATAGGTACATACCGCAATAACTCGGAATAATCCTATATCCCATGTAGGATTCGATACATCATTAGATAGCGCAAACCTAGCTCTACAAGATGTACTCAAATATCTACACCAGCTTTGATCCACGCGAAGTTTTGAGCCAAAAACTGAAAAAAAACACGCGTCCGAAAACCTTAAGAAAGATCTTTAAAAAATTGTAACTCCGTTAAAAAAGCTCCTACAAAAATTCTTTCTTGCTCACGCGTAGACATTTTACATAAGACATTTATCTATGCAGTTGCTGTATTTTTTTCTCAGCTTGACGATGAGAAAACGAAGTTTTTCATGTTTTTGCCAAATTAGTGCTGAGATGTTCTAACACTAACGGTTGTATAGTACATGCCATTAGCAGTCAAAATTTACATTTTCAGCCTTCTAGAACAGCTAGTTCACACTAATGACGAATCTAGCTCTGTTCATCCAAATTTTTCTTGCCTAATTGCCAAAAATTCGATATTTCTCGTAAACCAGTTGCTGTAAAAAGCTGAAAATTCACATTCACGCTTCTAAGGTCCTGTAGTATACGAATGTCGGTGCTAGAACATCTCAGCATTGTTTTGGAAAAAACATGAAAACTTCGTTTTCTCATCGTCTAGCTGAGTAAAAAATACAGCAACCGTATAGATAAATGTCTTACGTGGAACGTCTACGCGTGAGCAAGAAAGAAAATTTGTATGAGCTTTTTGAACGAAGTTACAATTTTTTAAGATCTGTCTCAAGGTTTTCGGACGCATGGTTTTTTTCAGTTTTTGGCTCAAAACTTCGCGTGGATCAAAGCTGGTGTAGATATTTGAGCACAATCTTGTAGAGCTAGGTTTGCGCTATCTAATGATATATCGAATCCTACTTGGGATATAGCATTATTCCGAGTTATTGCGGTATGTACCTATTTTGGTGCAGGAATTATGCATTATGCATCAACCTAATATTATAGATTACCATCACTAGGATAAATAGTCAAGTCTTGTGGATAAATAACTTACACTTCCACATTTTAACATGTTCGTACATTTTGATTTAATTTGGACAAAATAGTGGTTGATCAATATATTTTTGGTATTTTTTGCTCCAGTTGATCAATATAATTCTGGTATTTATTCCAACGTGCTCTTTCTCAGAGGAATATTTGTGCTGATTTAATTTTTTATTAGAAGATGTTCGGATTTTTTCGTTTGAATTTTCGATTGTGACAGGATACAAAATTTATTTACGTCATAAAGACATGCACACGACGTGAAAACTTTTTAATCATACTCAAACACATTATTCTTTTTTTTTTAGAAACCTTTCAACCTATTAATTGATAAAATTTTGTATTGGTTGAGAAAGAAGTAAAAGTAGATTGCGCACCTCGTGACGCAGATTTCGCACTAAGAAAACCAATTTCAATCATGAAAAAGTAGACTGCACTCTTCCGGAACTTGCAGATTTTATATAAAAACCGAATTTTAATTTATATGTTAAGCAAAAGAAAACCGCTAGTTTGACTATAGTTTATCTACTAAATGCAGGATCTCATTTATTTTCTAGTTTATTATTTCCAAAAAGTTAAGTTCAAGAAAATTCTGATAATAAACAATAATACTTTTAAAATATAGCAAACCAAAAATGATTAGAAAGAATGTATATAAATGTAAGATGTGGATATCTCAGTATTTCTTTTTCTCTGTGCTAAAAATGCAAAAAAAAATTTGACTGAGAATTTTTGATTGAAAATCAACAAACTTACAACGTCTAAAAAGATGACTGACGTTAGGCACCCAAGCTCCGGGTGAAATACACACATTTTGACTGGAAACATTCCTGTTTCACCTAAAATACTTATCTTCCTTCGAATTTAGTCACAGATTCGCAAGTAAAGTGTGTCCTCGATATACATGTGGCCTTTGATTTAACTGATATTGGCGCTTTTAAGGCGGGACTTTGTGACCTAGTTGAGGCGGCTCACGGCCGCAGCGCAGACTGCGTCTCTCTCACGCGCGTACTCTCTGATCATTTTCTAGCCTTAACTAGGTCACGAAGCCCCGCCTTCCAGCCGTCACTCCAGTTGAATCAGAGGTATATTTGAATAAACTGTAGTTTCTTTTCTTTTTATTTCTATAAGTTTTTCAAAAAATTTCAAAAATAAAAAAAACTAACTTGCAGGGTGAGTTTCTGCCACAGTAAACGAAGTAGAATGACACTGAGCAGCTAATTTGTAATGTTCACGATATTTTCTTCTCCAAAAAAGTAAAAGCATTCGTGCAAAACGAGCTCTGTCTAGAAAATTAATGAACCGTGATGGATAGGTTACAGAGCAATTATGCTGAGACAGATGAATTCGAGAGCATGCAAAAGATCTTGCGCGGAAAGATTAGCTATCGTGAACTTCCATCTGCCATGCGACAGCTGAAAAAAAATCTTGCAGCTCGTTGCTCCTTTAATAGATTGTTGGAAATTGAACTTCTTTTCTGAGTGGGTCAGATTTTGTTTTCCTAGCAGACTTGGAGTTTTGTAGATCTTGCTGTGTGATAATAAAACGACCGAAAAGATCCACCAAACATTTTGCAAGTCGTGATTTAGGTGATGTTTGGAGCCAAAAATATTCCATAATTCCTGAAATACCCTGGAAATCAGATCTCCTTCCAGAAAATTTTTATGCACTCTTAACTTGGTCAGCAACAGACACAAGAGACACATAGTAGTAATTATAAACGCGCTTGCTCGGCTGTTACCGCGCCTCAAAATCACGAAAACAACCAAAAATGCAAAAAATGTCACTTTGATAGGCTTTTTAGCAAATTTTGTCACTGCTAAAGCATATACACAAATATAACCTTGATTTAACTGGATTCGCGTCTGGAAGGCGGGGCTTTGTTACTTAATTAGGTCGCTAACGCCCGCGACGCAGTCTGCGCCTCTCTCGAGCGCGTGCTCTCTGATAATTCTCTAGCCTTAACTAGATCACGAAGCCCGGCCTTCCAGCAGCCAATCCAGTTGAATCAAAGGGTAATTTTTCCAGTTTCAGTTACTTACTGTACACTACATAATTCCACATATGGGAAGAGCTGGGGTCGAACATTGACATTTTTAGCTTTTTTCTCGATTTCTGTGCGCGAAAAATTCCTGCTAATGATTTATGAATATTACTATCTATTTACTGTATGACGACCACTTTTCGAGCTTCAAAGATTTTTTTCGACCAACCGATTTTCAGGTGACGAAATGTTTTGAACTTTGGCTTCAAACTTCACCTGGATTATGGCTTAGGTGGGCCTTAAGTGGTCACTTTGTAGAGCTTGCTTAGCCTTACCGAAAAATATTCTAGGATTGCTAGGAAAACAAAAAATTTGATACTAGAAGAGGAGGGCACTTGATTAAAATGAAAAGTGATGCTCAAGATGAATTTGTCAATACGAAACGACTGTTGAGACAGCAAAGCGCAAAGCCGATTGGTGTCTCAAAGCAGCTGTTATAGTGAAGTTTACATGGCAACGAGTTGTCCACAGAGGTTTCAAAGCAAAAAAGGCCCCATTACGCACTTTAGCAGCACTGCAACTGCTAATCTTTTGGAAACTTTCAAGGGAAGCCGTCCTAGTCGGAATGGGTTTTACACATGGCACCTAAATCTTTAGACGTGTCTTTGAACGCTGATTCCAAATCTGCTTTCCTTTTCTGCGGAGCGAGTCTCCAAAAGAAGCTATGAGTTTGAAAGACCAAATTGTCATGCTATAGGTGACACAAAACTCGCGGAAAGATGTACAAAAACAGCTGAATGTGAGTAATCAAATTATCAAGTTATTAGCTACAAGAAAAGAATAAAGCCTATTTGAATCCGTACGGGTGTTTTTGTCCAGCTCGCTGATATTATGCCAACAGAAGCTTGACAAATTTAGACTTCCAAAAACACTCATAACTTTTTTCGAAGAAAAAAGTTATGAGTGTTCCGCAAAAAAGGAAAACAAATGTGAAATTTTGTTTAATGCACTACAAAGCTAGGTGCCATGTGGAAAGGCCATTTCGACTAAAACAGCTTTCTTTGTTAGTAAAAAAAATACTGCAGATAGACTACGGTACTCCCTCCTCCTCCCCCTCCTCTCTTCTCTCTCAAGAGACAGAATTTGCTTTACATCATTGTAGATTTTTCCAGTATCGTTAACTTTCGAATTGAGGCTCATCTGGGCAGATCCCCTAATATATTGCACTATTGTAATCTCGAGTGACACGGTAGGTATATGGTAGAAGCTAAGATCTGTCAAATCTCTGCATAGGAGTGTTATTTGATGTGCTGCAAAATACGGCAAGTATACGGCAGAGGCTAACACCTGTCGAATCTCTGCATATGGGCGTTATTCGATGAGCTGCTAATCCTCCCCTCTCCGAAAAAGGACGCAAAAATTTTAAAAGCAGTCAATAGATCTTGAAACTGTGTAATTATTCTTAAAAAACAAATATAACTTTTTGAAAATTTCGAATCTTGGCTAAAACGCTCATAATTTGTGAGGATACGATGGCAACTTTTTCCCTTCCATTTTAAAAAAAATTCAGGGGACCGATTTTATATTCGTTTATCGCCACAATATCAATGTCTTCTACCATATACCTACCGTACACTGGTAGAGATATGGTAGCGCAATAGGCTAGATGACTCGCTCATTAAAAATGGATAAATCATATTAAGTGAGGAAATGAATCATGCCTTAGGGGTTCACGGAGATAAGTCTGCAAGAATCAGAATGAATGGCAAAGCATGACTGATTTTTTTTCGAAAATTATTGTGAGCATACAACTTTTCGTGCGATACAGTAATTGGCTGGAATTCAACAAAAACGAAGAAGACAAGCAGTCAAGGCAAAACTTTGTCTTCAGCAGATCTCTATCAGTCGCCATAAATTCTCCTGCAAGAGCCTTATATATTTCCATGGCTAATTGCTCAGGTTCTTATCTTTCAGACACAACGAAAAGAGCGCAGAACTTTCTAGGTTATAGCTTTCTATGCCAGAATGAGGGATAGAGATTGCAACAAGTCACGCAAGATAAGCAGGGAGCTTTGGCAGAGAAAAAAGAAGTTGTTTTACTTGCCAACGTTAGGAAATGGAAAAAGGATAAGACTTGCAGCTGATTCGGGAAAGATGGGAAATGGAAAGCTGAGAATAGAGATAGGGATACCTATCAGTAATGAGAGTGATCAGAAACCTTAAATAACCCCCTCCCCCCCCCACCAAATTTTCTCCTACTGATGTGGAAGTAAGGTAATCTATTTCTTTTAGATTTGCTAATTGCATTCACACATGCTCGGTGTACTAGATTTACCCCCCTTCGATTCGAAGTTTTCTCCATGAGAGAAAGTGAAGATCTAATTTTTATATGGAAGCTCAACAAAATCGCCTCGGCTGAGCCGAAGTCCAAAATGGCTTGTGCCTAACTCGTGCCAGCTACGTAGATCACACGTGCCACCTACAATGCGGATCTACAGACGCCATGGCACGGCGCTGGCACGGTAGCTCTAGACGCAGCTGAAGAGTACAGTATATGAAATTCATTCTTGTTGAATTTACGAAACTTGCTCCAGATAATCATTTTTTGTTGAGAAATTTCAGACTATCCTTGAGAAGCTTAAGAGTAATGATGCTGTGCTGATAACAAAAGGAAATTTCTATCTTCACTTATCCTAAGTGAAGATAGAACATTATCAGACATATTTAGCAGTTTTGCCAGTACAAAGAGATCAAATTTTCTTAGTGGAGTAGACTGCTTAAGCTTCTTATCGTTTACGCAAGCAGTACGAACTCGTGGCGGATTTTGTAATATCACAGATACAACCTCGCGATGAGGATATAAGGTGAAGTGCAAAGACTGAGGCTAAAACTCCATATATATTTGAAGGGGTAATCAGAGATGTTTGGGTCAATAACTTACTTTTATCATTACTATGGTGGCTTCGCGGGGTTTTGCCCATAAAAGTGTTGATGATAAATTATGGAGAAGAGCTAAAAACTAACTAAAAGGAAACCAGCTTGCAATTTGCGGAATTCGCTCATTACCAAATAACACAGAACAATTATAAGATTACACGATTCTCAAATGCATATGAACCATCAAATATTTACCTATGATAATTGATAATTTTGTGAACTATGAAAAGTAAACTTTTAATTGGTTGTAAATATTCGTTGAGCCTCTCGAGATAGATATGAAGGAGTAAATATACAACCTCTTTACTTCATTCCGTTTGTAAGAAACGGAGAAAAAAATCTTTTTGAACTTCTGTTATTTTCACAGATTCTTTTACGTGTATTAATTTCTTACTTTATTCAAATGAAAGAATAGCCATGTTAGTCTACTAGAAAAGAAAATTTTCAGCATCGAGCAATGATAATAAATTAGAGCTGGAAATTCGAACGTCTGAGCACTTGTCAGCTGGCTACATGGCAATGCCAGCTCCGTTCCACAGCCGTACTTAACCACAAATTAGATCGATTAATATGGCGTGGTGGAGCGGCGATGGCACGGCGTTGACACAGCTACGGCACACTGACACCACTGGTACCTGAGCAACTGATGCCTCACGATGTTACAATGTAGCCCTATTCTAGCATAATGAGTTGGAATTAGATGCGAATTTTTGCAGAATGAGAGTAAAATATTAGCGCGTCGAAATCTTCACATTTCTTAAAACATGCAGATAGATCTTCGCAACAGATTTTTCATGTGACAGCTGACAAACAGAGTCCAGACAACTTTTATGGGCTTAATGATCTCATGAACCTGAACCTGATATTTTCAATCTTGCCAAGATTCACGCACCAGTAAGATAGTAAAAAAAGTGTCAGGTACCATTATGTAGGGGTAGAGCTAGATTTTCGTTGCGTTTGCGCAGAGAGCTCCAAACAAAATATGAAACAAAGGTGCAACTTCCCTCTTCCCCGAATTACACGAAAATATTCCATTTTCAGCATTCAGACCCCGCTGGAGTCTTAGGTCCCCCACTTTTGCTCTCTCATTCGGTACAAAGCATCAAAGGAGGCGGATATCTATGTGCACACATAAGCTAACTCCATAGGTCTGATAGGATAAACGCTGAACAGAACATAAAATCCGTTCCACTGCGGTCATCTGCGAAAATTCAGAGTAAAACTTTATCATCTAGTCAACCAGAAAAACGCTGCATTAGCGATAAGCGCAACCTGGCACGAGGAAGAACGAACAGAGTTGGAAAAAATGTAGAAATTTGGTAGTCTCAAAAAAGTTTTGATCGCTTGGACGCATGTTTGATGGATAATGAAAACTTTGCAATTTTCAAGAATCATTGGGGCAAATATTTTATACACTGGAACCTCGGCAGTAATCTCTGCTTTATGAAAAGGAAAGTTAGTCAATTTATACATTTCAGTCTTGACTTTCATAGACAAGAATCTTCTTTATACGCATACTTCTTGATCCAACAAAACTATAAACAAAAAATTTAGGATATACTGCTTAAAAACAGACAATCTTCAGTTCAGTCCGCGCTCCTCTACCCGATTTCCTGAGGAGTTCCGGGAAGGCTTGTAGATTTTTACGGTACGTTTTGTTCTTTAGAGCCGAGTTTTAGAGTTTACTTGGAGCCAAAGTGTGCCATTTCTATTCCATGCGTGCCAGTGCCAGTGCCGTGCCAGCTCATGTCGGAACGTTGATCGATTAATACGAGAAGAGCAGTGGTTCGTGCAGAGTCAGAACTTTGTTGGAACCCATGTATGTTTTGTCCCATATCAATTGTGAGCACGGCACTAGCATGTGCAGGCACGGCACTGGAACGGTCTTGGCACGATACCTCTACGCGTAACTCTAAAAGCAATCTAAGAGAAGAAAGGGAGATCAAATGAACTCTAAAATTATTTGGACAGTGTATTTTTTCGCTAGTTCTTTTAATGAAATTATAAATCAAGAATTTTTGTTTGTAAAATTGTATCCCCTGCGCAAATCCTATATTTTCGATTGGACTTACCAAATCCAGATTCTTCTTATGAAGAAGGAGCTCATCGACATGATATTCATGCAGCTCAATGTAATCAAATCACATTTTCTGAGAATATTCACACAATGGCCCTAATCAAAGCCGTGCTCATATGCATAATTCAATCATGGCTGCAACCGATGCTCTCGTCAATCCTTCTTATTGACGCAAGAACTGAAGAAAATCTGCGAAAAAGAGCGATAAGTGGGGGAGAAAGGCGCAATCTTAGCCGATTAACATTTGAACGGGATTGAGGGAAGAGCATGATCACATGCATGGGTAATTTAATACCTTATGGATGTCTAGCTGTAATCCTGTGTGCGTTCTATGCGGTCTTTTGGAGTTTCTCAAATTTTTGGGTTTCAGATTTCAGTTTTTCAAGAAAATGAGAGGGAGGAATGAGAAGGTGCGCGTTTGAATAAAAACGAGCAACAAGCATTTTCATGAAATCAGCTGAAGTTTCGGGAAAACAAGGAATAATAAAGGGAAATCTACCATGAATCAAATGGAAGAAAATTTTCGAGAGCGTTTCGCCCTCAATCTAGCTTCCTTGTTATTTTCGCTGCTATGCTTCTCCGACAGCATAGTTGACATACCGAATAATCACATTTGTGACTGGTGTGTCGTTTCAGGACTACTTTTTATTTTCTGATATGGCAGTACAAGAAATTATTTGCTAGCTCGTGCACACAACAATGTGCAAGCTAGCTGCCATCTTCATAGAAAATCACATCGTGTTCATCTAACTACTTTTTTATTTACTGCACAAAATTTGCGATGTGATAAATATAAACTTTAAATATGCAGCTGTGAACCACAGGAAAAAAACAACCCCAGTAAATTCGTAATTTTACAATTATAATGAATGGAGATAGCAATCGGAAATATTTGATTGAAAATGTTTGAACAGATACATCTCCGTACTACTAACAGCAATTGCTGCAATAATAAATGAATAATAGTTAATCTAATCAAGACACAATTTACTAAGGAAATTCTGTCATTTAGGAGCAAAAATCAAGTTTTCTCATTGTGGCACAGGTACGGCAGCATACTGTAAAAGCAACGCCAGCTTTTTAACACATTGACGACCGGAGCCTTTCTCGGAGCAGCCGACATTTTTCAAATAAAATCACGCACAATTCCATGTACAGTACACTTACAGTAGTGCGGGAATGCTGGCAAAAACAGTAGAGGTTGTATCTAAATCCAGCATAAAAGAAAATTTCCGGAGTTGGTTTGACACAAATTAGTAGCCATTTCAATGAGAATCATGGTGTGACAAGCCTTGACACACCATGTGTGTCAAGCGGTCGTCAGTGTGTTAAACAATCTGGAAAGATATTTTTATGAAGTAATTTGGCACAAAACTAATTTTTTTCTAACCTGGATCGAATCAAATAAACCTTTTAAAATATACTGCAAGCAAAAGAGATAATCAACGCAAAATTTTTTTTCGTAACTTCGAAAAGTTTTTTTATAAGAAGAAAAATCAATCGTGAAAAGAAGAACAATGCGATTACATATGTATTTTGTAACGGTTCTTTCCTGCAACTAAACAGAAGAAAATAAGAATACAACCTTAACCTGAAACTATATCAGTAAAATAATGGTTTTTCTCATGACTTCATTAATTTTGCTTTTTCTATTCTGAGTACTTCCAGAGTACCTCCAGCTATTACACAATATCTCACACTTGAAGCCTTATGATGAGGTTGTTTGGTAGCTCATTTTCATCCTGATGAACCTCATTAGCGTATTAGATACTTGGACTGAAATTCTTATGACTAATGATTGCTAAGAACAACAACAGCTATCTTTGTCCTTGAATTTGAAGAAAAATGCGCCTGAAAACAATTTTAGCAGGATAAATACCAGCAGAAATTCAACATCCCGACAGTAAAGTAAAAAAACGCCCCAGCGTCAAAAAGCATGCTCTCCGGCTAAATTACTCTTTAGAACGGTGATGGATTCCGTGAGAAAATACGTGCTCTTGGATGTGGCTATGCTATCTTATTACAATCGAGGCCAAGGACTGCCTCGTGCAAGGGGAAATGGACCGTAAAGGGTAAAAGGTCTTCTGCAGAATTGCGGGAAAGAAACTTAGAAAGAAATGTTGTAAATATGAAAAACTAACCGTATCATCTTCTACGACATAGTGATGGTGATTGTTCAGATTATTATTCTTCTTGTGGCGATGGCTCAGATGAGTAAATTTCACATCCAATTTCATCAATAAACCTAGACCATAAAATTTCTAATTATTTTTCATTGAAAACATGGCAAAAATCGACTTTAAGCACACGAACGTGAAGAATGCGGAAGTGGAAAAAAAATTGTGTAAAACTAGGTAACTCTAGAAACTGCTGAACATATTGAAAAAGCTGAGAAGAAGAAGAGAGCATTGCAATAAAAAATAGTTCTTGAAAGAAAATCCAATACCGAAAGCCATAGCTCGCTGAATTTTTTTTAATTATTTCAAGTTACGCACTGACAACTGACCTGCTCAAACCTCTTCAACTTTGTTTTTTCTAATTAAAATTTGAAAATAAGAAGATGTGATATATGGTGGAGGCCTTTTATAGTCTTTACAACAAAGTCCGAGTTACTCCTCCCCTTTTTACGTGACTAGCAAAGCGCTTTAAACCAAGAGCATGCATTTGTATCCGTGGAAACAACATTTTCACATTCAAGGCATCTTCCGCTCTTTTGCGCTTTCTTTCTCTTGGATGAAAAAAGCAAGGATCTGATTTTGCAATTCAATATAAAATGGTTGTCGACTAGTTTGTATTTATCAGTCTTTTAGACCCTGCAGAATGTACACTTATCAAAAAAGAAAACTTCTTGTTTTTTACACCTCGAGAATTCAGACAAAAATGTAAGAAAAAGCACCATGGTCTCAAGATTCCGTTTACAAATATTGACTCATCATTTTTTCGTTAATCAAATGTGGATCACGAGAATTTGGCATCAACGGAGAAGCCTTTCCTTCCTTTTTCAATTAGCTTACAGTTTTTGTTCAAACAAAAAAAACCGGCTGTTCTAAAATGGCCGATTTAAGAGAAGGTGTATTTCGAGTACGTCAAAAAAGAAAGATAAATGAAATGGCTAATTATCTGATCTATTCTCAAGACAACTCGTCTCCAAAAATTTCTGTATAGACTACATAATTCGAATCGAGGGCATACCGGCTATGAATTAATTGCCAACTTGAAATCCTCTTTGGTGAAAGCTTGGAAATTCGGCAAAAAATGATCGAAGAAGCAATTGACCCGTTTCCAACAAGACTATGTAAATGTATTGCTAGAAAAAGAGATCATTTTGAACAATTGGTAAGGAAGTTATACACCATTGAACTACAGTTGAGCCATAAGCTACAAAATGGTTTTAGATACCTTACATGCCCCATTATTTGCAATATGAAATTTTAAAACAGAAATTGTTATCAAGAGGAAATTTTTCTGTGGCCGTATTCATCAACGAACCCAATGTGTTCCGCTACCCAGTGGGAAGCGAAAACAGCGCCACTGGGCTGGATCGATATTCATGAAAAGCACTGCCGCGTTTGCGAACCCACTAGCTTCATGAATACCGATCTTGTGGGTTAAGCCTACCCAATGGGTTCCGCAACCCGCGGCTTCATTGATGAATACGGCCACTTATGCCAGCTCGTGCCGAGCCCCGGCCAAGGGACGGAAGAGAGAATGAGGAACAAAATTATGTTTTTTTTACAGAAAAGAGGCAATCCATCTTCAAAAATATGAGCTAACACAAGTGTTGGTCGGCGCACAAATATATCAAAGCCCTCACGGCTTTATTTATCATCTATAAGCTCACCAGTACTTGCGTTACGCCTGATTACCTTCGTTTCTATACTTCACTACTCATTGATTGAAAAAGAAAAACCTAAATAACAAGTTCTGCAGCGAAATTGCATTTCCGGAAATAGCTACATACAACTGTAACTTGAGGAGTAAATTATACGATTGCTTTCGATAATGAAGCATTCACGTAATTCTATGCAGGGCCTGAACAATAACTAAATTACCCACATTATGTTGCAGATTTGCATGTACGTGAGCATCTCCATTTTTACAGGAAGAATGTGAAGAAAGAGTAAGGTGATAGTGAGTGATATCGAGCATGACAAGATAAAAGCTTGCCAAAAATTTTTTTCTTGCTAAAAAAAATGCTTGAGAATCCCTAGAAAACAGAAGAGAAAACAGTAACCCAACAACAATCAAGTATAATATTTTTTGGAGTCTCAGGGAGCCTAGCTACGGGTTACTACGGGTAACAACATATGTAGGATCATTACTACAATGTGAAAATTGCACCTATTTTCTGGCAAAAAGATATGCTTTGAGGAAATATATAGTCAGTACACAGCTACACTTCAACATGGGCTTTCCAATAACACTTTCTAGCTTAGGAGAACAGGGTTCGGAAATATCAGGTTGCAACATATTTTTTGTTACACGTTCTTCGTCCTCCTCTGGAAAAATTTAGAAAATTCGACAAAGTTTCGTGATGGGCTTAAGAGCTACATCCACTTTTGCCTTCATGGACAGGAATTAGAGCAAATATATATAAGGGCAATTCTCTAACGGTGCTTCAACCTCCAATTTTTCCGCCTCTTTCAAAAATTCTCTCAATCTTTTTTCCTTTCTGCTATTTTCAATTTTTTTCTGATTTCAAAAGCATCAGTGCTTAATAAGGTAGTTCAGTAATTTAAGCTCTTGAATGCAAGCAGAGAATTTGCCAAAAATAACTGAAAATCTTGTAGAAGATACAGAAATCTTTTATGTATGAGTTGTATACCTCAAAAATCAACAAACCTCCACACAACGTGACAATGAGAAAACCTCTCATGGAATTATGAATATTTGTTCATTAAGTGACAAAACTTGTGAACTACTTCATAGTTTTTGCAATGCTTTTTTCTTTTTGCTGATTTTGTAGCCAGTATGTAGATTTCTTTGAAGCGCTATTCAGGCAAATCTAGACGATTTCTTAAGTTGAAATCGAAAGGCCTTGAAAGTCAATGCCCTAGTGAGCTCATTATGTACCATGAAATCAGATGAACTTAACTTCTGACCCGAGGATCCTGATTGGTCTTCTTGGAAGGATTACGGTATGAGCGAGAATTTAGTGACTTTGACCGCGAATGCAACTACATAAGTTGCAGCTTAGATAATGGCTTAACTAAGGCCTTTCAATCAGTTTTCAATGGTGCCCAAATTTCCCGAATACCTTCAAGTCTATTTGGTCGTCTTTTTTTATTATGGGGACACTGTTGGTGCATTCAGTAAGCCAATAGAAAACAAATCTATCCTCTTTACCAATATTATTGTCCTAGTGACCAGGGCTCGGCACAGGTGGCTTACAAGCAAGCTGGATATCGTTTTTGGGACAAAGAGCAAAGGGGGTTTCGTTTTTGTGGACGAAGACACGCAAAATTGGCGGCGTTTTTTTTAGTCGACGTTTCGTTTTTTGGAGGATTTCTAGGGAATGGTGGGGGGGGGGGTAAAAAGGGACTTCGTAAAAATACCCAAAAGTCAAGGGGGACTTCGTTTTTTTGCATTTTCATCTAGCCACCTCGTGCCGAGCCCTGCTAGTGACTATTACAGTAAATAATGCTACAAAGTTTCCCACAACGAAAAGTGATGAATGAGTCTATTAAAGGAAGAGAATTCGCCACTAAGCCTGCAACGAAAACTGGTTGCTGACAAAGGTCAGCAGTACTTTTATAAAAAGTAGAATAACGACAATTCAATTCAATTTGACTGCACTTCTGCTGATTTGCAGGCAGACTTCCAGTGAGGATAGAAAAAATTCGGAGAAACTCCATCAGTCATGAGTTTAGGCAAGGTATTATTTATGAAGAATTTGTTCCATAAAAAAATTGGAAACTTTTACATCAATTTCAATTCGAAGTCACCCCAGCAGCTACTGGATGCGAATTCTTACACTCACTATTATTGCTTATCGAAGAAATTGAACCAACCTTGTATTTGCCTTTTAGCTTGACGACAAAATTCATAGGGGCGACGCAGAAACGAAAGCGAGAAGTACATGTCGCTTATGACATTTTCGGTAAAGTCCTTATTTCTAATGCATTCCATCAAATTTCTTTATGACATTGTCACCTACAGCTAACTTCTCAACTTCTGATAGGTTGCTGAAAAGTGCTAAACTTTTTGGAATTATCTATTGCAGCTCTCAGTATTTGCACCAAATAGTGGTGCACCTTAAAAGCCACCCAACACTACCAGTCCAGTCGACCAGATGCGTTAGTAAAAGATAAATAGGTAGCAACTTTCCAAACTAGCATGAGATAACTCCTCCTGCTAAAATGAAAAAGAATTGGAGGATTTCCCAAACTGTAAGAAGCAATGCGAGTTAAAGTAAGTAATAAAGTAGTCAAGTAAAGAGAAGTTTGGACCTATTTCCGCGACAGCGCAAATTTGGGTGTTCATTTATGAATAGCCTGAGGTGCAATCCTTTACTTATCAAAAAATATTAAATTATACTTCTATAGGAGAGTTTGATAAAATCGCCGCGATAGATGGGCGATGAAACCGTCGCATTCTATACTCCAGTAAAATTGAGCTTCTTACATTATTAGCTTCTTAAATTTATTTGTTTGCTTTTTATGAGAAGACCATGGATTTACAAAACTCAAAATTTGCAAAAAAACTGAATTCTAGAATGTTTCAAAAAGTCGCGATGATTTAATTTTATTTATAGCAACAGAACCGTTGCACCCCCAAAATTTTTCTGAAAAATCGTAAGCTCCATTCGTTTCGAAAATACAACTTTTAATGTGAAAAAATATCTAACTCTCAATGATTTTTAGTACGAGACGGATTTTCTATGGTTTTCCAATCATGACGATACAAAATTTGCATAATAATGAATTTCAGAAAACTTTGATCTATCATATTCTAACATCACTGAATGAATGCAACTCAACTTCGTGAGAATGATAAAGGACCATTGGGTTCCAACTGTTTCTGATTTTGAATAATCCCCGCAACCCGCTTTTCCCACCCAGCTTGCGGGTGTTACTAAAAAATTCGTTCTTTAATGGTGCTCAAGAGATGGGAGCAAAAAGTGCATAGAAGCCATATTTATGAGCGCTTTGGTGGATCAATTGTCAATACTTTGTCAGCATGTCGTGACATCCTATGCATTAGAAGATGAAAATGTACTTCGCGAAAGTAGAGGGTACAAAAGTCGGAAAGGAAAACAGAAGAGTCAAGTGCAGTCTTTATAACGTTATGTAGTAACGATTCAATTGTGCTATGGTAACCTTTGATTCATCTGGTTTGGCGGCAGGAAGGCGGGGCTTTGTGACCCAACTGAGGCCGCTCGCAGACGTGACGCAGTCTGCGTTTCTCTCGCGCGCGTGCTCTCTGACGTTACCTAGCCTTAATTAGGTCGCGAAGCCCCGCCTTCCAGCCATCAAGCCAGTTGAATCAAAGGGTATTTGCTCCATGAAAATATTGGAAGGTATAGAAAAAATCAGACGACCGGATTGCTATAAGTGAAAGGAAAATTCTGTGATGGCTATAATCTTGCGCATGAGCATTCGAGCGTGAATGTCACACCAAGAATTCTGTGGAGTCCGTAATTGCAGAGCAAATAAGCGTTTGCGTCACCCAAAACCAAAACAAAAACTGCAATAGACTTGGAGTGTGAGAAGATGGCAAAGTCAGACTCACAGAGAATCACTAGCAAAAAAAGTTAAAAGGGTGCATAAAAAGCTTTCCAACCAATTTTCACTATGTCAGTCCAAATCTTCATCCCAAGATTTTCTTCTCTTCTTTTCTTCAATTTTCTGGAAAATTGACGCAAATAGAGTGAAAAAGTCAGAGAGCAAGTGTAAGGAAGATTTTTATCTGAAGAGCGACAAGCAAGGAAGCAATTACTCACAATACGCTCGACAGCACTTCACTAGAGCAAAGAGTAACGCAATTAACTTCGACAGCAGTTAGTCTTCGTCTTTCAGGAGATGTTCGGCTTGGCCACAGAAGAACTATAGGGATGAATCAAATGTTCTCGAGTTATTTGTAGCTCAACATGTGAATCTGCACACTATGCGCCCTATCGACGGCACCTCTACAAGTAACCCTTTAGTAGGAACCTTTTTTGAGCGTAACAAACCGTAGAAATGTGTGTTATTGACCAATAGATATCCATTCGAATCAGAAGCGATAGGAAAACAAGAAAAACCGCTAGAAATCAGGTACTAATTTGTACAAGTCGTGAAGTAGCGTGCACGTCGTGCAGTCCGCATATTAGGTTGATTAGGTTACATGTGACTCGACAATAGGTAGGTATATTGTTCATCTGATTTACCAGAGTTGACTTAGAGGTCCTGGTCGTGTTTTTGTTTTGAGATATAAAACTTTAATCAAGCAACACACTCACTTCATATTCTGTGCTAACCTAAGCGCACGAAAAAGTTTTTGAAGTTCATATGCTAAATAAAGGGTATAATCACTTATTTCTTTTCTCTGCTTCCACTTATAAGGCAGCGTTTGAGCTGAACTAGGAGTACATGGGTTCCTTAAGTAAAAGTTCATTCGAATTCCCTGATTAAGCCAAAAAGTAAAAAAAAAACTTAAGTAGCCATCTTGAATATATTCGAGATCCAAAAGCGTCGAATAATCAGATGTCTCACGATTATTTTCAAATCTCAAACAACCAAGTTTTCAATGCATTTGAATATATTCGTGTACTGAATCTAATCATTCATTGTGATCCGAATACTCAAATATTCGGATTCAACCAAAATGTAATGCGAATATCTGATTTGGTGAGAGTAAAATAATCGAAATTTTGTTGAAATGTGGTATTCCAATGGTCGATTTTTGAGCATTTAATTTTGAATATAGAATGATTGATTATAAACTTAAATAGATGAAAGCTAGTGACTAAAATTTTAAATAAAGATGTTTTCTTTTCGCTGAAGCAGCGTCATCATTAATTTAATATTAGAAAACAGCAGCACTGAAATTTCGAAGCCCGTACCATCTTCGGAATTGCAAACGCAATTATGCGTGCATTCAGAAAATTGCAGAAAAATCTTGATTGAAAACCGACGTAATTGCAGTATATAATAACTGCACGGAGAAATTCATTCATACTGCGAAAAATCACCAACTTCCTTGTTTTCTCGTCGCATCCAGCATCTTCTTCGAAGTCTCTTTAGTTTACTTGCAGCGGGCAGTAGTCGAGGACCGATATTACTTCGGATGCAAAGATCATTTTTTTTTCATTTTTTAAACATACCGTAAGAAACATTTCTATCATTATTAGAGAATGTAATGTTAGACAATCATATCTTTTTACGTGGTTTGAGTAAAATCTGGGGTATTTTATATTATGATTTCAAATTACAGTTCCTCTCGCAGTTTGTGAAAAAAAGACGCACAGTCGCTCGATTCTGGTGACATCATCATAGCGTGGGCATTTCTCGCTTCAGAGCGGACGAATTCTTGATCCATGATGACCATTTGACTCTGCTCGGCGCCGCGCATTTTATGATTTATAGAAGTGCATGTTTGAACACAGTAGGAGGTCGAATTCCACGAATCATTTTACATTTTTGTTACGGTAGGCAACTCAGTGTGCTCGTACATTGCACTCATTGAGCAACCTACCGTATGCAAAAACCCAAAACGATTCGTGGATTCTGTCCTCCTACGGTGTCCTAGCGGGCACTTCTATACATCAGAAATGCGCTGCGCCGAGTTGAATCGAATGGTGCTTTTGGATTAAAAATTCGTCCACTCTGAAGCGAGATATGGCCATGCTACGGTGGTTTCACATGAATCGGGCGCCTTTGCTTCTTTTTCTTTTCAAAGATACGAGCGGTATTGTTTATACGCTTGCAAATAAAAAACTTGCACAATTTCACATGAAATAAGGTATGCAACAGGAGAACAACCCGTTATTTCTTCACTAATACAACGATAATAGAGGTACCTCGGCAGTCTAACTTTATATGACTAATGGTATGTAAGTAGGAAGATAATTGTAAGTTCATCTACACATATGCCTTTATATCGAGTTTTGCCTTAAATAATTTTCTCAAAAAATAGCATGAGAAGCAGATGATTACTGTAGTCTAAGAGCTGGAATACTTACAATTCCGGTGCACAATTAGACAGAAGATCCAAGTGCTAAATCGTAACCAGGGCTCGACAGAAGTGGCTTTTAAGCAAGCTGGATATCGTTTTTTGGACAAAAACCAAAAGGAATATCGTTTTTGAGGCCGAAAGGACACAAAAATTGCGAAGTTCTTAGTCAACGTTTTTTTTTTTGATGGTGTAGGGTTAAAGAGGACTTTGTAAGAACTCGCGGAAGTCAATGGGAACTTGCGGAAGTCAAGGGGATAGCCTCTCGAATTATACCTTTTTACCGAAAACTTTCTAAAACAAAGCCACCGTCACAGTTTTTCGGGTTTTGCAAATAGTCTCATGATTTACAAATCTGATTCAATCTTACTCTTCAAAATGACGAGGCATCCTCCGTGGAATGCTTTCCACGGAGGATGCTTGTCATAACTTACGCTCAAGTTTTTCTAACGTCTGAGATTAATTCACGAACTCAACACTTAGCATCAATCTTGTGAGCAGTTAGTCACCTTCGTAATCTAAAAATACACAAAATCTGCTCAAAACACAAATAGTTTGACACCGACAAAAAACTGGACAACGCGCTAGGAGTTATACTTTACTTTCCCTTTAGACCAGAACCCATCATAAAAATTGTCAAGAACGAAAAGACAGTGCCTAAAGATAGCAAAAAAAACATAAGTGAGAGCAAATTCAAAGTCATTCTTGCCTTTTTCTCCCACCCCCGTTCCATATCTATTTGTCTGTCTGTATTTCATTTGTAAGGTGGTGGTGCATCGTTTACGATGTATTTGATAAATAAATAAATAAATAAATAAATAGCAGCTGACGACCACAATGTTGAAAAGGCATAAGAAGTTTGTGATTCCAATATGATGAGGTGTAAAGCCATTTATTACAATCAGGCTGTCCATTGCACTTAATCTGTGCAAAGTTTTGAAGCCCTGAAAAAGCAACGTAGAGGGCCCTAAGTGCATAAGCGGCAACTTTCCAGAAGAAAAGCTTCGTTGACTTGCAATGGATGCACAAAAGGAAAAACCTTTTTGTCATTCCTCATGCCATTCCCGAAAGCTTTGCATGCTTGACTTTCAAACATGATGGAAAAGCGAGCCACCTTCGCAATTTTTCAGATAAAAACTTTCTGCGGCTACAAAGCAAATGGTTCCCATGTTCGAAGCAAGAATCACCTTTGCAAAAAAATATTTGCAAGCTTTATTTCCAATGTCTATAGCATAACCTTCTCTGCAAACTTTTTATGCAATCCATTATTGGCAGCGTAATATATTAACGTTTTACAAAACAAAGACACCATTCAGACAATATCAAGCTCGACACACAGCCACGATGCGCTTCCAATGCCTCTGAGTCGCGAACATAAAACACAGAAGGCAAGCGCGATCGCGCTGGGACTTCAGAGTGATCTACATTTTCTAGTCTGCTTCAAAAAAGCAATCTGCATACTTCCAAAACATTAACGTAAGGAAGATCTCCTTGAGAAGTTAAAAAATCAAAAAATTTGAATCTCATTCTTGTGTTCACAAATGAGCCATTTGCAATTTATTCGTGCAATTGCACACACAACCATCCTTTCAAGCGGAATGAGTCAAGGAAGAACGCACAGAAAGGTTAAAGGACATTATGTCTGCAAAAGCAGATCTTGCGCGGACAACTGCAACAAACCACGCACATCTTATGAGCTTGCGCCATTTTTCCGCGCTGTGACAAATTGTACTCCACTTCCAAGAAAACGCCAACGCAAAAATCGTGCTCTTTCGGCAAGAGAACATCGAATTCTACGGGCAGCGTGCATTTTGTGTGTGATCACACACATTCCACAGGATAACCCTATTATACCTTCAACAATCAATGACTATACTAAGAGTAAATCATTTAATGCCTTTGCCGAATCAAAAGCTAAAAATTGGCTGTTTGGA
The DNA here is from genome assembly GCA_958299035.1 of Cylicocyclus nassatus. Classification (NCBI taxonomy): domain Eukaryota; kingdom Metazoa; phylum Nematoda; class Chromadorea; order Rhabditida; family Strongylidae; genus Cylicocyclus; species Cylicocyclus nassatus. Next base: position 52,143,570 of record CATQJL010000112.1, on the reverse strand, counting down.
AAGTAATATGCGTATTGCACACCATGCGCTCTACTTGACGGCTTGTAAGATTAGAACCTGTTTATTTCCAGTGATTTCCCCTCGTTTCCTTGCCTTTTGATTTGAACGGATAAGCATTCATCAATAGTACAAATATCTACAGTTTGATGCACTAGATAAACTTTTACTGGAGAGTTACTAGTGAAAATGTCGTCAGGTAAGGCGCATAGTGTGCATACCCACATACTGAGTTACAAGTGGCTCAAGGACACATTCTGCGCAGACTGAATTCATTCAATTCAAGCGCACGATTACATATTGTATCCGAATATGTACTGTGTAGGTTAAAGGCCGGGCATACTTCACGCGATTTCAGTCGCGACGCGATTTGGCAATATTCCAAGTGTCTTTAGCTCGTTGTAAGCACATTTTAAATGTACAAAAAATACGGCATTTCATCAATTTACGTATGTTATACACACTTTGCATGTGCAGTTTGCTAGTCTTGGATCTGAAGACTTCTGGCGATTTGCCAAATCGCGTCGCGACTGAAATCGCGTGAAGTATGCCCGGTCCTTTACTACAGTGTTTTTCATATATTTTTAGTATAAAATGGTTTACCTCACTGACCTGTTTGATCAGTTGATTTCCACGGATATGGTGAAAGAGGGTGAGCGCTGGCGCGTCCGTCATGCGTCACCTGGAAATTTCTTCTGCTGCTGATTTGCAAGTAATATGCGAGGATTGTTCGATAGCGAGAGTGCAGCAAGCAATGGGCAATTCGAGTGAGACGCGGAAAGATGCAAGAACAAAAAATGAGGAGTTTACGTTAATAGAGCAAAGCAAAACCGTTGGATGAGCAGATTGAACATCATCAAGGTGCAATTTAGAGATAATAGGCAAGGTAGAAAACTTCAAAAAAGGTTGGTGCAAGGGTCATCTCGCACTATTTTTGAAAATCATAAAATAAAATAATCATAAAATTATATTTTCTGCGGATTTGACTGAGTTGATTTTACTCGTCTGGGAAAATCATATTCTTTGTATTAGTACCCTTTTGCTGCCCTAGAATGAGGGTTAGCTTTTGGGATGTGGGAGACTAACACTTCAGCCTTGGTTATTTTATTTTAGGCTGTTAATCCCGACAAAGTCCAAAGCAAGCAGTAAAATAACCTTTTTGGTCCGTCCTTCCCGACTAGGCAGAATTTATGTTGAATGAGCATCTCTGTGAAGAATTATGATTCCTGGGTAAGCAAAAACAGCAAATTTGATTTATCTGGCCTATCTTCTCAAACCTTTGTCCATCTCGGTCAGCTACTGGAGTGCCCACGCGATCACGATAAAGAAATATCCAGTGGCCGTATTCATCAGCCTCTCCATTGCTCTCTGGCATCGCAGTAGTTTTAGCGTCTGTGGCCGTATTCATTAACGAACCCAGTGGGTTCCGGAACCTTTTGGTTAGTGCTTTTGATAAACCTGGAGTAGAATCGATATTTATCAAAAGCACTAACCCGATGGGTTCCGGAACCCACTGGGTTCGTTGATGAATACGGCCACAGACGCTAAAACTACTGCGATGCCAGAGAGCAATGGAAAGGCTGATGCTTGGATATCGACTGAAGGAGCAGAAATCTTCAACTTGGATTCGTTAAATAGTAAAGCTAAAGGATGTATTAGTAGCAGCGGCACGGCAAAGGAAGTGGTGATTTGCTGGGAAAATTTATGGAACACAAGGTGAAGAAAGTTGGACAAAAATTCTCACGCGCTGGGTACCATCTATTAGACGACGCTGTGGAGATGGCAAACCAAGATTAGAAGGGAAGACGATATACGGAATCACTGTAATGTTTCCTTTGCTTGTAAATGGCAGGAAAAAGTTATATATTCTAGCCAATGGAGGCGACTAGAACGCGCATATATGACAACATATTGATTAAGAGAAGCATCAGACAATATCATCACGGTATTTACCACTAGTATATGTAACCGTTGAGTATGAATAAAAGATAAAGAAATCTTCTCGAAAATTGCAACTCTTCGCAGAGATGCTCTTTTGATACAAGCTTGCACTTTTGGAAAAAGCGGATCGAAAAACTCGAATTACAGCTTGCTCCAGTTTTCAATTTGCAGATTTTTAGCAATTCACATGACCAAAGTTGGAGAGATTTCCCCCCCCTTACATCTCAAAAGCTCCCCTTATCAATGAGCAGCAAAGATACTATCACAAAAAGCATGATCTCCTTTAGCTGGTAAGATATTCGTGCAAATGTCAAGAGAGCAATTAGTTACGAATTTTTAGAATGTTGAGCTTTTGCACCAGGTTAATAGTGGATAAATTAAAGTGTGACATGTGAGGTTATCCAAAAATACACAACTTTTATTTTAATTTCTCATGCTAGTCCTTCATTCTTGATCGAAATGGTCAGAACGCCTTACTCTGTTGTTTTTTCCAGCACACCATGAACGCAATATGCAAATTGAATAAAATAAATAATTACTGTCGAAGATTTAAAGGTACAGCAAATCTACGTTCGAGAAGACATCATAACTTTTTATAAACTTGAAAATATTTTTTAGTTCAGAGCTAGCTTAAAAAGTCAAAATGAAACTCAAGATCCAAAAAAAATACCGCGATCTGAAGAATAAATAGAAGTATCCTTCCAAGAGCAAATAGTCATGAGAATGAATAACAAATTTAACATGGAACGCTCGCCGATGTCGAAAACGAAACAATAAAAACTATTTTGGGCTTTTTGGGCTTAGGAAACTCCCCCCCCCCCCCTACTTACAAAAAAGGCAGCTGGTTGGCCCTATAAATCCAAATATTTGTTTATTTATTTATCACTTTTAAGCTGAGTTAAAAAATAAAAATCTTAATCGCTACTGATTGGAGTTTTCTCTTCGTACCACTATAAAGTTTTAAATCCCTTTGTTTTGTTGAAATTGATTTTTGAAACGAAAAGGGAAAAAATATAAAAGCGAAGTTAAGCCAGCTCAGTTCTGTTGCGATTTCGCATGTCTGCAAACGCACCCACATCTGCACCAAATTCAACGAAATTTCTCGAAATTCATTAGTTTAGTGGTTTTAATCTAGTGTGAAACTCCCGCGAGAGTCATCACGGACTCCATAGTGCGTGATATTCTCTTCATTTGTTGCTCGCTGCATACTGTAATGGATCTAACAAAAATGCTGCTTTTTCACTAAATATTCGGAAGGAGATGAAATTTGCGCATACACACTCAGCAAAAACAACAGAAATCAAAAGATAGAGGAACTTGATAATTTTCAAAATTTATTATTATATTAGGTCATTAAGCAAATTTTCCTACACTTATCGTCTTCCCTTGAAAAAAATCGCACGCTCTAAGAGTTTCATAAATTTTAAAAAATTCTAAAACTTTATGGAACATCTTGAGTGTCCGAATGCGAAAATGAAAAATGAAACTTTGGCAAGGTCTGTTTTTGACATACTATGAAAAAGGGAAAAGCCATCCATTTTATTTTTACATGAAAGGAATTGAGTTACAGTGAATACAAAGGCAATTTACTAACGTCACTTCAACCCATATTCCTTCATTTTCAGAAATCCTCTCACTCTTCTGTTTCACCACTCTAAAAATTTTTATGGGATTTCGATTGCCAAAAATTATTCGAGTTTCAAAAAATAAAATCAAGATAGAAATTGGATTGTTAATGTGTACGTAATTCATTAAAAACTACAATACTACAAATTGGATATGTAAAAAATTTTTTGAAGAAGCTATGGATTTTGTCCATTGAGCACAAAAAAGTTATGTAACGATCTAGTACAAGAAATAGACGAAAAAAAAAGACCTCTGAAAAGAAAAGAAACTTCCTGAACTCTATAAATTTTACTTGTTCCGATTCATTCGAAAAATAATCTTTAGACTTTCCAAGTGTTGACAACGTTATTGACGGCAAACACTTGTGGAGTAGCTGGGAGTTTGAGTTAATAGACAGATCCGTTAAATACGAAACCTAACATGTAGTCACAGCAATAGCAAGAATTATATAATAGCAGAAAAACACCACTGCAAACAAAAACCTTCTCATTCAATTTGCTCTGCTTAATTGACTGTGTCCTTTCAATCGTAAAGGGAGATAAAGTGCCTTATTTGCATGAGAAGGTTAACATAAAGAGATAAAATGATAAGAAGGCATTAGAAAGAAAAGAAAAATGTATGATCGACGGAGTGTTTAGACAGTAGTGCAATCCATTAATTGATCATAAGCTATTCATTGAAAAAAAAAGCAAAAAAATAAAAAAAAAATGATAGAAGAGAATTAAACTGAGACAACGTTACAGTGAACGACAAAATAACAAAAATCTGGCTCAACGGAAATTTTTATTAGGTTAAACATTCTCTCGCAACATTTACAAAAAATTTCAACCGTTTGCTTGGAAGTTTCAAAAAAGAATCCAAAAACATTTTTAGTACAAAAGAGCAAATCATTTGCTGTATCATTTACTGCTACAAATGAAGAAAAAAATTAAAAATGTTGGAAAAACTATAATTTAGTTTTTTTAGCAAAATCAATTTTTGACGAAAGCTACGTAAAAGAACGAAGTAATTTTTCTGGAAATGTGCGACAGATTCAACGGTTCAAGTAATGGAGACAATCCGTGAATACGACCAGTGATCACAAATCTACGAGCATAGCATAAGGCCTCAATTAAGCGTCATAAGACATCAAATGAAGGTAATGAAAGTGAGGCTGAAAGAAGTACAAGAATTCTAGCTGGAATAGACTTCCCTTAGGCTGGATATTTATGGAAAACACGCAAGGGAGCACTTCTCGCAGAGATTATGGATAGAATAGAACACGCAAAGACAAACAGAAGAGCAGAAGGACATTTGAAGCCAATGCTGAGCCGCTCGAACATCATTTTATTGAGGACAATGGCTTTGGCCAAGCGGCCAATTTAGGAAGGATAGGAGGCTAGAATACGAGTAGATATCATAGGCCTTGGAATCAGGGCTCGGCACAGCTGGCACCGGATCAAGGTGGATATCGTTTTTGAGACAAAAAGCAAAGGGGATATCGTTTTTGTGGCCCAAAAGACACAAAAATTGCGACGTTTTTTAGTCGACGTTTCGTTTTTTTTTGATTAGAGTCAAGGAGACCGGTGCGAAATTTTCCAGATCAGGGGACTTCGTTTTGAAAACAAAAATTGCGCAAATACATAGCTTGACGTGAGAAAATGAGCTGAATTCTGTACCTTCTACAGCTCAAGGAGATGTCGATAATGCAACCACTTAAACCTACATATTATACCAAAAGTCCCAATTTACGTTGACAATCGTTTACTCAACTGCAGTTATACCATAAGGTTCATCAAAAATGTTCTTTTTAACAAGTGTTTACTTTCTTTCAATCAATACAATTTTTTTTTGATCAGAGATCTTGGAGAAGAGGTGTAACCTTTGATTCAACTGGAATGGCGGCTGGAAGGCGGGGCTTTGCAACTTATTGTTAGTTAAAGGCAGCGGCTCGGCAGAATGACAACTTTGGGATATTCATCGTTCTCGGTTTCCCTGGATAAGCTAACAAAAAAAAGGTCAGAAGTCGAAGTGGTCAATCCATACAAGCTGCATACCCTTCGATGCAGCATAAAATGCTGATTTCAAATTTGTCTTCATATTTGCAGAGCATCTTTGTAGGCGAAGTTATGAGCAGCTTTATTGCGAAAAAATCGTATACAAAAATTGCGAAATTAGGCACATTATTGCTCTTTCACTTCACCTCTAGGTATGGGTCATTTAAAGTGACCTAGTTGCATGTTTTGGTCCAACACGAGCCGAGAATGGCTTTGTATGGCTAAGTTTGCATTATACACGTACAATTTCTTGGCAAAATAATGACCTTCAACGGCTTATAATTTCGCCCACGAAAGCGCTCTGCAGATAAGGAAGACAGATTTAGAGTCAGCCTTTTATGCTGCGTCTAATTGTATGCAGCTTGTCTGAATTGGCCACTTCGACTTCTGACCTTTGTAAGTCCAAAGCTGTGCTTTGCAGATTCAAAAGATACCAAAAATCTGCTTTTCCAGACGTGAAAAATGGTATTTGGGCGGACCGCGTATTCGGCTCTCTAAAGCGCGCTTGACTCGTGGGTACGGTAGGTACAGTGTTTCCACTCACAAGCCAATCGCGCTCTAGAGAGCAGAATACGCGGTCCGCCCAAATAGCACTTTTCGCGTCTGGAAAACGGGTTTTTGATATCTTTTAAAGCTGCAAAGCGTAGTGATGGACTTAGCTCATTGAGGAGAGGGAATGATGAATATCCCGAAGTGTCATTCTGCCGAGCCGCTGCCTTTAAGGTCGCTCGCGCCCGCGACGCACTCTGCGTCTCTCTCGCGCGCATGCTCTCCGATCATTCTCTAGCTTTAACTAGGTCACGAAGCGCCCGGCCTTTCAGCCGCCTTTGATCCAAGAAACTGCCTAAAACTGCAACTATTTGAGCTTATCTTATACCATTGCTGCTACCTTGTGAAGCGCTTTCTCCTATGATACAGTGACCAAGCAGGGAGTTGTATATTGAATTCGTATTTGTGAATAGAAGTCTCGATTTCATAAACGAATAAAGACAAACTTAGAAAATAATATAAATAAACAATTCGTTTTAAATGAGTTGCTGTATGTCATTCTTTTCCGATGTATTCTTGTTTTTGCTTGTGCAGACCTTATTTCGCATATGTAAAGCAAAATTCATAGCGCATGACTAGCCCTCAGCAGAGATAAGTGATTTTTTCCGAAAAATATTGCAGAATGTGATGTTAGCTTTTGTATGAGTTTACTTGACCATGAAATTTTCAGTCTTGCAGTAAATGGTCTGTAACAAACGTAAAGTGCTTTGGAAGAACTAGTTCCCCATTTTGCCAGCATTTTTACCAGAACGTTCCAGCCCCCTGCCCACCCCCTCCTCAGAACGTACTCTTGTGAGCAGCCAATTAGCCTGCCGTACTCAAGGTGAAAGTCTAATTTGGAAGTAAAATCCTCGAAAATGAATGAATCACACGAACTCTTTTCTAGGCATGGCTTACTTAGGACTTGAAGAGATTCCATGCAGAAAAATCAAAGCACTAAAAAGTGCCAGGATATTATTCCACTTCGCTTGAAGCGGACTATCGACACCGAGCCGTATAGTCACCTGATGAACATGTTGAGCTATAATTTTGTTTTTCTTAAGTCTAGTTTTCCTGACCAGAACTGAATCGGGCATCAGAAGTATTGGACAGTTCATGATAGGTGTCGATAGGTGTCAATAATATTCAGATTTGAACCAAACAGAAATAATTTTCCGTAACGAATACCTTTAAAACGAAACGAAGTTTTCTGACAGAGAAATAAAAAGACCTTAAAAACGGCAAGCTGTTTGAAGTTCATGAGTACACATAAAAGTACATTATATTCATAATCTGGGCTTCTCAATCATAAAGCTACTAAATGAAGAGAATCGCAGCTCTTGACCTTTTCCTATGGTAACTAAATGGGAAAATGCAAGATTGTGTGTAGGCCAAATCAAAAATTTTGCACTTGAGACAAGTTATCGTTTAGGTCGCCATAGCAAAGATTATCATAATGTATCAATCTCAATGCGTAGACTGACTTTCAAAAAAAAAACTTAAAGCTTGTCTGTGTAGATTACTCAGGAAATTATGGTATTAGGAAATTATCAGATCAGATTCGAATAATTTTTGCGCAAAAACTCAACTAGAAAGTGTTTGATTGGCTTTCACTTTCAGATTAATCGATTCTGATCGATTCAACTTTCATAGTATGAAGTGTTTTCGCGTTTCTTTTTTCTTTTGTTTTTTCTTTTTTCTTCTTGAGATGTTCAAAGGGCTGCAGTGCTCACAATCTGCAATGCAGACATACACGCAATATGGCCATCGTTAATGTAAACATCCCCAGGAGATTTTCTGCAATGCCGAATTCTGTTTTCTCGTTACCTTATAAAATTTCAGCTTCCACTAATCTAGCAATTTATGAGGGTGTAGGAGCAGTTCTCAGAAGAAAAACTTTCAGAAAGAAAAAATAAAGGGGTATTCTTACACGAAAACTCTTTGAAATTCAAGTTTTTATGTAAATGGAGTGCATTTCAGGCAGAATAGAAGCAGCTAATGTTTGCGCATATTTGCATTTGCTCTCATTTTCATCCTAATTAAAAAGTTCAACTAAAGCACTGTTTTCTCCAGTCTTTGTTCTACGATACAGAAAAGTTTATTAATTGCAAAAAAACTAGATTACAAGAGCTAGCAATTTTTTCATTGATCGAAAACTTGAGCCAAAAGCTGTAGCTTTCGAAAAATTTTTCGATATATGACTGTGCAAAATAAAACCTATTATATACATAATAAATCTCTATGTATTGCAAAGACAATCAATAAAATGACCCACCGACTAAGATTGTAAACTTCAAGTATTCAAAAGAAAAATTCTTGGTTTGAAAGGTTATATTTCGACCTAAGACAATAAATGAAAGAGATAATGGATTTCCAAAAACGAAGCGCAGAACTTCAGACCAGATGATACATAATTGTACTTCTTGTATCAACATTTACAAACATTACTCCCTTGAACTTAATCTTATATATAAAGCTGAATGTCTGTCTGTATGTATGTCTGTATGTCTGTCTGTACGTATGTGCGGAATAGAAATTTTTATTTCTGAACCGATCGGGACCAAACTTGGCACACATATACTTCGGGGCAGGGAGCATGTCATAGTCCACTTTTCGTTATCGATCGATGTCGATTTCACCGATTTTTTGCAAATTTTGAGCTAGAGGGCTAGGATTTTGCACAGGGGGGTAATCGAGCATGCTGATCACCCCGGAGGGGTGATCAGCATGCTCGACATCGATCGATAACGAAAAGTGGACTATGACACGCTCCCTGCCCCGAAGTGTATGTGTGCAAAGTTTGGGCGGAGCCGGGTTTGCCATCTAGTAATCAATATGAAGGCCAATAGTGGCCACATACATGTGATAAAAACGATGTTACAAACCGTTCTAAGTACGAGTGATCAACAGCATCAGCAAAGCATCAAAGCCTATGCCTTTTCAAAAGAGTCGAATTTAATACGGCAAACTTCAAAAAGGCAGGGATTAATCATATTGGTTGTCCCAGGAGTTGTTTTTCTAATCAAATCAAACTGTTTTTGCTTTCCTAGCAAAATTTGGGTGGCAATCGATAGAGCAAAGCAAACTTCACAAAATGACGGTTAGAGATCCATTTACATAAATCGTAATCAGGTAAAGTTTGGATCCAAAATTCAAAGTTTTTCAGTTACCTTTAAGATCGAGCTCCTTCAAGAAATTTACGCATCTCCAACTTCATCATTATACAGTACACATAAAGTACACACATAGCAGTACCAAAAAACACAGTTGGTGGATTTTTCCATGCTCAAAAGGATTTAAAATAGCCTTAAATGCAAAGATAGCAATTTCTCGCGCTTTCTTTGTTGACCTAATATTTCTTGATTACCAGAGCGCAAACAAAGGAAAATTGCAAGATTATATAATACTTACTAAACTTTGTAGTATCGATATTGGAGCTTAGGGCAGAGTTTGCCATTTCACCTGTATCACCTGTATCCCCGTTGATCATCGTGTTGCACGAGCGGGTACCAGTGATGCCTCCATTCGTCCCTGTCTCGGGCGATTGTTGACCAATGTTCACGTATCGCATCAGGAACACGTGGAACGCTCTGAAGGACTTCATTAAAGGACTTCGTGAACATATCTGACCATCGCGTCGGCGGTCTTCCTCGTTCGCGTTTGACGTCCAGTGGTATCCAATCTGTTACAGCTCTCGTCCACCGGTTGTCGTCGAAACGCATTACGTGCCCGGCCCATCTTATCTTGTTCTGCTTGGCGTACGCGGCAGCGTCCCTGATCTTCGATCGTTGACGTAGGGTAGAACTTCGTAATCCTTGCCTCACTTGCGTGAGTCGATTCACTCCTAGCATCACTCTCTCAACAGCTCGTTCGATGACGCTAACCGCGTGTTCATCCTGCTTTCTCATTGTCCATGTTTCTGAAGCGTACGTCAAAGCAGGAAGAACCGTCGAGTTGAAAAGGTGGGCGCGGAGCCGGATGTTCTTGGTCTTCTTCACTACGTCCTCAATTGTCTTATATGCTCCCCATGCTGCACGTTTCCTCCTGCTCAGTTCCGGAGCTAGATCGTTCATCATATTGAGTTCACAACCTAGGTAGGTGTAGCTTGAGCATTCGGTGATGTTCGTCCCGTTGAGCATGAAAGGAGCATCAGGCACTCTTCCGTTCCTCATGAACATCGTCTTCGTTAGATTCAGCCGTAGACCGATCTTTCCACACACTTCGTCAAACTGGGCCAGCATTTGTTCCGCCTGCGTGATGCTTGGTGTTATCAATACGATGTCATCAGCAAAGCGAAGGTGGTGTAGCTGCCGGCCGTCGACTTTCACTCTCATGTTGTCCCATTCCAACTTACGCATGACGTTCTCCAGAGCGGCACTGAATAGTTTCGGCGATATAGTATCGCCTTGTCGCACGCCTCTCTTCACGTCAATGATGATGTCCTTGTAGAATGGTGTTATGGTGGTTGTGAAGTCGTTATACAGCTCACGAATTATCTTGATGTAATGAGTCGGAATACCTTGATTGCTCAAGGCATCTATGACGGCTTCAGTCTCAACCGAGTCAAAGGCCTTCTTCAAGTCGATGAAGGTGAGACAGAGCGGCATCTTATACTCTCGTGACACTTCAATGAGCCTTGACACCGTGTGTATGTGGTCGATCGTGCTGAATCCTCTTCGAAACCCAGCTTGCTCGCATGGTTGTCCTTCGTCCAACTCTCTTCCGATCCTGTTGAGAATGACTCGCGTAAAGAGTTTGTAGACTACAGACAACAAACAGATAGGGCGATAGTTGCCGATGTCGCAGGGATCTCCCTTCTTGTACAGTAACACGGTTTTGCTGGTCTTTCATTGCCTTGGAACCTTGCCTTCCGTCAGGTACCGCGTGAAGAGCCTTGCCAAAGTCTTGATGAGAACTGGCGAAAGATTCTTCAGATGTTCTGGCTTGATCCTGTCGGGACCGGGTGCTGTACGGTTTTTCATCGACATGATAGCATGACGAATCTCGGAAGGAAGAACAGACGGTGCGACATACTCGTCCTCCTTGAGATGGCATGGTGGAAGGTGGACGTGGCTCGCAAAAAGATCCGAGTAGAAGTCGTGGATGACCTTCTCCATTGATCTTCGGGAAGCAGTTATGGTTCCGTCAGGACGACGAAGTGCGGTCATCTTTGTCTTGAAGTTGACGAAGCTTCGGCGGGCGTTGCGTATACTTCTTCCAGCCTCCGCGGCGTCAACCATCACTGCTACTCTTCTCTCCTTAAGGTCTTCTTTTATCGCTTCTCTGCATCGCTTCGCAAGCTCGGACGTCAGTCGGTAGTTGCCTGTGCCTCGTGCGCGTCCACGTTGGCGTATCAGCTCCAAAGTCCCCGTGGTGAGACGCCTTCTCGTACTTCTTAGACTCTGAGCTTCCTTGGCACAACCGTGGAGATGTTGTACGAACCGTTCGTATTCTTCGTCGATGTTGTCCATCACGGTATCTCGCCATGAGCCGGATATCGAAGAAAACAGATTCCAGTTGGTGGTATTCATGGGACGATGTTTCCTGAACTTGACGGCTCTCTCTCCATTCCGCGGAAAGTAGAATTTGGCGCGCAGGAGACGATGGTCTGATCCCGTGTAGAACTTCGGAACAACAGCGACGTCCGTCAGGCAGTACCTTCTGTTGACGATGATGTGGTCAATCTCGTTATGGTACTCTCCACCGGGCGATTCCCAGGTCCAGCGTAGGGAAGAGGGCTTTTGGAACTGTGAGTTTCCATGGATAGTCCTCGTCGTCATGATAAACTCGGACAGTCTCTCCCCTTGTTCGTTCCACTGCAAACCATGGGTTCCGATGTGAAGTTCCTTAGTCGACCTTCTAGTTCCGATCTTCGCGTTGAAATCACCGACGATGATCTTGTAGAAGGTATGATCTTCTCTGTAGAACTTCTCCAAGTCCATATAAAATTCCTCGAGTTCGTCCTCGTCGTAGCTGGATGTTGGGGAGTACGCAATGAAGACGGTCAAGGCAGGGATTGATCCACATCTTGATATTCGCAAACGTCCGATTCGAGTTGTAAGTTGTTCGAACGAATCGATGTTCATGGCCAAACTCGTGTTGACAAGGACTCCCACTCCACCTACTCCTCGACTGTCGCATGTTCCTAGAAACAGTTCTTCTCCAGTCTCAAATGTGGCGTTCAGCGGGTGGTGCCTCCTTGTCTCGGTCAGTCCGATGACGTCGTACTTAATCTTCCTTGCTTGCATCATGAGATCTTCGATAGATGCGTCCGATGCCAGCGTCCTCGCGTTGTAAGTACAGATCGTCATCATAGTCCGTCTCGTTTTCGGCAGCTTAGATCGCCTTTCAAACCTTGTCCCCACTGGCGCTGCCTTACCAGTGGCTCTTCCAAGATTAAAGGAGCTTTCCATATTATCACTGTGTCGAACAAGAATTTACTCGCAGGGATAGCCTGTTGGGCTCAAAACCCTCGCGAGGGACGATCGGAGCTTATTTGTTGGAGGCGACTCCGAACTCGCCCCCCCACACACCTACCCAAGAAATTAGGACGCAAGCTTTTAGTGGAGGCAGGGAGTCCGTCCCCCGGCTCCGCTTGCCTATCAGAGCAGGCGCGGGGTCGCTTTTGGTCGGCGATTATCCCCCTATCCGCCACCTGGGGACGCCCCACGTAGCGTCGCGACTAACCGGCTGTGATCCCTCTATGAGGGAGATCCGTGGCAGTTGGAGTTTGCCATTTATGGACCTTTTTTTCTTGCTTTCTATGGGCGGAAAAAATCTAGTGAAGGCATTGTCTACTGTATAATGACGAAGTTGGAGATCCATAAGATTTTCCTTAGCAAATATCCACTTTTTTGGTGATGAAAGTATTTTTTTCGATTTTGGCTCCAAACTTCATCTGGATCATGACTCAAATGGATCTTTGGAAACCACCTCGTAGAGCTTGCTTTGCGCTATCGAATGATAGCCCAAATCTGTTAGAAAAATAACAGAAAAAAACATAAAAAAACAGCATTATTGCATTATTTAAAAAAAACAGCATTATTCAAAGAAGGAATTTACTTTTCGGCCAATCTTGTATCATTTATCTATGCATTGTATACTGACCGATTCGAAGCATTGCAGGACTTTCTGGCAAGAATTAGATGAAAGCTTTTTAGATCATCGCTTCGAAATAGATTCATGATTTAGATTGCCGGTAACAATCTTGTAGAGCTTGTTGCTTTGTTGAGCAGTGCCCTAAGTCCGCTAGGAAAACAATAGATATACTATATTTAGAAAAGGAATTTATTTTCGGGCAACCTAATGGGGGAAGATGAAGGATGAAAGGAAGTAGCAATGCTATGACGAAAATTCTTCACAGTAAATCAATTTTCCACAACGTATGATTTCCTGGAAAGGAAAGAATGCAATCCAGTTGAGGAAAGACATATGATGCAATTTTGCGTGGATCTCATCGTGTATTGCTGGCATTTATTTTAGATGCCTCCTTTACGAGGAAGAAATTCGGAAGAATAGACTCTCGTTCGAAGGAAAAAAAAGAAAATGTAGGGAAAAAGTCGAATGTAGTGGAATGTGATCACGAAATCGACTACGTCTAGGTATGTATCTTCGATTCCTTTGCAAATCTGAGAACAAATTTAGTATCTACAAGGTTAGGTTGATGCAAAATTAATGGGCGTTTTTTAGGACTTTTTTCTGGACAACTTTTCTCAATCAAACTTCTTCCTTTGAAACAGATTCAACACATTATTGAGAAGTTCTTTTCATGCACTATACAAAGCTGCTTAAAACGGACATCTAACCTAGCCTGTTAAGAATTTATAGGGCTTCAAATCATTACACTCAAAACCGGATTTTTGTTGCATTCACTTTTCTGGTCAAAATTCAAGCGCAAATTGAGGTGCGGTTTCAAAAATTCAGCCACCATATGTAATAGAAATTGTCTACATTATACAGACTTAACATATTTCTTAAGGTTATCTAAGCTAAGCTATCGGCGCCCTAACATGGGTAATGGTTGCGATCATTCTATAGCCCACATCTTTCTTTCGTAGAATGCAATCCCTAAGGTTTTGCTCATTTCTGTAAACGTAAGGGTAGAAATTCTCTTAACAGCTTTAGCAAAGGCATCTAGATGTTCAGTACGCAGAAAATCAGGAAATTGTATGATTCGGGATTTTGAGGCCTACTGAAAAAATGTGAAAAAGTTGATATTTTTAAATGATGATTTCCTTCCCGCCAATCTCTTTTCTTTAAGCTCTTTCTATGTTTATTTGTACTACTGAATTGCGGCTACAAGATAGGCTACTTATAAATTATACTAACAAATTGTGAAGGGAGTTATGTTTTGTCAAAAACGAGACTCCAGAAAAAAAAACTTGTTTCGTTTTTCACTTCATATTTTTCTGCACACGTAAGATATGAGTATAATTTAATGTGCGTTGTATTGTGAAAGGTTCGCTGCGTCCGATGGTCTTTACCATATTTCTAAATGTGGATTGTATAGAAAGTAGCAAGTTGAAGTGAAAATTTGAAAACGCTCATTATTTTTGCATCAACCTAATATTTGCATTTCAAGCCCTTGATCCCTTCCTTCCTACTCGAAACGAACTCAGCAAATAGTATCAAATAGTATAAATGTTACGTACAATTATGATGAGATATAATTTCAAACTATAAAAATTCAAAAATTCATGAGTATTAGCAATACACAAACCAAAATGCCTAAACAACACTTAACATTACTGGTTCCATAGTTTTAGCATTCAGCTGATGTCTCTTCCTATAGAGATAATCTTCAAATAGTACATTCTCCTCATCTATTTGAAAAGGAAAAGTGACTGACATTTTGTCAGTTTTTTTATTCCATTTGCGACGAAATTAAATTAGTCGCTGCTGGTGGCTGCAAACTCGCAAAACTGCAAGTGCTAATTGGAAAATTGGCAAAGCAGTACTTTTGGATTCAAACGGGATATCTCCATCGAAAACTGCTGGAAAAATTCTGAAAAATACGATATTGAGAACGTTCGTAGATAATTAATAACAGACTGAATAAGTGGATAATGATAGAGGTACTTACAAAATCGTGTTGAAAAAAAAGCAGGAAATTATCAAGTGCAGATTAGTAGCATTCCTAGAAGTGATTTAGTCATTTTCCAAATAAATTTTGTCAGGCAATGTTGAACAGATCAAAATTGAAGAATATCAATATCGAGGAGAAACGAAAAATTTGACTACGTCGGAATTCTGACAAAGTGAGAGGAAGAACGAAGAGATGATTCAATAATGTTTTTCATGTCATTTATTTTGTTTTCTTAAGATTTTTTTTTGAGAGCATGTGAACAGACTACCATGGCGCTAAGTAACGGCTCGGCACAGCTGGGTCAAGGTGGATATCCTGTTTGGGACAAAAACCAAATGGATATCGTGTTTGTAGCCAAAAAGATACAAAAATTGCGACGATTTTTTAATTGACGTTTCGTTTTTCTAGGGTCATTACGTCTACGAACTAGGGTCAAAGGGGACTTCGTACAAAATTTTCAAAACCAAAGGGGACTTCGTTTTGAAATTTCCCTGGTGCCAGCTCATGCCGAACCCTGGTTACAAGTATAAGTCTTTCATCAAAAAGCAAAATTGAAAATGTCGGAAAGCAGTCAATTTATACAATGCACTCTTCGTAACTGTTCAGTAAACACAATTAGGATACACAGCGCTGGCATTCTGCCAACTAAAGATCCAATAACCATTTTTTCTTTAACCCATTGACGACGACGCCTGATTTTGTGTGGCGATCTGTGACGCGAAGACGCGATTTTACACAACACTTTCGGCGTGGGAAGGTTTTGTTGCTATTTGCGAAACGTAAGGTTGCTTTATAGACAACTACAGTCATCTGCTTGGACGACGAAATCTACAAGTTCCAAATGTGCAAGAATTGGGAGAAAATACTGAATTTTGAAAGAAATACTAGACTTACGTATTGCGGGTCTATTCCATAGTTTTCAAAGGAACCTGTTGCGTGGCTAAGAGCGAGAATTTTATAGTCAGATTTCTGTTTTGCCGAGTAAGATGTAGAAAAGGATGAGAGTAGAAGCTCTAGAAGCACGAACAAATACTTGAGTCCTAACTCAGTATGCAAGTCGATCTCAAGTTGCTTTTCTGGCTAGAACAAAATTGAGTTATATTCGACAGATTTCACGATTGGTAAACAACAAACAAAAACAAGCCAGTAAATTATGATTGATTCATAGCAACTAATAAGAGTAATCTTACGGAGTAATATGTAGTCTAAACAGTCGAGAAATTTCTCGTAATGAATTCGGCTCACTTGCAACAATTTTTTTGATGTAGAAGAGAGAAATTTCTTGCTTAGCATGCAATTTGAGCTGAGACAAAATAAAAAATAGTTCGTCTCAATTTTCATGAAAGCGACAACCAAATTCGATAGAGATGTACATAGCATTTTCAGTTTTTAATAGATTGTCCCAAAACCACCAAACACCTTTTCTCATTAAATCAACAATTTTTTTGGCATCAAATTTTGCCTGAATTACGAGTTGAATGGGAATCTTTGGTAATTACATTAACTGTATAATTGCATTTTGTAAACTGCTTGTAGAAAAAATGAAAAATAATACGAATAATGAAAATAATTCATTGTTCGCATAATTTTTTTTTGTCTTTCATTATTTTGTAAATTGCTTCCCTTTTTTAATCTTGTTCCCTAAACAGGGTGCCATCACCTAAGTTCCATCTAACTCGTAATTCAGGAGAAATTTAGAGCTAAAAATAAAATTTTCAATCATCTCAAAAATCGGGTCTCCTTCCAGTACCCATACGGACCTCTAAATTGATCATCATATTGTAGACACATATTGATGACCAAAGATGCAATTGTTGGATTTTGTAACTGTTGTCCGCTGAGCTTTTGAGTATGAACATCTACGAAATGTTCGTTTAAGTTAACAATAAAATATTTTTGGTCCTTCTAGAGATTTTTAGAAACGTCACGGATGATATATACAATACCGCTCACAGAATGTGCAAAATTTCAGTGAATGTAGCGGAATTCCGTGAATGTCGCAAACTTCCGCTGATTTCCCGGAATTCCGCGACAGTTGCGGAAACTTTGCACACTGTGAGCGGTATTGTATAGTATGGTACCATTAGAAAGAGTAAATCAAAGAGACTCGGACAGTCGACACTATTTTCTCAACAATTTTTTTGATGACGAAATGATGCAGAAGAGTGAAAAGACCAGCTTTTTTCGCCAGATTTGCGAAAAATTATGCTCCAAAAAAGCAGATATAAAGGGCACGAATGCTACATACACATACGATTTCGGTATTTCCAACCATTTGCTTGGCCATCGATGGGCACAATTCAAGAGATCTAAACTATTTTAAATTGACGTCCGCGCGCAAATGGCTAGAAAATTTCTCAATTTTGGCTGTAGAAATTCCCAGAAAACAGATCACAATCTTGCTATTCGCCATATAGCCAAACCTTATATGTATCCAAGAACTAACGCTCATCTGTGCACTTACTACAGTTCGAGAACGGAAATTTGAAACAAAATAATGATTCTTGAGAAGTTTAGCTATAGAAATAACTTTCTTTAGTTCACGATAGAAAAATGCAAGCAATAAGCAAATGATATAGAAGGCTTGAAGCTACCCACTTACAAATAATCATAATTAATTACCATTACTTGAACTGTTATAAAGCTTCGAAATTGCATGTCAAAATTATTAGGTTGTTCCATAAGCCTTTTCATATTCGTACCTTCAAGCTGATATTTCTCAAAAACTAAGGTATCTAGAAGGGTGCAAATTAGTATTCTTAAGTGAATAAGCTATGTAACCATATAATTGTGAGGAGCATTGACCCGTTCCAGGCAAAGTTTAAAAATTGAGCGCATTATTTTTTCTCCCATCAGAAAAAAGAAGCAAGCGTATATATAAATATCTGATGGAGAGATTGTATGCGTGAGCAAGTAGGAACTTCGCAAAATGTTTTTGAACTGAGATACGATTATTTTCGTTCTTCGGGATTTTGGATATTTTTTCCATTTTGTCTTGTAACTCGACACGGATCAAGCCTGGTACGAAACTTTGAAAGCCCTATTGTAGAGCTTGCTTTAATCTTTCGAATGATGCTCCGCACCATTAGAAATCTATGGAGGAGCAGATTTATGCTGGTGCAAAATCAGATATGAAAAGACTAATGGGACAACCTAATAATTTATTGGCCAACATAATATTCTATATGACATGAATGTGCATGAAACACCTAAACCATTTGAATAGAGCGAATGCAACTTATACAAAACGAAAGTCAAGTCATCAAAATAGCTTGTGAGCTGCTAACTAGCCTAAAAGCATAAGCAGTTATTGAAAAAGCGCGAAACAAATAGTTAAATGAAGAACCCTTTATGGCTGAAAGTGCAATTATATCTATAAAAAGGGCGGTGAATTAATTTCAGCATCTGTATAGGCTGTTGAAGAGGCTTTCGAAAAACACCCGTCAAGAGCTATTGATTTTCACACACACAGGAACTTACTCAATATCAGTATTTACCATTACGAGGAGCAAAACGAATGGACTGAGTAAGTGATGGGGAACCAGCAAATAAATGCACGTGGGAGACGAGAGAAAAATGGGAGGAGCATAATTAATTCGAGTATTTTTGATAAAGGAAGGTTAGAATGCGATGGGTAAGGAAAGGTTGATTTAAAAGTTCGTTTCCATCTTTTTTAGAAAAATTTCAACTTCTAGCATACATGGAAGTCTGAAAACAGAAAACAAAAGCTTTATCGCAGTACCTTTATGTGGATTAGTTTGAGAAAGAAGCATGTGAAGAAAATCACTCAAGGTTGGCAGAAAATCAATTTCGTAAAATTTGGTGAAATTCAAAACAATGTAGTTGAACATAACGAATATTTACTTTGTAACGAAATATTCACACCCATCTGTGCCTCGACACGCGACCTCTCAGTTTTTCCAGTGCCTCTGCGGAAAATGCAATTTTGCTAATTCTCTTCCTTCTCTTTTAACTTACTCGTGAACCAGTTATCTAAAGGTGCTAGATTGCAGGAACGTCCGCTTCGGGACCCGCCGCGGCCTCCCGCTATCTGATGTTTTTTGAATTGGCGTTGGTTCTTTATATATTGGACATCATGATTTCTCATAATAATTTACAGCTAATAGTGTGATGAGCATAATTTCCGTTTTCAAATGAAACTTTTAACATTTTCGTAAATCTACTTGAAAATGACAAAATCAAGTAAATAAATGTTGAAACACCTGTTTCGCCTCTACCTCTAGACAGTAAATTCTCATTTGCTTATTAATTTCGCATTTTCTCAAATTACCTCACATCAAATGTACTGCTATAGGGCGCATGATTCTTCCTTCAACAGAAAATGGAATCCCATCTGGACGCAAAAACGTATGGTTTTTCGGAAACAATGTGAACAGACTTTTTGGCCAGCCTAAAACAACGCGAAATTCTCCTTGAATCTGAACCTAGAAGATGAATAATAATTTTAATTGAAGACTGGATTGAGTTGCCGTTTTCTTGCACAAGAGAACGACACACTTATGTCAATAAAAATGTGATAGTTTTCGAGGAATTCGCAAAATTTGGCCATAGCTTCTCGTGGAGCAACATACATTGTATTTGAAAACTTCAACCGAATTTGGAGCGTGATCGATTTGATGCAGATATTATCGTAGAGTCATTTGTAGCTTAATGACTGAGTTTGCACACTTTGCGCTGCAACCGACGACATCCTCACTAGTAACTAATCAGTAAGACTTCTTCTAGAGTAACAAAGTGTGGAAATGTGTCCCATTAGCTAAAACATAAATCAAATCAAAAATGAAGACGAAACAAGGGTAATCACTGGAAATGTGCAAGTTTTCTTATAAGTCGTCAAATAGCGCGCATGGTGTGCAATACGCGTATCAATTTGCAAAAATTCAATGATAGGCATACTGTAAAACATGATTTTTGTCTTTAGTGGTGTTTTCGTGATGGTTATATCTGCATATTGCAAATAACAGTTTCCGATAAGAATGCGAGGAAAATTCCATAAAATGAATATGAAATCGAAAGAGGAAATACTTCTCAAGTTGTTTGCCACAGATGCATAACAACACTCTCCAGCAGTTAGAATCTTACTGCTAGAGAAAAGAAGATCTTCGCAAAAATTTCCAAAAAAAAACATATCTATAAAATCTGTAGTGCTGATATAATTTGCTTGAGCGAGCAGGAAACCAAACTATCAAACCTTTTATTATCAATGATTGCTTTACCTTCGTAAAATTGAGCTCAAAAGAAAAAGAGGTAATTGGTTAGTAAGAGTGCATAAAACATCAAAAATTAGCCTGCTAGACCGAGAAATTAGACTTCTTTAGACAATATGTATGTATCTTTAGCTCGAAAATTTTGAACACGTTTGAAAGCTAAAGAATCCATTCTATAGTATTTGTTGGTGCTAATACCGCTAGAAAAAAAATGGGAAAAACGATGTTAAAGTTGCCAAACAACCAAAAAACAGCCTCTACCATGATTGTCGCATGAATTAGATGTTTAGCTATGGAGTAACCGTTTTTTCAGTATTTACTGCATTCATAATTGTTTAAATCTTAACGAGATCTATCAGCCTACTTATAGCAATTCTCAAAAGGGCGGTAAAAATTAGATATGAATTTTACTCTTCTTAAAAGGCAATAAAGAATGCTCATTGACAGCTTGCATACTCATGTTTTAAACACAAATTCTATGGATAAGGGCTCAGTGAGCTCCTTCTTCCCTTTGGTAGCGAAGACAACTGAATGTTTACTGAATTTTATCGAATTTAGGAAATTGGTCCCTCTCTAAAGGTACAAATTTGAGCCTTTCGATGAACTTTTTAATTCTTGAACGTGTCTTGCCTTGCTAAATTTGGAGAGTGATCAAATTCCAATACCGAATAAACCTAATAGTAATAGCTGATAATATGAAGTTTGAAATTTAAGTTTTGTTCATAAGCTAAGGCGATTCATACAATAACTTCTGTCTTTACAGAATTTTTACAACCAGCGCGGATGTGCTGAAAGTTTCAACCGTAAATTATAAAAAATAAAGGAAGGTGGAGGATTCGTTCTGTAATGAAAATTTGAATTAAAACTGAAAGAACCCTACAATATGCTTGCTGCATGTGTATTCATTGTTTTCATTGTTTTCATTTTTTTTAGTTTTATCATCGTCATTCGTTTTGGAAAGCTGCTGAGACAAAATATTATCAACAATCATTTGCTACAATTTCCCCAAACACTTTTGGAATGAATAAAGGCTAGCCTTTTATGTGAGTTGAAAGTAAAGCTCATTTACTGCACTAAAAAACGCTCAGAAAGAAAGCCTTTGCATGGAAGATTTAGGTGTGAAACAAGTCAAACTAGAGGTAAAATAGTTTTTACAGTTAATAGAAAAAACATTCATGATTTCCAAAATGCTGTAAATGAAGAGAAGAATTTGCCCGAAACATCTTCGAAGACGAATGCCTTGCTCGTCCAAAAAACAATCGGAAGTTAGATTAGTGTCAAAATACCTTTTATTCTGTTCAAAAAGGATCATACGATAAATTTTTCAAGAGCGTTAAATATGAGAATTAAAGAGCACAAGACTTAGTTAAAAGGCTTAGGTTGTTGCTAGACAAACCTCAATTCATTCGCACCTCATTACGCGTCACGTGTAATCGTGAAAGGTTAAATTCACTTTAGTGCATTTAATTGCATGAAAAAAATAGAAAGAGCCTCTAATGTCGCTGTCCAAGCACTTAAGTCAAGGGCTGACGTCATCTTTCATTTTTCAAATAATTTCCTTTAGCATTATTAGAGAGCCACTAGGAATAGAAATCAATCCTTTTGTGACCATATACAGGGTGTCCCAAAAGAATGTGACAATGTTTGATTGTTAATAACTCTCTTGCTTTCATGTCTTTCGCCGAGCTTGAGCACCATTCTGTAGAGCGAGGTTCAACTTAGATTTGTGGTATGGAGCAAACCAC
Organism: Cylicocyclus nassatus; assembly: GCA_958299035.1. Taxonomy (NCBI): domain Eukaryota; kingdom Metazoa; phylum Nematoda; class Chromadorea; order Rhabditida; family Strongylidae; genus Cylicocyclus; species Cylicocyclus nassatus. The sequence continues at coordinate 52,121,384 of CATQJL010000112.1, read as the reverse complement.
CGATCGCCGTTCGACTGTAGGATTACTGTAAGAACTTCTACCATGTGAATCTATTATAAAGTATGTCATCTGACAAAATTTTTTTCAAAAAAAATCTGAAAAATCGTGTACTAGGGTTTTCGCGCACGCTGATTCCACTACACAACTTTTTAACACTGTTTCTAGCTTTTTTGACGGTGTAGACACATTTTTGACAAATGCTGGAAATTCATTATTACGGTTCAGCTGGGATAACTTGGAAAGAAGCATCCCAGTAAAGTGGAAATTTATTCGAACTCAGCGGCTTCCGTTACCATAGTATAAGAGTTTTTGGCTTTTGGTTTTCTTCCGAGGAGAATATGGCCTCCAATGGCCTAAAATCCCTGTTCAAGTCCCTACCGTAATCCTACAGTAATGAAGAGCGAACGACAATTCGCTCTATACGTGAATCTAAGCTAAACCTCGCTCTATAGAATGGTGCCTCAAACCATAGGTGCGATAGGGGGAGCCGGGCCCTCTCCAGGTGAAGAGGGTCTCTGCTACTCCAATCCTTGTAAGGTGAAGGGGGTAAGTGAGCCCTGAGAGCAAAATGTCCCAACAAGTTACATACCATTCGAAAACTGAGGTCATATAGAATCGACATAGACCGTCGGCTTTTTCCTAGGTCTTTTGTTCCGCGAGATATGAGAGATTTTATGTACTTCATGTGTCAACTAATTTTGTGTCCTCACTTTCTGCTCTCCAAAAGAATGCTACGAGAAAGTCGACGGTCTACATCTGCTAATGAAGACTTGCTCTGTAACGCAGATAGATAACCAGCAGATTAGGTCTTCGTTTGGCAGAATTTGCTGTTGAAAATCAACATGATTTCAGGTAAAATGCAGTGTATCTCTCAGCTAGAAAGAATTCGACGGTCTACGTCGAGTCCCCTTTTTCTGAGCTTTCGAATGGTATATAGACTGTAGGCAGAAAAGCCCTAACATGCTTCACAGCGTTCGAAAGCTGAGATTATGGAGAATCGACGTAGACCGTCTCTTTTTTAATAGCTTCTCTGTAGAGCGAGATACGAGTGATTTTATACGCCTACTCACCAGCTAATTTTGCGTAATTATTTTGTAATTTATTTTTGAAAGAAAGAACAAAGAAAAAAAGAGACGGTCTGCGTTTACTGGCAAGGTCTTGCTCTGTGATGCAGTTAGAAAATCAGGCACCTTTATCCATTCTTCACGCAGAAATTTCTCGACAAAAACACACATTTTTTTGGCTAAAATCCCGTGTAACTCTAAGTAGAGGGGAGCTAGAGAAAAAGAGACGGTTTACGTCGAATCCTTTTTTTGTGGGCTTTCTAATGGTGTACAGGTTGTCGGGTGAAAAAACTTGTGGTTTCTTAAAAATGAGGTGGAGATATTCTATAGTAACTTGCTCCACCCCGCTCCGGCTTTCTATGGGTTGCCGGAGCAAGACTTTTTTGGACTGGAAAAGCTTTGTGCACCAACACCTTATATACCATTCGATAGCTAAGAACGCGAGGAATCGATGTAGACCGTCTCTTTTTTCGTAGATTCTCTGCGAAGCGAGATACGAGCAGTTTTATCTAGGTACAATATCAGCCAATTTTGGACAATTATATTTTCCAACCAAGAAGGTCTTTTTCGAACTTTTATATTTGAATCGAAAGCATGAAAAACGAGTAATCTGGCTGTTGTTTTGTTTGTTATTATTCTCTTTACTGGAAAGAGATATGGTATGATTTTTTGTCAGTAAACATGCATCCATCGCTAGTCGGTTCAGATTTTTTTACTCTTGCTCAACTTTTTTTTGCAAAGTATGTATTCATTGATACAATGTTAATTATTCAAAAAATCACCTTTTACTTTTTGATTACGTTTCGTTATCAACGCCCTTTGAGCGCGCAGAAGGTCTCAAGCATGCGTTTTTTTACGAAACGTTGTTGATTCGATACTCTCTTGCAGTCTTGATGTCTGAGGAGAAGAGCAGCTGGCGTTTCCTTTCCAAACAAAAGTGCCGTTGTAATAGCTGTTTGCCTTGATTAGTCTCAACCTCAGGTGAAAGGGGTCAGCCAGATGCCGACCCTAAAGTGAAGGGGGTCAGAGAAATTTCTCCACCTATCGCATCTGTGCCTCAAACTCGGCGAAAGACGTGAAAGCAAGGGAGTTATTAACAACCAAACAATGTTCACATTTTTTTGGGACACTCTGTATACTATTAGGATGAATAATATCGATCACAGAATAATTTCATAGCTCTTTCGATAATCTCCACTCCATGCTCAGGAGATCACATTGCTACCCAAAGGCATGATCGTAGTCGCAGATGCACACAGAACCAGCAAGCTTACAACTTTGCGGATGTACTCCAGGTTAGTTCGTAGATTCTTAACAGTTTTTTTATGTCCTCAGGCTAGATTACTGAAAATTACAAAACTCTTTGAGGAACTGTTTTGCCAAGATAACAGGCAATATGAAGATTTGACAAAAACTACCTGCTGACTTAGGAGGTAATGAAAACTAAATTTTACAGGTCTCTTGAGCCATAGATATTCGATTTATTTTGAATAGCTGAAAATCCATTCTAATGGATAAGGAATAGTTTGTTGTCAACGAAACTAAGTCCATACATTTGCTTTTTGAGTAGAAGTCAAAAAGTTTTCATCGAATTGGCTGTCAGTCTATATCTTAACGTCATCGTAAGAATCTCCATACCTATAAATGAATTAGATGTGTGGAGCTTGCGATGACAGCTTATTTTGGAAAAATTTATCAGTCCAAATCATATGCAAAAGTTACGAAAGAAAGTCGAACCACCTAGTCGGGTGCCCTAGCTTTAAACGATGAAGTACGAAAGTAGACGGATAGCCAAGTTGAAGTGGCTAAGTATTAATTTATTAACAAGAGTGCACTCAAAAGTGCAGCACAACAAAGTACAATTTTTAGGCTTAGGAAAAATACACGGACCTAACTAACTGAATTATAAACAAGGGCATGTTTTCCTCAAAATTTGCTGGGCTAATGAGAGATATAGCATTCTCTGATCGGCTTCTTCTCAATCCAAATTGTATTGAAGAAGAATGGATATCTAGAAATTCTATAGCAGGAACGGTTTGCCAAATCAGAAGCATCTGCAAGCAAATGTCTAGCTTTGACCCATCTACAAACAAATTGCCGACAAGCAAGAAATTATATAGCAGAATTAGAACCAGAATATAGTCGAACCAACGAAAGGAAACCTTCATAAAAAATGTAGGCGGAGATGCTCTATAATTACACGAGCTGGCTCCCGGGTTCCACCCCGTTCTAGGAGCCAATATAGTGATTGATCTCTCATGTGGGTCACGCTTCTCTTGATTCCAACTCGTACTGGATTCGCTTCCTACCGTCCTTACCATATCTTGATGACCAGCAGATCAAAATGAGCTTCAGCGCTCTTCTTCAATACAATGGGAGATGTGCACAGACAAATAGGCACGCAGCTTTTCTGCTTTATGTACAGGGAACCCCAAAAGCATGCATACACATACATATACATTTGGACGGAATACGATTTTCTCATTCCGTCCAAATGTACGACTCCGTGTTTACGCCGAAAAACCTTAGAAATTTGTTGGATCACGTCCATGTGTCCTAAACTGAAAGAAAGGAAGAGAATATGGCTATCAGTAGTGAGCCTCTCCTCTTCTTGTCATTGTGTGAACTTGAGTCTGACCCTAAAAGGGAACCTCACTCCATCACAAGAGTTAGCATATAGTGGGCCTAACTAAGTGTCAGAGTGGTGGACAGCCACTTGAAGTGTATCGCTAAAGGAATGTCTACCCTTAGAGCGTCGAATTTATTGAGTCATTTCCAAGTCTTGAAAAGGGCGACCCTGCCGAAACTCGACCTGTTTGCTGATATCGTTGTACTGATAGACGGATAACAATTCAGGAAACGTTTACTAACTTACTGAGAACTTATTATTGAACACTAGCTGACTTACCCGGCTCCGCCGTATGTTCCGAATAGAAAATTCCATTTCTCAACCGATCCGGACCAAACTTGGCACACATACACTACGGGCCCCGGCGGGTGTCACAGTCCACTTTTCGTTATCGATTGATGTCGATTTTATCGATTTTTTGCAAAATTTGAGCTACGCGGCTGGGATCTGGCACAGGGGGACAGTCGAGCATGCTGATCACCCCCGTGGGGATGATCAGCATGCTCGATTATCCCCCTGTGCCAAATCCCAGCCCCGTAGCTCAAACTTTGCAAAAAAATCGATAAAATCGATAAAAGTAATGCACGATTTTGAAAACTAATGTTGTATTCGTAATCAGCATGCTCGATTACCCCACTGTGCCAACTCCCAGACCCGTAGCTCAAATTATGCAAAAAATCGATAAAATCGATATCGATCGATGACGAAAAGTAGCCTATGACACCCGCCGGGGCCCGTAGTGTATGTGTGCCAAGTTTGGACCGGATCGGTTCAGAAATGGAATTTTCTATTCGGAACATACGTACAGACAGACAGACAGACAGACAGACAAACAGACATTCAGCTTTATATATAAGATAAAATGCCAAGATTCAAGGATGGTCGAGAGCATGGAATATGCATACACCGTTTGATTGTTAAACTTCTTTCTTCCCAAAAAGTCTTTTGCCCAAATTCAAGTACCTCTTTGTAGAGCTGCCTCCAGCTTAGATTTACAGTGCAAAGCGAACTACCGATCTCTCTTCATCACTGTAAGATAATGCTAGAAACATTTGGCTTACAGCTCATTGCAGTTCCCAAAAAATCCGAAAAGTAGGGTATCAGGGAATTTACGCACGCTGATTTCATTACTCAACTTTTCAGAAGTTTTCGCTTTTCAAATGGTATAATCACAATTTTCGGGAGCATTATTAAGACAGCTATTGCGGTTTACCTGGCATAAATTATAAAGAAAGCATAATGGTAAAATGCAAAATTTATATTAGGTGTTAGCGACTCCAAATAACCTAATATAGAAGTTTTCACGTTGTTTTATTTGCTCTCTGAGACGAAATGGGGACTTCAATCGCTTGAGACCCTTCTCGAAGTTCCTACCGTAATCCTACAGCAATGAGGAGAGATCGGTATACGCTCCTTACTGTAAATCTGACTTGAAGACAGCTCTATAAAATGGTATATATAAGCAAAAAACTTCTAGGAAAAAGAGGTAATAACGATCATACCAAGGTATACATACTTTGGAAACCACCTGTATATGGAGATCGACCAAGATTGCATATAAACATAAAAAAAAAGATCTCAGAAATAAAAACTCCTTGTCAACGTAAGTATCGAACCTTTCAAGACCAAGACATTTTTTAAAAAGCAAGTATGCTTGCTTTTTTGAAAAATGCTCACCTAATTTGCAGCTTGGATAATTCTTAGAAAGAAGACAAAATAGAGACCCTTTTCTGATTCTTAGCTGATTTTCATGAAGCAATGTCACGGGTTTCCTTGAAGTTTGAAAACAAAAAGGATCACCAAGTAGAACACGCACATTTAGATATTGAGCACTACGATAAAAAAAAACTGCGCATAGCAAAATTTGCAAGGCTAGCACGATGTAATGCAAGCAAGATCGCTTACATGTAGTTTTTCACATCCACAAGAAAAATGCATAAAGCATCTAATTTCCATTCTAGGGTTGACTTCAGACAGCGACCATGGATTCATGTTTCAGTACAGTTATTTTTTCCATAAAATGATGTTGCTGCAAAGACGATTGTTAATCAAAAAGGTATGATGCGACAAATTTTGTATTTATGCTAATCATGGCAATCAAAATGACGTCATCTCTAATCAAACTGTATTCATGGAAATAAAGCTTACATTCAAGTGAATTACATCACTTTACCTTCTTAGCAACTTCATGTAAAAGAAACTTCAAATGCGTTCGAAACGAATTTGACCGTACTTAGAAAGTGCGATCATGCGCGCAAGTGGAACCGAGGGGAAAACCAATTATTTTCATGAACAACGATCATGCTTGGACTGTAATAGAGGAAAAAACTACCATCAGAGGCCTTAGAAGGGCAATTATGTCAAAGCCACTGGTTTGATGACGATTAATAACACACGACGCAATGGAAGAGAGACCAAAAAAAGTAATAGAACTTGTTTCGAGCATGCTTTATAAGGATCCTTTTCTAATGAGTCAGCAGCCACTTATGCATTGAACGTTCCGTTGTTTTCTTTCCACCTTTCCTGGCACTTCGGCGCCAGGTTGTCCTTTCCTTTTGCACATCCTCTTTTTCCATCTCTAAGTATGGGCTTTTGACTTTCCCTTATCCTGCAATTTTTCTATAATTGTTGCGTTATTGGAATGTCTCATAGTATGTACTTTTTTATTTTAGTGATAAAAGGTTATTAGGAGGGAGGTGCAGTGTTCAAAAGAACTCAAGATTTTGGACAGGTTAAGGTTCGTACGTTGTTAAGCACAAAAATAAGAAGAGGCAAAGATACTCCGCCCTACTGACCAATCATTTTTCGAGCCTTACACGGAGATTCCGGATTCGAAATCAAAGCGTATGAGATTCGTTTAAACAAGGAACTAATACGAGCTGCACAATTCAGCTCGGTTGTGCGCCCACAGTATAAAAAATTCTTTGAAGTATCCGAAGAGCTACCCGACTCATGCAAAGAAAGCCAGTGGAATTCTCGTACTATCCTTCATTGCATTCGTTTCACATCTGTTGCCACGCCTTCCGATCGAGACCCTCACCAATTTCTCCTCAAGGTCAACAACCTCAATAATGACATAGCAATGACAAGAGCGGACTTTTGATACTATCAACGACACCAACAATGACGACAGTAATATCAGTAACAGCTCCCACAGGATCGACAGCCCGACAACAGCACTTTCGACTAAAAGAACTTCTCTCACAGTATTTTCCTGGCACTTCTATGCCAGGTTGTCCTTTCCTTTTGCCCATCCTCCTTTTCCATTTCTGAGTATGGGCTTCTGACTATCCCTCATCCTGCCATTTTCCTATGGTTTTGTGTTAATGGAATGTCTCATAGTATGTACTTTTTTTATCTTAGTGATAAAAGTTGTTGGAGAGAGGGAGATGGTGCACGAACGGCAATGATATATCATCCAAAGGTAAAAAGCTTTTCCTAAGGGACTCAAGATTTCGGATAGGTTAAGGCTCGTACATTGCTAGGTACAACAATAAGAAGAGGCAAAGTCACTTCGCCCTACGGACCTATCTTTTTTCGAGCCTTACAATCGCTTAGATCTAACCTTATGTGTTGTGAAAGGCCAACCTTTCTCAAGGTTAATGCGGACGGGATACTATTAGGGTGCGAAAGTTTTGTGGGTTTCATTGACCGGTCACCATACTCAGACAGTCGAAGGGATACCCCTGAAGGCCAAATGGCGGCGGTCTGCCACTTCGTGCTACGTGGTTCCTCCAAATCTAGCGCACCCCCGGAGCAGAGATTTGCGAGCCGTCACAAGAAGGCGATTGGGAGGGGTCCCATTCGCCTTCTCGTGACGTCACGGTGAGTCACCTTACTCACGCCACATCAATTGAAAAAAGATATAGGCCCGTAGTAAACCCCTCTTCAGGGGATCTGCCCTGAGACGGACCTGAGTTGATCGGCGCCTCGGTCTAGCATCCCGCGAGAGCTATTGATCTAGATGCGGATCGCTTTTCAGGCATAAAAATCTTGCGCGCTATCAAGGAGGAAACACCTACACCTCTTGTGCAGGTTTGATCAAACAGGTATGTGGCTGGTACTCAGCCCGCACGACCGTGGTTCGGCGCTGGACAGTGGCGAATTTTTGCGCATCACTGAGCAATCTTTGATAGCGGTCAATATCGAAGAAAATTGATGACGGCCGCTATCAAGGAATCCACAAACCAAATGAATGTACAAAACAAAACTGCGTTTTTTTAATCAAAGTTTCATCAAAGATTGAGGAGAGTAGGGGCAAAATCGAATGGAAATCAATAAAGAGATTGTCGCTCTGAGTAGCTTTTGTGGAAAAAACCAAACAAATTCTACAAAAAGGAAAAAACCTATTCTTCTGTTTATTGCCGAAATCAGCTGTTCATTGATCCTTTCCTTTTTGGTCACCGGTATTGTGCAGTTTTGCGCGTTCTTGTACTGCAACAATACGTCAAGTACGATGTCCCGTAAGTTACTCACGAGCAACTTACGAGATTTTTCTCTGCATCTCATCCCTTGCACACTATTTCGGTCAATTCATTTCAAAATCGAGGCTGCTCTTACGGATTTCAAGTGAATTCATCGCGGCACATGCCCTGACGCAAACCCTGCAAATCAGGTCGCATTCTTAAGCATGTGGGAATGACCGCTAGTCAGTTTATCTTGAATACCTCAACTCAGCCCCTCAGTTCAGATCATCTGAAGTGAAGTGGGGTTTACTACGGGCCTAAAAAGACGACGACTGTAGCAAAAATGACAAAAAAAATTACGAGACACCCTAATTGAAGAGCACTAGTGGTTTATGTAGAGTAAAACCCTTGGCTACATCAAACCCATTTCAGATTAGATAAATCCCGTTTTTGAAATTTGTAATAAGTGTTTGATTGAGAAAAACCCGCTTATGAGCACTTGTAGCGTAAAGAGTATACTTGGGGAAATTCGAAATTTTTTTCGAATATTCGAATATCGAATAATATTCGAAAATCGAAGTTCTCGAATATTCGACTATCGAATATTATTCGAAAATTGAAAATTTCGAATATTCGACTTTCGAATATTATTCGAAAATCGGAAATTTCGAATATTCGACTATCGAATATTATTCGAAAATGAAAACTTCGAGTCGAATATTATTCGAATATCGAATATCATTCGTTATTCGAATTTCGAATATTATTCGGTTCTCGAATGTTATTCGATTTCCGAATATCATTCGATTTTCGAATACTGACCGAATAATTTACATCATTGAGATTGCCTATGAAAGGCCAAAACGCTAAGAATAAATTGTTTCATGTAAATGATAAGAATGGACACATTCTTATGGTACAATTTACGATGGAAAAACGGTTTAGTCGTGACGTGAAGAGAGAGACTTAGGAACCAAATTACTCTTATGACGGTTGTGAAAAGATTTTTCGTACTTCAAAGAAGATTATATACCCTCACTGAGAGTTGCGATTGGGTATACAGCGGTCCCAACATATGTAGATCTGTAGGCTGACATCAACTTAGAGTATGGGGCGATTTATCAATCGCTTTTCACTATTGTAAAATTACCGTAGGACTGAAGTGGGTTTCAAAACATCAAGAGCCATTTCCCCAAGAAAAAGAATCAAAAGGGCTGGAAGTCTTGCTTTGGATTTCTAAAGACACTCACTTTATGTAGAATTTGCACTCAACCGTAATGCTTTTTTCAAAACCTACGCCAGGTATCCTGTATGCCCCAGAAAAGTTTCCATGTGAATCAGCTGCGTACGTGGTGCGACGCTGCCTTTTGCCCTTTTTGACACGTTTCTCCTGAGATTTCAACGGAAATGCCCGAGGTTAACACGTTCAAAATAGCGAAAGGCAGCGACATGACGTGGTGATACCTATGGAAATTTTGCTGGGGAACAAACGATACACCGCAACAAGTGTTTTGCGACGCCTTTCAAAAATGTGATTGCCATTTGAAAAGCTTGAAAACTCGTGCGTAGTAAACTCAGCATAAGACCTTTTTGGGGACAATTTTTTGAATGTCTTATTTTGCAGTTGGTCTATAAGCTGGAGTTTCCTACTGTGATAACACAATAAAAAAAACATGGGTGATTCGCTTTCTGCTGTATTTATAAGATGAAGCCATCCCTATTGGATGTTACCCAGAAATTGGCAAAAGACTTTGGGAGGTATTAGCGATCAAACGGTGTGTAGATACTTTTAAGACACCCCGCATACGCTATGCATATCGAATTCTCGAATATTCGGTGCTTATAGAATTTTCGAATAGTCAATTCTTATCGAATTCTCGAATATTCGGCGCCTATTGAATTTTCGAATAGTCATTTCTTATCGAATTATCGAATATTCGGTGCTCGACGAATATTCGAATATTTGATGGACATCGAATGATCGAATGAATGACCTTCGAATATTCGACTATCGAATAATATTCAAAATTCAAGATTTTCGAATATTCGACTTTCGAATAGTATTCGAAAATGAAGATTTTCGAATATTCGATTATCGAATATATTCGAAAACTAAAAATTTCGAATATTCGACTTTCGAATTTTATTCGAAATCTCAGATTTTCGAATATTCGACTTTTCGAATCATTCGCATTCGAATGATTTATTCGAATGATCGAATATTTATTCGATTCGGTCCCAAGTATAGTAAAGAGGTACCAAAAAATTCAAAAAAGGTAATTTCTCCAAATTGCACTTCATCATCATCAGGGCTCGGCACGAGGTGGTTCTCCGAAAAGCAGAAAGCGAAGTCACCCTTGATTTTAACAAAGACTACAAGTCCTCTTTGACCTAAATCATATAAAAACCCTTAATAACCGAAAACAAACCACTTTGAAGAAAAGTAACCTAAGTTGTGTTTTTTAGGCCACGAAAACGATATCCACTTTGCTTTTTTTCTGAAGAACGATATGCAGCTTGCTTATAAGCCATTTGTGCAGAGCCCTGATCATTATGCACAAATGATGTTTAATAACAAACTCCAGAAACTGACGCTCCAAAGAGCAGCTCAGGAGAACCAAAAAAAAAATTTCTTATAGTCAAAGAGTTGCTCTGTTTACTCACACACATCCTTTTTCACAATTAGAAAGTAAAATTTTTATAATAATTAGCCAACTTTGGATATAAAAATGACAGGTATGGAATTTTTGCAGCCATCAAGAAAGGTTTACAAGGTTATGAGGTGATAACGTGAGCATCAGAAAGAGAAGAAAAAGCTGCACCGAATGCATGTTCATACTCAGATCCTTATTATACGGAATTTTATAGCCGTTCGAAAAAACCGACAAAACATTCGGAACAATTTAAATAGTGTGAAAAATGGAGTTGAGAATTAGGACAAGCTCGATGGAGATAGTGAGCGCACCGATGAGTCGTTACGCTGAAATCTGTAAAGAAGTACACTTACAGATATCAGCTTCAAAACCATCTGTTCCAAAAATCCACGAGAACATACATAGTGCTTGCTGTATTCAAATTCGTTCAAGAACTCTCGAGGAACTACAAAATTTTGAAATTCTGTCCCAAGGAAAAAAGGCGGTTTACCAGTATTGCAACTTATTGAAAACTAACCAAAACCTGAAAAATTTCGAAAAAAAATTAAACACAGCCGATAAGTTCGAAAAGAGCTCTGTAAAAGCTTTTGATGATGTCTAGACGCCCTCATCCTGCAGTTATACAGAAATAACATGATTTTGAAGTAGGAGGGCTTCCAAAGGAATTTTTCCAAGGGGTCAGCATATACAGTTCTACAGTTATATAATGCTAACTGAGTACTACAAAAAAGGAAGCACGGAGATTTTATCGTTCATATGGAGTAGCAAGAAAGTCCAAGCAATAAATAATTCAGTAAAAAATGTAGAAAAAGTCAGTTTGCTTGGATACAAAGAGAGTAAGGGTAAGGGTTTCAAAATTGAAGAACGAAGTCCGCATTTAATCTGAATAGTGACAGATGTATATACGAGAGGGCAAAGGGAGAAAGTGTCACATTCCGTTTATGTCATGATGTCAAAGAGACGGAAATTAGTTCTGGTGATGGGTGAAAAAAGCACGAAAGTCTCCTTTAAAAGTCACGCAAGACTAATTTTTAGCGTAAAAATTTTCATTTCCTAGTACATTATTAGTTCTTCTAAAATGAGCTGCTATTCTTCGTGACACTCAGAATCTAGGATCTCTACTAGGGATCTAATTACCTCACGAGTTTGCAGTAATGAGTGAAAAAATCGATGTGTGCGAAGTCCGAAAAGAAGAGATGCCTGGAACGGGGGGATGGTTGATGTGTTATTCTGAGCTTCGGAGAGCGAGAAGTGAAACAAAAATATCCCCCCCCCCCCGCTCTTACGCCCCTAGGAATCGATAACCTCAGTAAATTAATTGATGAATGCCAAAGGCGTCGAATAGCGAAGTTGTAGCCGATACGTCGCAAGTTTCGGATACAAATTCTCAGAGCAAGGGGACTGCATTGTCTGGTCGACGAAAAGGAAATGTGAAAAGGAGGGAGAAGAGGCTTCATGGGGCCCATTTATCTTTCTCTTTTTCTTTTTCCCCTTGTGAATGAGGTAGTACAAAGCCTGTTTGCAGATGATCTATGCGTTTCTTTTTCTAGCGCTCTGCTTCTGATTCGCTGAGCTTGCTGACATTCTTCCCTGGCAATGTCATAACAATTTATGTGTGCCAGGCCAAGGCATTCGACGTCTAACTCGATTACTGTCAGCAAAAGGAGAGCTAGTAGATATCTTTAGAAAGAGATGGCTTGAACTATACTGCTGGAGAGGTGGAGGGGGGAGGGACATTTTTTACATTTGCGTTTTTCTTCCGGATTTCGGAGCATATGAAATCATAAAAAACAAGTAATATTCAAAAAATTTTCGATATGAGAAATAAGATGGAGGGGGGGGGGGGGAGGGTAGCAAAGGAACTGCGGCGAAACTTTTGCACAATAATTTTATTATAATCAATTATGGATGAAAATGACTGTTTAGGCTTGTGTTTAAGATTCTGTGTTCTTTTTCAATGGAGCAGCTTGAGTGCATATGAATGAATTAATTAAATAAATATTTTCGAAAAAGTTCTTTTTGATTAACCTTATTTTTTAGAACTTCATATGCTATCAAGTGAAAAGAAGCAATTTTTTTATTTATCTGAGTAAGCCACTTCAAAACATCTGCTAGATCTACCCCTATTTGAAAATTCCCTAAACACTAAGTATTAATATTTACAATACTGAAATTGCCATTTGCTAAATAGCCTGTCTAAATTTTTTGTCATGATCTGGCTGCTACTCGAAAGGTCTTGACAAATCTCATTTCAGTCAAGCAAATAATTTGGGTACGATTTCCACATTTTTAGACTTACTACTCAAGGAAAGTGCTGTGAACTGAGGAAAAAGGAATAATCTAAAGCGTGCGACATTGAGTGCTTCGCAAATATTTTTACATGAAAGAAATGTCGCGAAAACACTTGGTGCTTTTCATGCTCTTGCTTTCCTTTGTAGAGTATCTTAGCAAGAGAAAATATATAAGATTCGAGAGTCTGAATGCAAAGTAATGCTACTTTGAAAAATGAGATGTCCCATTCAAGCATTTTCTGCAAATAGTCTGAGGATTTTTTCTTACCTAGTTTTGATTAGCCTCATAAAGAACATATGGCACCCCGGTCATCAAGATGTTCAAGAATTGACCTGACGAAACTATCAATTGCTGAGAAGAGCTAAAACTATCATAAAAAAAGCGACACAGAGGTAAAGTATCTTTAGAGAGCGTTCGAGATTAATAGCAATTATTAATATTATAATTTTTTCAGCAAGCAGAAGTCGGCAATTGGGCCATCAAAATGTCTTCTTAGCCAAGTTCTTTTTTCTGAGATAGCAACCAGCAGACATCCAAGACCTTAGCTACGTTGAAATGCAAGAAAAAGGTGAACGGCGAGATTTTACATTGCACAATGATAGACTTATTTTGAAAAAGGCAACCTTGAATCGTAATTTGGCATGTGAGCCTGCACACTACGCGCGCCAATCGACGACACCCTTACTAGTAACTCCTCAGTAGGACCATTCTTAGTTTTAGCAAATGTAGAAATTTTGTACTACTAATTAATACAAGTCCAAATAAAAAAACAGGAAGAAATTCTGGAAATATAGCAAGTTTAGATCTTGAAAGTCGTTAAGTACCGCGCATAATGTGCTTTACACATATATTAAGATACAAATGCTCGACCCATACTCAGTATACAAAAGACCTTGACTGTTTGGAGCATGGGAGTAAAAATCCTCTAGCTTATATAAAATTCGATTAATTTTCGAAGTAGCGGCAGACCATCAATATCGCAGCGCTGAAAACTTGATGGCGATATGGGAAGAATAATTTCCGTTCAGAATCCGGCACATACTTTTTTGAGCGGGAGATTAAGCAATCAAGTATAAGAATGCTGCCCTCGGTTTGTAGACGTGCTCATACAGAGTTCAAAATTTCGGAAAAAAATTCTATTAGATTAGCAAACATCAAGTGATCTGCTAGCTGGGAGGCGTTCAATGCAGATTTCGCTCCCCTACCTCCTTTTCCTCCCCTCTCCCTCTTTGGTAGCGAGTTTGATATGGGAGCCCATAAAGTGTTTATAAAAAGGCCACTGTGGAAATTATCATGAAAATGTCTTTGATCTAATCTTTTCCTCTCGAAAAAGTGGGATAATAAACTGGTAGAGCAACAAGGATGTTTAGATGTGTTTTATTTCGTCAAGCGAACAGCATAGGTGAGCTATAACGCTCGAATAATCTGTTCCTTAAACTTCGAAAAAAGGCCTAGGACAATCGCGTTCTCGAAATAGCAGAAACCAATCATAGAACTTGTTTTTTTAGTTCCTCGTGGGATTACAGCTGTAATTACGTCATTCAGACTGAGCTAACGTCATGCATCCTTTTTTAACGATCGTAAATGAGGTAAGACTTCGAACAGACACGATTTATGATCAGTGATAGAAGACCGCTGTTCCCTTTGTTGAAGGCATCCAACAGGGTTTGAAACCTCAAATCACGCGTAAAATTCTCATCTATGGGGGGGGGGGGAGGGTCATGAAATCGTCGAAACGTTCAATGTCAGCTGTTTGATGTTCCTTTATGTTTGAGTATTACAGTGTATAGGCGATTCACAGCACGCAAAGACTGCGGAAGTATCGGCGTCTCCGTGATCGAGCGCTCTTTCGTTTCTCTTACCGTCTGCTGTCTCTCCTACGCACAAACTATCTTCGTCGGAAGCACCGGCACCCAGTCTTTGCGTGTCATGAATCGACAATATTATAAACTTGTTCAGACAAAATAGAAATGATGCGCGACGACGCAGTGTTGTCGTTACAGGACCACGCTTGCTCTGCGTCTCCTCATTCTCCTTGCTATTTACTTGGCACAATGTCACCGCTCACGCTCGCAAATCCCGCAGCGATGCGGACTTTGGAATCTCCAAAATGAATCATGAAGATTCTATAACACGGCTTAATTATTAGAAAGCGGATGGTCCCAGCAAGAAAATATGGGTATATTTTTTTTTCAAACAAACAGTTATAGCATTTATAGCGACTTCTAGCGATCCAACAAGGTATACAGTCAATAGATTCTCTGTCTGGTACATATAGTCTGCTTGCGGTGCCGAGAAAATGCGGCAAATTTTGCTTGAACAGTTAGCCACGCTAGTAAAGCATGTAATTTGCGCGCGCAAGTGGACCGCACTACGGGCGTAGCTATTTGTTCACGCGCAAATTCTGCCACATTTTCTCGGCACCGCAAGCACACTAGAAAACCGACAAACCCCTAGAAGAGCAGAAAATGTAATTTGATTTTCTAGACGATTTTACGATAAAAAGGAAAAATTTGAAAGTTGAGACGAGCAAGATTTGAATTTTGAGGAAATCAGACAACGTTCTCGGAACTCAAAACAAATTAGTTGTGTGCAGACAAATAGGGCAGTACACCTTCAGTGAGAAAAGTGCTTGTTTTCAAAACATACTTCGCCCTTAGACTGTCTAATTAGTGGAGCAAAAAACACAGAAGATTTTCAAGAACCAACACTAATTACTTCCGCACAAACTATTACATGTAACATGGGTTCTATTACACTTGATGTAAAAATCTTCATATCTTTCATTTTTGACAGATTTCCAGCTTGCCTCATTGAAGAGTTTGATATTCCAAACGTAATAACTTTACTGCTCTTGGAAGTATTTAAAACTTGAAAAGATGAAAAAGAAGAGTGTGAGGGTTTAGGAGCATAAGAAAAAAGGAGAGAAGTGCCGTTATCATATCATTGCATTATATTATTATCTTCACATATTTTTTTAATACAAAGTTTTCTAGAGCTTTTTAGAAAAAGACGGTGAAAGGAATTCGATATTTGCTTAATTAGCATCATTTGTGTATTGTGGGCTATAACTTCTCGTAGAGCAGATACCTGCAAATCAAACGATTTCCACTCATTTTGCCTCAGTAATTATCATCCGTAATCGCGATAACCATAATTTTTTATAGACAGAACTCGATCAGCACAAACTTGGCACTATTACAGTTGTGGCCGTGGAATTTGTCCAAAATTGCGGGATTTTCGGGATTCGCGGGATTTTCGGGATTTGCGATGTTTTCGGGATTCGCGATGTTTGCGGGATTCGCGACTTCACGGGATTTGCGGGATTTGCGAGATTTGCGGGACTTGCGGGATTTAGCTATAACTTCTTTTAAATCCACATTATTTGCAATCTGCGTGTAGATTTGGCTTCAGCTTGATGAGACGTATCGTTTGATATACAGTATGTCCGTAATTCGTGGTGAGGGGGTAGACTTACAATGATACCTTGTTGTTCTCTATGTTAAGGCTTTTGTGAACATTTATCACAGCGTAAGTCACGAATAGCAGGTTCTGGTACAAAGTTTCCATTATCGAAAACTATCGCGAAAAACTGGGCAGTTTTTATTTACCCTTATCACTGATATAAGCAGTTTATCATTTATCACTGATAATATCACATTTTTGGATCATTTTTTGCATATGGTAAGGAAAGTACTGTAGGAAAAGCTGTGTGAATTTCTATCGCTCTTTCTCTCATTATAAGTGATCTACAGGCTTTTCTAGTTCTATCTATTGCTCGGTGCAATTGGTAGACCCTTGCTGCAGCAATCGATCGATTTTTCATCGGCACATGCCATTGCTGCCAATTCTTACCTAGAATGGCATTTTTGCTTCAACTCGCTTCACGCCTGGGCTGAAATTCTGCACCTATATGGAAGATGAACGTGCAAATCGACCGCATGAATTTAAGCCATTCTTATCTGTCGTTGTCATTGATATCATCATTTTATCATTTATCACTGACGACACAAAATTGGATCATTTTTGATATTCAATAAGAAATGTACTTTAGAAAACGCTGTGTGAGTTATCGCTCTATCTCTTATAGTACAAAACCACTCACAGAACATGCAAAATTTCCGGGAATTCCGCGAAATTCATGTGAATCACGCAAATTACGCAGGGCCAAACTTCTTTCCGAATGAGTATGTTCAAAATCCGAAAACAACGTTGTATTCAGCTCGTCAAGGCGAATCTTTTGATATACAGGGTGTCTCCAATATCTTGTTTTCAATAATCTTGAATTTGCATGCCGACGCCTCTTCGCATACAACCACTGAGGGTGAAATTTCGACGAAATACGCGATCCTTACATTTTGAGCGAAATTCATGAGGACGTGTTTTTGTAGGCTCGTAACTCGGCGAACTTTATAGACTGGAGCCTGAGCATGCACCTTTTGATAGCACAGTTCCCAGTGATTTTAACTTGGAAAAGCAAGCAGGCAAGTTTTCTGACAAATTCGCGAAAAGTGCAGGCAAATTTACGAACTTTCGTGACTCAGTTACAGTCACCTCACAATATCTCTACAAAAAGACCCTGTCTTCTTCAAAGACCACTATTTTCGTAAACAGCGTGCTCGAAAACCTCTTTGGGCGAAGTTTCTTTACAATCCAAGATCATCGACATTTTGACCAAAACCCATCGGCGAGCTTCAGGGCGTAGAACGAGAAAAAATCAAATCACCCAAATTTCTTTGAAAACTTGCTCATAGAGGTTATCTGACTGCTGACTACGAAAATCACATCTGCTTAGCAGTAGAGCTTCTCATTTTAGGGTCACTGTGGGCAAAATTTGAGACAACACGATTTTCCAGAATTCACCAGCTCTTCTATCTTTTTTCAAGAAGATTCTCCGGTTGCTTCCTCGCGCTCGATAATCTGCGGAAGCAGCACAATTCAACAGTGCTTAATAGAGTCTTTTATGTTTGATGTGCGCTGCGTTGCGACCTTGTGAATATACGCGCGCAGAAAATTTTGAAAAAATTGAAAACGGAATTTCATGGACATGCTGTATACAGTAAGATTCGACTTGACAAGATGAACACAAATCTGCTTTCTGATTTCGAAAATGTTCATTCTAAAGAAAGTTACGGCTAGTAGAACTTGGAACAGCTTAATTTTTCCAGAGTTTATCAGCTCTTCTATCTCTTTTGAAAGAGAGTCTTCGGCTGCTGTTTAGCGCACGATAATTTAGTGAAAGATTACTATCGAACGGTGCCCATTGCAGTCTCCTATGTGTGATGTTTGGCGTTACACCTATGCGAAGAGGCGTCGGCATGCAAATTCAAGATTATTGAAAACGAGATATTGGAGACAACCTGTATATCAAAAGATTCGCCTTGACGAGCTGAATACAACGTTGTTTTCGGATTTTAAACATACTCATTCGGAAAGAAGTTTGGCCCTGCGTAATTTGCGTGATTCACATGAATTTCGCGGAATTCCCGGAAATTTTGCATGTTCTGTGAGTGGTTTTGTACTATAAGAGATAGAGCGATAACTCACACAGCGTTTTCTAAAGTACATTTCTTACTGAATATCAAAAATGATCCAATTTTGTGTCGTCAGTGATAAATGATAAAATGATGATATCAATGACAACGACAGATAAGAATGGCTTAAATTCATGCGGTCGATTTGCACGTTCATCTTCCATATAGGTGCAGAATTTCAGCCCAGGCGTGAAGCGAGTTGAAGCAAAAATGCCATTCTAGGTAAGAATTGGCAGCAATGGCATGTGCCGATGAAAAATCGATCGATTGCTGCAGCAAGGGTCTACCAATTGCACCGAGCAATAGATAGAACTAGAAAAGCCTGTAGATCACTTATAATGAGAGAAAGAGCGATAGAAATTCACACAGCTTTTCCTACAGTACTTTCCTTACCATATGCAAAAAATGATCCAAAAATGTGATATTATCAGTGATAAATGATAAACTGCTTATATCAGTGATAAGGGTAAATAAAAACTGCCCAGTTTTTCGCGATAGTTTTCGATAATGAAAACTTAGTACCAGAACCTGCTATTCGTGACTTACGCTGTGATAAATGTTCACAAAAGCCTTAACATAGAGAACAACAAGGTATCATTGTAAGTCTACCCCCTCACCACGAAATACGGACATACTATATATCAAACGATTTGTCTCATCAAGCTGAAGCCAAATCTACACGCAGATTGCAAATAATGTGGATTTAAAAGAAGTTATAGCTAAATCCCGCAAGTCCCGCAAATCTCGCAAATCCCGCAAATCCCGTGAAGTCGCGAATCCCGCAAACATCGCGAAGCCCGAAAATCCCGCGAATCCCGAAAACCCCGCAATTTTGGACAAATTCCACGGCCACAACTGTAGAAAGAGCAGCTTACAAAGACACATGTTTCCAAATGCTTTTGCAGCGCGACCATTTTTTGACGATTTATTTCTCAAAACCCAAGGGTAGAGTGGGTCTCCTACTGAATTTTTATCTTTGGAGTCCCTTGTCGTTAAACAGCCGCAATAAGACTGTTAGAAGATAGATGGTTTTTTGAATGAATTTTTTGATATGCAAATACTTTAACCTGGGGAGCAGTCACGAATTTTTCAATATTGAAGCAACAGAACTTTCGGTAAAGATATAGAAAATTTGGAACCATTTTTTCTTAGGGTATGTATTTTGCCTTCCCACACCTTTACTCCGCATATCTCCTTGGTTCTAGTGCTTGTTTTTTGGTTTTTGAACGTTTTTCGATACTTTTTGTTCTATATATCAAATCAAATTCTAGTATTTTACTGTTTTGGTAGTAAGAAGTGAATTTGAAAAATGCTGAAGTAATTCTTAGTATACGAATCTATTTCTTGCCAAAAAAGGCAATAGTCATCTGGATTGGGATGACGCACCATCGACTAGACGATAATCGACAACATTCTTTCATTCTTTACGGGAAGGAGGGTGAAGTGATTGGTGAGATTTTTCCAAATGATGGGGGGGGGGGGAAGGTGCGGGATACAGGGAAAAGACCAACGGTACAGATTTGACTAAAAAATAAGAAAAATTAACGAAATAAAACGTCTACGAGAACATGAGATTTTTAGGGACTGGGAGAGGCAAGTAGGTAACAGTAGGACTGGCGATGAGGAAATGGCGAAGGTAACTTTGAAAACAGCCTACATGGGATTTTAAAGTAAAAAAGTGACTTGTTTCCACTTGTATATAATTAATTTTTCTCAAGTTTCAAAAAAACGTCTTATACGATGTTCAGTTTAAAAAGTTGAGGAAACTATTCTTTTGACACTGACCCTCTTGCAATTTCCTATCTGATACGCTGCTTCTGCGATGGATACATTCCTGGCTCCAGTATAAATATTCATTAAAAATTAGTTTATCAGTACCAAGAGATAGTAAATAAGAGAAATTAATCAAGCTTGGAAGAAAAGAAGTTCCAAAGTAATAAGAAGTAGTATGAGAAGTAGCTATGCATGTAGTGTGTTTTCAAATTAAATTATTGTTTCCACACTCGAAGGCAGAGTCTAGGCAAATCCGAACCTCGAACATCCAGATGCTGGTTTTAGGAACTGCTTGGAACATTTCAAGGAAAATAACGTATTTATTAACATATAATTTATTCGTGGCAGAGAAACAAACACTTGGCGGGTCTGCTACCGTATACAGCAAGTGCTTGTTGGCGTACACGAAAAGTTTACTGTTTGGGAGAGAATAGAGGGCGTAGAATTGAATTATTTATTCACGACTGGATTGTATATGTAAGGCTTCAAAAAGGTTTCCGAAAGAGGAACATAGGCGTTCAAATTTGCTTTGGGACTAAATTTACAAAATGCATCTGTGGTTTTGAAATTTTCTCGAAGCTACATACATATATTCAATTTATACTGTTTCTGATCTGAAAACGATTGCTTGACAGGTTAACACGTTGAATTCCAATTTCAAGGTATCCAGTCGTCCTAATTTGTGTTTAATCACTTTAGGCTAAGGGGTTTCATGTTAGCTCCGCCCCTATTTGAGCAGGCTGCGCCCACTCCGCTGTCTTTTACAAGAATCTTTTATCGTCCTCAAAGCTTATAGAAGAGATTATAAATGACGGCGGAACCTCAAGCGACTTCAACCTCGACCTGGTCTCCTATTAGGTACGCCCCACTCCCTCGATGGCAAGCTCGTTCAAAATTTAAGAAGACCCAGCATCTTTTGTCAAGGGGCGGGCTTCCCAAAGGAGGCGGAGCTGTCCCACCTACTTGTAACTCTGTTCTTCACGCATAGATGCATGCGTACATACATGCAGCCAGGCGTGAGAATGCTGGGAAACGGCTCATCCACAGAGACAAATACCAAAAAAATGACTCGTCGTCAACATGTCAAAAGTATAATTATGTCGAACTTTATTTTACAGTCATTAGCTAATTCCTTCCACGCGACAACCTACGGCATCATTACCTCATCACCTTGAAGCGATATCCCTACCATTGTGTCGCAAGCATAGCAATTACGAAACAGCTTTCAGTCACCTTATTTCCTTCATAAACAAATAAACATGGATTTTATTTTTATTCTTGAAGAATTTTATGGATGCGTTCATTTGATGTTTCGACATAAAAGCTTACAGTCCTCGTGTTAATGTATTATCGATGGTGTAAAATCAACTTGCCTTGTCTTCAACATCAGCGCGAAAGATTGTGCAAAGGACTAGGAATGGCTGACTTATAGCTGGGTGCATTTTGACAAAAGTCCATCCAAGAGTAATAAAATTAAGTGTGAATGAAAATGCGAAAAGGGGCATCTGCCGACGAATGATGAAATTTACGAAGCAGTAAAGCTAGATTCATCCATCTTAAACTCAAATGTGAGCCTCTACTCAAATTGTTTGATGTGGTTGTTTAGAAGGGCCATCGGCAAAGAATCTTGTCTTCAATAGTCATTGTTTGTAGACTCGGCCGAAACATGATAGCTCAAAAAAGCAATTTTTTTGTGTAAGTAGTATAGGTAAGAAATTTCCAAAATTCCGTTCTAATTTTCGACCTGCACCCCGCATTGAAGGACTGTTATGGTGAGCACTATCGGAACTCAGTACTGTAAATCTTGTTCTTACGTTCCATTCTTTTAGCGCAAAGGTTTACGCAGTCGCAATCATAAAACCATCATAAAACTGGCCCTTCTAGTTTTTTTTTTAAATGAGGCTTCATGTTTGCTCTAAAAAATGACTATTACCAAAGCAAGTTTTCTCTATAAAAAGCATGAATTTTGACTTCGCACCACATTCTAATTGTTATGCATCATGTAATGCAGCAGATAGTTTCGGCTTCAACTACCATGCAACTTCTCACGTATAACATCTATTAGGTTCATAATTCTTTCACGGAATTAGAGCTTGAGCGACCGTTTCATAGAGCAACGTAAGCTGTACAAGATGACAATCGAAAAATTGCAAAAGGTCAAAAGGACTTACGTGGGGTCACGAAAATGTTGAAGTTTAATTTGAAAACGGGAATTATGCGCATCACACTATATCCTTTGAATAACATATTATGAGAAGTTATGAAACTTATTATTAGAAGAGAAGGAAGAGAATTATCAAGTTTGCATTTTCGAAATGCCAGTATAAAAACTGAGAAGTCGCTTGATGAGGCACAAATAGCATATTTTGTTATAAAGTAAATCAGGGCCCGGCGCGAGATGGTTTCGAAAAATGCAAAAACGAAGTCCCCCTTGATTTTCCCTAGATTTCACGAAGTTCCTTGACCTCAAAAACCATAATTCTAAAGAAGCTCCAAAAAAACGAAATGTCGACAAAAAAACGCCGCGAATTTTCTATCTTTTCGGCCACAAAAAACGAAACTCCTTTTGCTTTTTTCTCCAAAAACGGTATCGGGCTTGTTTTACAAGCCACCTGTGCGCTCATTGTCTGATACACGTGAAGTTTTAAGCCAAATTCAGAAATTTTCAAAGCCCCAGAAATTCGATCTCAGCCCATATAAATTCTATAGAGCTCTTACTTGCTCAGGTAATCAGGTAATCCACACATCAGAAAGTTCCATCTGCCAAATATTTCCATGGCTGAAAATCGAAACACAAATATCGCAAACTAATGTTACTAGGGTTGAAAACTTCTGATTTTTCCAACCGATTTGACTGCTTTTATTTTTGTATGAAAGAGTCGTGCTCTTTATAATGAAACCTTAGCTGCCTGCCAATGGTCAGCTGTTTCAAAGATAGGAGCGATAGAAGAAAATTAGGCAAAATTCGAATTTTCTGTGTAGGGTCATAAAAAGTCGGAAACTTGCAACAAAAATCGGAGCAGTCGGTATCGTAAGTACTTTCACAAGCTCTTTCTAACAGTGCAAAGTTTGCGCCGATTAAGCGTCTCTATGAAAAGTTATGATTTCCCTGAGAAATGCCAAAATAAATCAAATTCGTCCTTTTGTATTGCTTGCAATCGGCGCAAACTTTGAATTGTTAAAAAGAGCTGGTGAAAGAACCTACCATACCGACTGCTCCGATTTTTGTTGCAAGTTTCCAATTTTTTGTGACCCTACACAGAAAATTCGAATTTTGACTAATTTTCTTCTATCGCTCCTATCTATGAAATAGATGCCCATTAGCAGGCACTAAGGTTTCATTATAAAGAGCACGACTTACTCTTTCATACAAAAATAAAAGCAGTCAAATCGATTGGAAAAATCAGAAGTTATGATTTTTTAATAATGGTGCGAACGAACTGGATGTATGTCAAGAGGCGCCATTTTTATTGTCAGCTGGGCAGCAAATAGCGCATAATAAGTGTTCTGCAACTTTCTAAAAGTATATGAACTTTAGAGGAAGATATATTAGATAGTTGCAAAGGTTGTTCAATCTTGATACTTTAGAAAAAAATTCAAAACAGCAATTTTGAAGGTCAAAAACCCATGAAAATGCATTTCGGAACAAATTTGCAAATATTTCAGTCCGATTTGAAGAAAAACCCATGAAACTCAGCAAGTGGTGACCTCAGACAGATAGTAAGCTTTCGGTTCAACCTAATATTGATTTTACGAAAGCTTGCAAGTTTTCATTTTCTCCATTTCTAGCAAAAGAAATACAGCAATTGTATGTATGTATGAAGGTCTGATATGGGTATTGTATGTTGGAATAAGTTGGAATTTAGGATTTTTATTTTGGACGATTTTTTCTCATTCTTGGGTATTTGAATTAAGTTTTTCTTGTTGGATCGTTGACACTTAACGAACTGAATGGTGCTCATGGTGGTTAATCTGATGTCGCTCTTTGGCACAAAATGAGCACTTTTTCTATTATATGTTTTTGCTAATCTTAAGTCATGCAAGCTTGCAAGCTGAAAAAGGATTCACAAATCAGAAGTTAGAATTATTATAGAAAAATTTCGTTTCCAACAGCTGCTGGATCTTAATAGCTTGATATATTTTACAAAAGCCTTAGTCGAAATAATTATTACCGATCAAGTCAGGTTGGATGTCTTCGTACTTTACAATAAGGATATGCGTAACACCGTATTAAATAGCACATCCAAGACAACACCAGATTTTTTGCTATAACCAATTTTACCTCTTCTTCTTAGCCAACGGCGATTTCCTCTAAAATTAGCATAAAGAACTGCTAGCGTTTTGCAGTCACCTTTGGATACCTTATTCTTTCGAAAATGAACTACAGTCAGTGCTGGACAAAATTATAGGTCCACTCTAAAAAGTGCCATAACTCACTCTGTTGTCAATAAAATATTTCAAAATTTGGTACAGTCGTATGTTTACCAGCCTACTATCAGTCATCAAAACGGGTTTCGTTTTCGTTTGGTTATTCAAGAAAAATTGAAGATTTAGAAAAAAGCAGGCTTGAAGGCTGGACAAGATTGTAGGTCGTTCTGGAGTCGGTCTGGAGTTTTTACTGATCAAAGCACTTCTTAGTTCCCGAACTTCTTTAGATAGGCACACATCTAAAAACTTTAAACAGCTGCTCTGGTCAAGCTGTGTCATACCTCCAAAAAGAATCGATTATCTGCTTTTTTGCCTTGAAAATGCTTTCACATGTATTTCGCTCCGCAAATCTGCGTTGAGTAAGAAATTATGCAGTTTCTCAGCTGGATCGGAAGGCACGGAGTTTTATCTACCTTCTGGATGCTTTTTGACCTGAGTGTTGAGGAAAAAATCCGACTTTTTGGTGCTGAAGCAAATCCGACATCGACTCATTCGGGAGAGTAAGCATCAGATCTGCCCTAGAACCCTTCATGCACTGCCATTATGACCTCAAGATATTGTAGAAGCATTCTTTACACAAGAATAAAGCTGTTCGCCATACTCGCAAGTGTTCACATAGCTGCCTGCTTCTTTTTCGAAACATGAGTTGTGTGTGCAACGTAATGATGCTGTTAGCAGATCCAAAATAGCTTGCCAAGCTACCTCACTTAGATTTTTGACAGTAATTATTTACTAGGTAGTGGATACAGCTTGTAGTGTATGTTAGCACATGATTGTTCTGAAAATTTTGGTCGGAGCCACAAATAGCTTTGTGCTTGTCTAATCAGTTTCTGCAGGGTGATTTCAGTAATTATACTCGAATGCTAGGATCCTTAGAAAGTTGTAACCATGGAATACGGACTTCCCTTCGTAGAAACAATGCCTTTACTTTACTTAATGCTTCTGAGAACATTGTAAAAGAAGTTTGAAGGCAGAAATTTGAGCTCAGGATTGCAGTATTGTCAATGTCGGATTTGCTTCAGCACCAAAAAGTCGGATTTTTTCCTCAACGCTCAGGTCAAGAAGCATCCAGAAGGTAGATAAAACCCCGTACCTTCCGATCCAGCTGAGAAACTGCAGAATTTCTTACTCCACGCAGGTTTGTGGAGCGAAATACATGTGAAAGCATTTTCAAGGCAAAAAAGCAGATAATCAGTTCTTTTTGAAGGTATGACACAGCTTCTAAAGCAACTGTTTAACTTTTTTAGATGTGTACCTATCTAAAAAAATTCGGGAGCTAAGAGGTGCTTTGATCAGTAAAAACCTATAGTTTTGTCCAGCCTTCAAACTTGCTTTTTTCGAAATTTTCATAACCGAACGAAAACGAGACCCATTTTGATGAGTGATGGTAGGCTGGTAAACACACGGCTGTACCAAATTTTGGAACATTTTATTGACAACAGCGCGAGTTATGGCACTTTTTAGAGTGGACCTATAATTTTGTCCAGCACTGTAGCTGCAGTTATTTGCAGTTCACTTTGTAACCCAAACCAGGATGCATTGCAGGCAGGAAAGCAAATATCCATTGCTGCTCGTTACAGGCTATTAGAAATGCGTTTTAAGACGCGAACCAAACGACATCTTTATTGGAAAAATTCAAATTTTATTTATACATAGGATGAAAGAGCATGCGCCTGACATTGCAAACTTCAACATGAATCTATTCTCGGTCAACTTTCTGCTGCTTTCGATTTTGATAACTAGTGGAGCAAAGCTAGTGGAGCAAAGCCAATTAGCTAGTGAAGTAAAGCCGAAGATTCGCATCCTATACGAAGTTAATTGTAAAAAAGACCAATCGTCATGTGATCGTCTATGTAAAGCTTTGGTAAGGAGATATCAAAATTGCCAATTTCAATTTCAAGAAAACTTAGAAAACAGCTTAGAATTCCAAAGTTTTTCAAGTGGCGCGGCGGGTAATTCCATAAAAGAATTTTTTGAAGTGTTCCTCACGTTTCGAAGTGTAATTTTGAAAACTGAACAGAAAGGAATTTTGAAGACGCTTTTGAAAAAAAAACTTTACAGAGCTAAATTCGTTGTTAGAAGAAGTTAAAAAAATTATTGTAATTTTTACAGAAGAACCATTTGTTTGCAAAGTTCAATAGCAGTTGAAAACCGCCTTGAAAAAGCTTCTATTCCATGTGCTATTGGTTCGAGACTGGAAAAAAGTGGAAGTAAAAGCCTTTTCTGCTACTCCACTCCAATTAGAGAAAGCCACCTCAAATAAATGCAAGTTGCCAGTTTGCAATAAACAATGAATCTTCCATCCTCCTAGTCAGAACGTTGAGTCTTTTATCCTAGTAATTTTTCTAACGTCTCTATGTCAAGCCATCCAAAATTTAGCAGCCTTCCTGTGTTGCCTCTTCCCTTTTTTATAACTAAATGAAAGGAGCTAACTTCTGGCTCTAAAGCAATACGCAGCATGCCAGAGGAAAATCTCCCTTTGATTTCACAATTCTAAGTTAGGTTATAAGTAAAACTTGAACTGTGTTTCTAAGCATATGATGTGCTATCTCTGTTATTTTAGGGATTTGATTTTGGAAAATGTCACTTCATCGAGAAGATAAGGAAAACGACTTGCATATGCGTAGGGATCTTTTCAACGCGAAGATAAGGAAAACGGCTTGCATATGCGTAGAGTGAACTGTGTCTTTGCTTTCAAGACTACTCACGTCGAATGTTCTCTACTTCGTGCATGTTTTCTTCAATACATAACTTCAAAATAAATGTTGTTATACCGAAATCTTTTCTTCAATCAAAGTTTGCGGCATTGAAACGGGAGCAGTACCAAATGCACCTCCTTCACCCTTCGGTGCAAAAATTGAGGTACTGTATTAATTTTAGGCTATATACTTTCCATAAGTCTTCTACGCAAGCATCTACTTGAATTCGTTCGATGAAGCGATTTCAATACTTTTCACATTATGATTTCTCGCTCCCGTTCACGCAATCGTGTCCAGATTTTCAGTAAGCGAGTACACTTGCTTTCACTTAAAATTCCAAAATTTGTTCCATAAGCACTGCAAAAGAAATTTTTTTGTAGTACATCGTAGCCAAATGCCTGCTCTATCATACTGCACATCTCCCTGGTGAAAGAAACACTTATCGTGAAGGCATGGGACGAAATTCATCACGACTGTCTGCGTGCCACGACAGGTGGACTCGCCAAAACTTCAAAGGGCTGCCTTGAAGCCAGAAGAGGCATACTCAAAATCTGAGAGCAGCGCAAATTATATTGTATTTGCAAAGGTTCGATTTATGTATGCACACTTTTTGCTTCTAGCTACTTTTCCTCTGATTTTGTCTGAGAATGTATTAGGCTTCCAGACTATTGCCCCACCCTATATTCAATAATATATCAATATCTTATCAATAATATATTAATAATAATATCCATGACAAAAACTCAAAGAAAAATCACTGCAAAATTAGAACTGCGCAACAACTACTGGGTTGATGCACGCAAAAATCTTGTCAGTTTTTTGAGCCACAAATCTGTTGAGTAAAGATAAATTGAACTCTAAGCTGTATCGAATGCAAAATCGCTTCCTCTTTCATGCAGCTATGTTCGTGATGCAAAGAATGTGAAGAGTGCGGAGAGCAGTAATGGCCAATGGTAAAGCCCAGTCAGTCAGGTAATTCAAGTTGATCTTCTCAGAATAATTTCGACTTAAACTTACGACCGCCCACCTTCCCTCGCTTTCAAATAACAAGTCGTAGTCAGAAAGCAGTCCGCTTAGAGCGGTCAATTCAACCTGCTGCGTATGAGTTGATGTTATGTCGTAAGTTGAACTCGGGATTGTGTGCAAAAGCAGAACATCAAACAAAGTAGCGCAAGCTGCCCTAGGAGTGACTTACGGACAAACAGCACACTTTGATTTGCCATAAAAATGCGTAACATTGCACATTCTCGTGGACCATAGAGCAGGAGGATATGAACAGCTGATGAGCAAAAAATCAAGAAAGTCAGTTTTTCTCTTTTTTGTTCAAAGTACGTTCCTCAATTGATTAATCGCTCAAGGTAAACAATGTTTTTTATCTATTTTAAGTTGGACTTGATTCTAGATTGATGGAAGCTAGAATATTGTTATCTTTTTATCTTCTGTTGAATCACAATCTTGACTTTGCTATCACCAATTTTTACAAATTGACCGCTATCAAGATCACTGGCGCAGATCAAACTATGACTCGCTCGCTCGTAACGCATTATTGTATGGTACTGGCTGAACCAGCACAAACGAATTTTTGAGAAAGCACACGATTATACTTGATTAAGGATTATGGATCGCCACAATAGAAGCAAAATCGGCCTAGAAAATTAGCATGTAGGTGCAAAATCGAGCTGAAAAATCATTGAACAGAACTAAGAGGGAAGATCATCTGGACAGGGCAACATCAAGATAGAAAAATCACCAAGATAAGAGCAAATTCAACACATTGACGACCATGCAGATTTTTAGTTGCCTGCCTTTTGGGACCAAAGCCTTTTTACGGACCAGCCCACTTTCTCAACTATAATTGCGCATACTGCCATCTACAGCACACTTACAGTAGATCTGAAATGCTGAGAAAAAAAGGTGTGGAAGTCATCCCTAGATTTTGTGCAAAAGAAAGCTCACGGAGTGAGTTTATTTCAGGATAGTAGTCATTTTACCAAAATTCAAGCCTTGACACACATGGTGTGTCAAGCGGTCCCACGCGGTAGTCATCGCTTGACACACCATGTGTGTCAAGCAATCGTCAATGTGTTAAATTCGAGTCATTAGAAGGGCAAAAGCAAGGTGGAGAATACCACTAGGCTATGCGCAAGTCAATCATGACTTAAGACATGGCTGAACTTATATCCCTATCCACGGCGTGGTGGGGTTGCTTCAGAGCTGTATGTGGCAAGAATAAAATGATAGAAGCAAAAAAGGCGTGGGTGATTAATAAGCTGTCAAGCAGACGTTTCGTCTACTTTCTTATGGTAATTATAACGGACCAAACATTTGTGCGTTTTATTAGCTTTGGAGTTAACAACGACCGACAAAGAAGAAAGTCAGATTCTCAGAAAATTTAAGCTTTCTTTAGACAATCAGCACTCAACTGTATCCCGGGCAAGACCTAGAATTTGAACCTGCCTTAAGATAATTATTTTCTTCAAGATAAACTATACTATACTAAGAACCTAACACGCGTATAGGCTATTCATCGCACGCAGAGGATAGACGCTGTAGC
This sequence comes from Cylicocyclus nassatus, assembly GCA_958299035.1. Lineage (NCBI taxonomy): Eukaryota > Metazoa > Nematoda > Chromadorea > Rhabditida > Strongylidae > Cylicocyclus > Cylicocyclus nassatus. The sequence goes on along the minus strand of CATQJL010000112.1, from coordinate 52,091,351 downwards.
GTCCGAAAAAGTTCATGCTTCGCAGGAACGCCGGCAGTTAAAGAAATGTGAGTTTGATTTTAGAGAAGTCTTTCGCAGTAGCGTCTTGTCGCGCGATGGATCTAAAGTTCAATGTCTGTTTGTACGTCTGTCTGTCTGTCCGTCTGTACGTAGTTCCGAATAGAAAATTCCATTTCTGAACCGACCCGGACCAAATCTGGCACATATACACTTCGGGGCGGAGCGTATGTCGCAGACTACTTTTCGTTATCAATCAATATATCCATTTTATCGTTTGTTGTTGTTTTTTTTTTGCAAATTATGAGCCATGGAGCTGGGAATGCGCACATTACGAATACAATATTAATTTTTGGAATTATCCTTTATTTTTACAGATTTTATCGATTTTTTGCAAACTTCGACCCACGGGGCTGGGAGTTGGCACAGGAGGGTAATCGAGCACGTTAATTACGAACATAATATTAGTTTCTGAATCGATTAGTTTTATCGATCGATTTCTTTGCATAGTTTGAGCTACGGGGCTGAGAGTTGGCACAGGGTGTAATTGAGCATGCTGATTACTAACACAGCGGAAATAGGGGATGAGCATGTAGAAATGGTCCTAAGAAATGTAGTGCAGGGATAGGGAGCTTTATCATAGTGTTTTGACAGGACTGGGCGGAGCCGGGTAAACCAGCTAGTCGTCTATAAAATAAACGTAGAAGAAACAAGAGCGTTGACTTTTGGCTGAAAAAATCTAAGTGGCTAGTGAACAGCAGGTGGAGGCAAACTACGCCCTCGCTATCTCTGATCTCCCACAAACCTGAATAAGCACCATCACACTCAAACTTAGTAGCAGAACTTAGTATCTTTTGTGGAAGTATCTCTTGTGGACAATGTCATTTGTAGCTTGAAACGCGCAGTTGAACAATACGCGCGGTACTCTACAACATACATATAAGAGCTCAAAAACTGTAATTTTCCAAATTACGAGGGATTTGCAAGATTGGCCATAACTTCCCGAGAAAGGTTCTTGGAGATTTGCGCGCAGAATTTAGCTTCGCTGATTACAACTGGGTTGGCACAGTTTTGCAGCTTCTGCCATAACTTTTTTCTTCTTGATTGTAGCTTTATTTTAGTATCATGTAACTTGCAAAGATTTTAGACTACTTGGCCGTTGATTTTTGATATCATGACAAATAAATTTGAGTATTTCTCAAAAGCTGGAGAAATCTTGCGGGTTTTATTCAAATGAAGTGCGGAACCAGAGACGTATAAAAACGAAGTTGTAGGCAGCTTTTTTGAAGTTCGTCTTATTGAACTCAGTAAAAAATGAATGTTGAAACAAATTGAGCTTTGAGAGGTTAAACAAGTCGAATCGGTAGATTTGAAGCGACATCAACTAACAACACAACAAGAAAACCTCAAAATTTACTGAGACTTCGCACAGTGGGGTAATTTGACATGCTAAAAAATGAAACCTCGATTTTACGAAAGAAGGCCTTTGACATATTGACGACAGCGTGACCCACATGGTGGGTCATGGCTTAAAATTCGTCAAGGTGAATACAATCTTGAGGTAAATTCGTTTCAGAAGTTCTCTTACGCTCTGATTCTATGGGTTACTACCGCATTTCTTTTCTGCTCCTTAAAATTAACGTAGATTTACTTTAGACGACGATCTGCTTAATTTTAGCTGAAAATTTTCAACTTTATCGCGGAAGGCATTGTCCCTAAGGCAGATAACTAAAAATGCGCGTTGTCGTCAGCGTGTTAATGTCGTAGCGCTTTCACTTTGTAATCGGCATGTCGGAACTCCTCCCTCCCCCCCCCCCCTCCCTCCCGACCAAGTTCCAGCAAAGTGGAGCCATCTAGAATACTCCCCTTTTACAACCTACCATGACCATTACACGCACGGCAGTCTGGAATATGCCTGTATTACTTACATCATAATTTTATAACAACGAGAATGAGAGCGCAACATACAAGAAGACAAAATTTATTCCAAAAGGTGCAATACTTGTCCATCAACGGATATTGGTAGCCTCCAGACCACACCGGTTGCCGCTTTTGCAGCCGAAGCGCGCTAGGTCAGATTTTGCCTATGTGACGCGTAGGGGGTCTGTTTCGTGACATTTGCAGGGTTTTTCAATCTTTCTGTCGGTATTCTTTCGCTCTAAAGGTTATGGCTATGTTGTAATAAACATCTCCGTTGCAGATGTGTTCATTCTATCTGCTTCGTTTTTTCGCAGTCCTGCGAAACCGGAGTGCTCGAGTCATTGTCAAAGGTTTGCTTATAGTCTACATCCCGCCACGGAAAAATTCTGGAGTGGTAGTAATTTGGTCGAAACCATCAAATGATGTGATGGTTTAATCATGGTTACATCGTGGTAAGCATGATCATCTTTTCACGGCCACTCAGTTCAATCGGTCATACAAAATTATGAAACAAGCAAGTAACTAGCAGAAAACCATGAGTGTTTCATGCTTGTTTCATTCTAAACCAAACCATGAGTTAAACAGCAGGTTAACATCATTGTTTCCTTATCAGATAGAGTAATGAAAACAGCACTTCATTTCATGAGACGCAGACGTGAAACCACCACATCATAGTTTAAAATGAAAAAGTATCCCCGACCACTTTTTCGTTTTAAACAATGATGTGATGGTTTCAACGTATTAACGCGTATAGCACTAAAGTAAGGTCAAATAATCATTCTATTGTGCTATTGACGCCGGAATGGACGTGACACACAGTGGGTTACGCTTTTTTGAATTACAATTGACTCAAGGGGCGACATTTATCAATCTCCGACTCGATCTTCGGGCCATTATTAACGAGTGCCCAAACGAAAACGAGGACGCCAATCCGGTGAGCATTAAACTTTAGAATGTGGTCCGATGGCAAGTTTGGCCATATCGGGCATGCTTGGGTTGGGGGAGTCTGAAAGTTGGGGGAGTCTGAAAGTTGCGTGAATGAGAAATCTAACAAAACTTTTGAATGTTTCCAAAACTCCCTAAACGAAAAACTCGACAAAGCTATGGAATATTTCCGAACAATGCTTCAGGTAAAGTTGTAGGCTCTGACTGCAACTGGTCATCAAAAAATATTCACAGGAACAAACAAGGATGTGCGAAGCAGTTATTCAAATGGCCGAATTGCAAAAGAGGGGTCTGGAGAGCATCTTAGAATTTACTAAGCCAAAGGGTTCGTTTTTCAGTAAGTGCACTAAGTTTGAATCATCAAATTGAACCTTTTAAGCAAACTCCAAAAAGGAAACGACAACTGTAGAAGAAGAGAACTTTGAATGAAAGAATGTTTATTAGAAGACATTTAATACATAGTGTTTATCGTTTGTTGACCATTTCAAAATAAAGTTGTTTCTTCAAAGCAATCTCATAACATATTCACGAACGTCCCGGGTGTTGGCTGGCGGATGTGGCATGGTAGCCAACGTGTGCCCAAGACGTGGCCACTTTGTGGCCCCTACACAATAACCCATGTTGTGCAGCACTGCACAAGCAATGACTATCTTGGATGCGAATTCCGGTGAGACTCGCATCCCGGTGCACAGTATTGAAAAGCGCCTTTTCCATCTCCCTATAGTCCTCTCCACCACGGCGCGTACACGGCGATGTTCGCGGTTGTAACGCATTTTCAATAAATCACCTCTAACACTTGTTGGGCGGTAGGGCGCCATGATGCCGTTTCCATTTGCATACCCGGAATCTCCAAGAAGCGCATAGCTTGCGCATGTCTCACCAGAATTGAACTGTTGGCCAAGAGCGCATCGCCTCCAAACAGTCGCATCATGTACAGAGCCTGGGAAGCCACTGTTAACGTAGAGAATACGGCCAATTGCATCTACAACTACGCAGACGTTTAAGGCGGTGAATCACTTCCTGCTCATGTATACGTAGCCATCTAAGGGAGGACTCTGGATTGGCACTAGAGTTCCGTCGATGCAGCCAATTACATCTTAATAAGTTATATTTCTCTTGTGATGCACTGAAAGTCCACTCACTGCTAAATTTTCCGAGCCTGGCGAATTCGCTAGCCCTATTTCTGCACCAGAGTGTATCCCACGGCTTACAAACGATGAACTGTGACACTATTTCTGGATGATTTAGCGCCATAACCACCCTGTGCACCACATTTGAAATTGTTTTTTGGCAGCACTTCAGAGTGTCATCACCAAGAACAATTTGGTGCGAGTTCGTTGCAAGATATCTAACACCTATGGCCACCTAAAAGCTTTTCTCTGGAAGTGCAGCAAAAAGTTGCCAATCGTGAAGGCCATAGCAGACTCTACCTGCTGTTTCTTTGAGATAGCCCAAGATCTGCTAGTGTCATACGCTAGTTTCGATGACAAAAGCGTCGTGAGCCATAATAGCTCCCTTTCAGTAAAGCGAAATCTAAAGCGTATGAACGCTCTGTTACTTGAAAAGACCTCGCACGGATCACTGCGAACGTATTCAATATTCCTATGGCGCCTACGAGGCACATCGTCCGCGCTGACATCTGCAATATGTCTCCAGCAGTACTTCCTAACAACGCATCCTAATTTGATAACGCACCACTATCTCCTGACGACATAGTGTTAAGGTAGGCTTTCGAATGAGAAGCTCTTAGCCACTGGCAACAAGTTCATTCGTTAATCTATATTGAGAAGTTCAGTGTATAGATGCTGCTTAGTAAAATCAACCATCATGAAAGAATGAAAAGCTGTACACCGAACTGCAATCTTGGTAAAGTGCAATGATTGCGGGCAAGCATGAGAATGGTTTGAGTTTCGATCTCCTCCAATGACTTTGCTTTGCAAGATAGCATTTCGAGGTTTCCTGTTGGTTAATTCGTGGTTTCGTTGAGAAAATGATGTGAAGCTGCTGGTTAGCTGGTGTTATGAAAACTCAGTTAACATGATGGTTTCGACTAAATTACTACCACTCCTGATACCAAAGCGAGCAAAGTAGTGCTAGCCGGAGTTGTTCCATGTAGCTTCCGTCTTCAGGCATTTTTCTTTTATACTAGTTGACCGACTTCTTCCAGAAAAGATGTTTTTTTTGGTTATTCATGTTCGAAACTATGCTAATATCTATTAGGTTGTCAAGAAAATAATGTCGGTTTTTATTTGCTTGCTTTAACAAAGCAACTAGATTCAACCCAACAAAGGGTAAGGGATACTTTTCGATAAAGCAAAGTAAGCTCTACAAGATGACACTCATGCCTTTGCGCCATGCTCGATCCACGGAGAGTTCGAACTTAAAATCTAAAAATTTCCAAATGCCCAAAAAATCGAAAAAATCAGATCTTCGTCCAAATAATTTCTACGGACCTCTCACTCGCTCACATCAATACTATCGATATCTGATATCCATATGTGCGATTGCCGTATTTTTTCCTTGACCAAACTGAAAAAACGAAAATTTTCCTGATTTTCTCAAAGCAATGCTGAGCAGTTTTTGCATATGTAGTTCTATACTACAAGCCTAGGTAAGCATAACTGTAGGTTTTCAGCCTATTTCGAGCGGTACTTCTCGAGAAATGTCGATTTTAGCACTGAAACTGAAACGAAAAAATCCGAATTCGTTATTTTTCGAAAACTACCGCTTGGAATGGGCTGAAAATCTACAGTTATACTTACCTAGGCTTGTAGTATAGAACTACATATGCAAAAACGGCTCAGCATTGCTTTGAGAAAATCAGGGAAATTTTCGTTTTCTCAGTTTCTAGTCAAGGAAAAAAATACGGCAATCGCACATATGGATATCAGATATCGGTAGTATTGATGTGAGCGAGTGGGAGGTCCGTAGAAATTATTTGGACGAAGCTCTGACTTTTTTCGATTTTTTGGGCATTTGGAAATCTTTAGATCTTGAGTTCGAACTCTTCGTGGATCGAGCATGGCGCAAAGACATGAGTGCCATCTTGTAGAGCTCGCTTTGCTCTATCGAACAATACCCCTTACCCTTTGTTGGGTTGCGTCTGATTGCTTTGTCAAAGCAAGCAAATAAAAACCGACATTATTTTCTTGACAACCTAATAGATTGAGCCACATTTTGCAAAACAATGTTTTTTGACTCAACTTTCGTTTCAACGATGTTGAATGAGGAATTTGATTGTCATGTGGTTTTGATATCTTTTCCGTTTTGAGGCTTGTCTACTGCACTGGCGGTAAGTGATGTCACAAAATGATTTCTTTACTATTCTATGATAGACGAATTACAGAACGGAAAAACATCAAAATGACTCCGCTTCGAAAGAAATGGTTCACTCAGCATAGCATAGATCAAAAGCAGTAATGTCAAGATTCCGTTCCACAATGTTATCGCTCCTACAGTATAGTGGAACATCTTCAAAAAAAAAGAGTGAAAAACATTGTTCTGTAACGACATCGCTCATCCAGCATAGTAGACAAGCCTCAAGATGAAAAGATTTAGAAAGACCATTTCGCAATCTCAAAAACGAAAATTGGATTAAAGAGACTGGCCCGTAGTAAACTACCGTCAGGGCATCTCCCCTGAGGCGGACCGGAGTTGACATCTTGGCGCCTCAGTCCAGCATCTGGCGAGCTATTGATCTGGTGCAGATCGCTTTCTGGACATTGTAATCAAATGCGTCCTCGAAAATACAGCTACTTGGTTCGATTTGGTTAAATAGGTAAGCCATTGGAATTACATGCGCGCGGCCGTGGTTCGACTCCGCCTAGCGACACAACTTTTGCTGCATCGCCGAGCAATCTTCGATAGCGGCCACTATCCAATCGATGATAACCGTTATCAAGGATTTCGCCTAGAAAACGCAAAGATAAAACAAAAAAACATTTCGTTACGAAAATTTTGCGACAAAGCGAAATGGTTGCAACGTGATTTCAATGAAATGAACAATTGAGTCCTCGTTTTGAACAGCTTCGAAAAAACCAGTAAAGTTTACAAAAAAAAAGAGAAGAATTTGTTTTTTTCTGTCTTCCCCGCCAAAATCAGCTGTTCATCGATCCTCTCCTTTTCGGGCGCGGTTGTGCAATTTTGCGCCGATTTTGTCCGCAGTGTTAGGCAAATTGCTGTGTATCGTAAGTTACTCAGGAGCAACTTACGAAGATTTTCTCTGCGTTTCCTCTTTAGCACACTATTTCTGGACATCATCGCTCATATCATCTCCCTTGACCCGGCAGGGAGATCATCTCCCTGCCGAACTTCACCTGAGACTCACCTCTCAGGTGACGTTGCATCCCTATAGCATAGAAAAATGGACGGTCGTCATTTTACTGACAGAACCTCACATGAAGGTCTCAGGGGAGATAATCTCCCATGACTGAGCTTTACTACGGGCCACTGTGTTTCCATTGGTGTAGATATCACTCTGGTTATTCATGTTCGAAACTATAAGAATAACTTTCAAACTAAAGTCAAATTCCAAAAAAGAAAACACTTTTTCTGGTGAAATCAAAAAAGAGAATGAAAACCAAATGCAAAACTTCGTTCAGCACTATTTCGCTCATTTTGGCATAAAGTAGCTTGTGGCGGAAATATCTTCAAAAAAAAATCTTCGCGGTGATCGTCTACCACTCCAGCATCTAGGGCAGCGAAAAAAGTGGAAACCAGTTTGAATGAAAAGTATCTTTAACAGAAATCTTATATATAGAGTTGAATGTCTGTTTGTCTGTCTGTCTGTCTGTCTGTCTGTCTGTCTGATTGTATGCGCGGAATAGAAATCTTTATTTCTGAACCGATTGGACCAAACTTGGTACACATACACATTGGGGCAGGGCGTGTCATAGGCTACTTTTCGTTATCGATCGATATCGATTTTATCGTTTTTATCTATTTTTTTTGCAGAGTTCATCTACTGGGAGTTGGCACACAGGAGTAAGTGAGCGTGCTGATTCCAAAAACAACACAGGGAACGGGGAATGAAGTGTAGACGTAGGCACAGGGAAAGGCTGTACAGGGATACGGGTGAGACTTTTATTACAGTGTTTTGAAAGGGCTGAGCGGAGCCGGGTACAAGCTAGTATTCATTACAAAGCAGAAAAGAACCTTCAAAACGAAAGAAGAGCGACAAAGTATCGCAAAACCCTGTAAGTATCCCATCAGCACAAGTAAGTCCTTCACACGCACCCCATGGGCGAAATCTGACCTAGCGCGCTTCGGCTACAAAAGCGGAAACCGGCGCGGTTTGGAGGCCTCATAACTGGGGACAGCTGTTCCTAGCCGGAAATGGCTCAGTACACATTTCGCGGATTTTGGAAACCCGCAAATTTCGCTAATGAGCGTAATGTAGCGATACCTGCACTAGGTTAGTGCAGTAGTTTTTGCGTAAATCAAAGAAATTCAGTAACTCTTGGAATCCTAAACTCAAGTTTATGTTTTTATATTCATAAAGTAGAAAGTTTCGCACTTTAGGCCGTCATCTGCTTTTCATAAGTTAGCCTTATAGAAACAAGCTTCCAAAAACGCCACTTAAAATTTCGTGATTCATCAGTCCGTAGAGATTACTTAGTGTAGTCAGCTAATCTCAAATTTGTAACTTGCAGACAACATTAGTCCATACTTCGTGGCGGGCAATCTCGCATGAGAGGGGGAAAACAAAAAACATTGCAGGAGGGACCGTTATAGCTGTACTTTTTTTCTGGGTCTGCATTTTGTGAAAAAAAGCATTAAGAAATGGATTCTTACAGAATGTGAATTTCCTGCAGAGGCTGAATAATTGTTTATACGATTTTGTTAGATAGTATTTCTATGCAAGTTCGAAGCCTACCACGGTGAAGTATGTCTTACTGTCTTATGGGAAATTCTATAGATTTCGCAACTCGTTAGCTAGCGACATTCAGGAATTTTACACTTAAATTTGAAAATACATAATTAAGGTGCCGTTTCCGGAAGCTTGTTTCTCCGATACTTGCCAATAAAGAGGTACTGTCGAGTTAGTTTCATAAAGCGACTTTCATCTAATTTCGGAGTGCGTAATAATGAATATAGGATTTGAATTAAATTTTGAAAAATCTTTGAATCTTTCTTGAATTACGCAAGATGCAAAACCTAATAGTTTCAAGTAGGATTAATCAAGCGAGGACAAAAGTTCCTAGCCGGAAATGTTCAGACTCTATATTCAGTATCAGGTGCAGACAGCATGCGAGAGAAGTTGATCGCATGGACGTGTGCCTGAGAGTCTAATTATCCGTCACAGATGCAGTGAGTGAATCGCGTTTGACAGACAAGTCGGCAGAGCTAATTTGGATCGAATTTAGCATCTGCCCCGGATATGGAAAGAGTAGTAAGCAAAGTGAGAATTGAGGGATAAGCTTCGGCAAACATTGTGTATTTAAATGCTAAATTAAGCGGAGTCAGTGAGTCATTTGTCAAACGATTATTATGCAGATGATAGTGAAGATAATAGAAGTGAGATTATTTTCACCCGGGGTGGATGTCAGGAAAACATTTAGGATTGAAAAATGCAGAAGAGACCTTTTTTGTACTTCAACACGAAATTTTTGGAAGTTATAGTTCATTTATAAAATGTTGACGACTGATTTTACTGCGGACTTTGCGCCCACATGAGCATAAAACGCTTATACAAGAAGGCGTTACCTCAACATATAGCTTAGTCACTTCCAGTGTCTGAATATTATCATACGTAAGCGAAAAAAACCTTTCGACTGGAGACGAAAAGTAAGAAAACGCGATTTCCGGAAGTGGCGTGCGTTCCGCGCGCGGTCGCGCCATCGTCACGATTTTTCAAATGCCTTATACATAGTTCAGTAAGAATTACAATTTATTCTCTATCAACTTATTGTTAGTTGCCCCTGCAATCTTTAGTAGGGAAAAGGGGGCCGTGATTTCATCGTAATGTTAAGCAATTCATTCTTTAGACATGTGTTACTCAATACGTATGTATGCACACTATTTACTAGTGACATCATTGAAAATTTTAAAGTTTAACAAACTATGGAAATATGCGTTTCTAATTAACACGTATCCTATCGAACCAAAAAAGACAAGGAAACGGGGAGAACTCAGTAAAAATGAGCTTTTAATTTTACAAGCCGTCAAATGGAGCGTGTTGTGTGCAATACGCGTATTCGATTACAAACAACTCGACGATGTGTACTATAAAGTTGGTACTAAATTTTGTATTTGATCTTGCATATTATACGTTTTGTGATGAACCAAACGAAACATCGACAAAAAAGTCGAAAATCATAACAGTCCAAAGGGGTAGGCTGTAAAACCACAATTAGACGTCAAACTTTGCTGAGCTTCTGACATTTACATTGAGAATTTCGAAAAAATCAGTCATTTCTTTTTATCATCTTGCGCTGTTCAAAGCGATCTTGGTCACATTATTTTTTACTCCAAGCTACTTGGACCAAAAGATTGAAATGGAAAAACTTACAATTTTCACTATGAAGGGAAGACTTATGGAAAAATCATGATAGTTCTAACAAAAGTAAACATAAGCATTTGTTTTGACTGTGTAGTGATTTGGAATAGATTGAAAATATAACTATCTTCCGTTTCAAGAATATAATAGGCTTCGCTTAAGACAGATTGAATATAAAAATATGCATCCACCTTTGTTGAAGCCAAATGCTGCTAGTTGTCAATATATGCGTGTATAATGTTCCAATTCGTCTCACTTTTCTGAGACTTTTTCTGCACAACGAAGACAAATATTAGGTTGTCCCGAAAGTTTTGACGGTTTCTTTCATCACTCACTGAAACTCACAGAACACCACTCCATAGATGGCTTAGGCATTATTTGATTCAAATTTTTATCCTCTTTCTTATAGTTGCACATTCTCTCTGATCTACCCTGTCTTTGCAATGTTATCGCCATGGCTTTTTGAGCAGCTCAGCGGTAACGCCAAATCTTTCCCGAATTTTAAAATTTTTTATTCTGAAGTTTTCAAGGAGCACTGTTTACTGTTATGTAGAGCAAACCTTTGGCTACATAGTGTCCATTTTGAATTACATGAATCGCGTTTACCAAGTTCGATTATTTATTCAATAAAAACCGCGGCTTTGTGAATAAGTTTAACACATAAAAATACCGAAAATTCCAAAAACTGCTTTTTCAAAGCAAATTAAACTTGGTTATGCTGCATAAATGATGCTTACTAAGAATCATGTCTCAATTCGCGAAACTCAAAAGCTTTCGTGTGTTTTATGCAGTTGCGTGTTTTATGACTTTGCCAGAAATCGAGAACTCTAAAGAAATATCTTTTTAAGGCTAAACGCAGCAGATTAGCAGAATCTAAGATTATCAGCTTATAGTATGAGAGTTGCTCTATTTGATCCATGCTTAGCCCTTTTCGAAACTTCGTAATGAAATTTTTAAAAAGTGGCCCAACTTTGAGCAGGTGAAATTGACAGATGGAGAATTTTGGCAATTATCAAAAAAAAGCGTTCGAGATTATGGTATGAGAATGTAGCCATAAAAAAGAGAAGGAAAAATTGCATTAAATGCATGTTAAAACTCGCTCAGGTCTTTATTGCGCGTGGTTTTAGAATGGTTTGAAAAACCGACAAAACTTTCGCGATAACCTAATATGACTTTTTGGTTCTGCTATGTAAGTTCTGGGTTGGAACATTTGTCTATGCGAAAATTTTGAAAATGTGGTTTATCTTAGATTCATTGATTTGTTTAATCTGATGTGATATAATCTGTAGGGCCATATATACCTTTCAGTGATATCCCAAGTTTGATTTACCTATTACTCATCCAACGCGATATAGAAGCTTATAAAGAGTCCAAATTATGAAAATAAAAAAATCTCAAAAATCGTAAAAAAATCAAATTTCAACAATTATTTTGAGTACTTTTCCGTTACCGGAGCCATCTTTTCAAAACAATTTCGTAAAATAAGGTCCCCTCCACAGCTCGTGCTACCCTTGTGGCGTCGCGGACGTGCCACGTGTGACTAACACACTGGCCACGCTGGCAGTAACACGTTGGCAACATGCAGCAACATGTTGGCGCGGCCAAAACGTTCTGCCATCATGTTGTGGCATGTTGCAAACATGTTATTGCCACGTTGCCAACATGTTAGCCACACGTCGTGGCAGGTCTGAGACGCAGACCAAGGGTAGCACGAGCTGTGGAGGGGACGATAGGTACGTATTCTGTCTAACGAGGGAAGGATACTTGGTGACCGTGGCCTTTTGCAATGCGATGTATACCAGTAGGTGCGTCTTGGAACGCTGATTCTGAATCTATGTTCAATATCTGCTGTGCTACTCTCTGAACAAAATTGTGCACTTTTTTCCATATTGATTTTGCGAGAACTAGGTACTCAAAATCGTCAGTATTCAGGCTTTTGAGACTCTGATGTATCGCGGACAGTTTTCTTGAGCTTAATGTGAAGCTTTACTTTATCTGTACGCTCTTTTGTAATGCGTAAGCGAACATTCTAACGATATCGGTGAATCCTGCATCAAAAACAATGCAAATTTTGGTGAAAAATGTTCATAACTTCTTTCGGAAGAGCGCACAGCAGATAATGAAAACAGATTTGGAATCAGCGCTTCAAGATGCATTTAATGGTGTAAATTTCATTTCAAAAGGCCACGGTCACCTGGTATCCTTTCCTTGTAAGAATGATTTTTCTTAGATTCTGCGAGGGCTGCCTCTCTACCATGTATCAGAAATACACACGTTTGGGTCCATTTTGACATGCTTTTTTTCAAAATTTCGGTGAATCAACCCATTGACGACGACACCCAAATTTCCGTGGCAGCGCTGTGGGACGACGCATTGCAAAACATTTTCGGCGTGGGAAAGATTTGTGATTATTTACAAAAAGTAAATTTGTTTTGTTTTCAACTACAATTATCCTCTTCGACTACGGAGTCTACGAGTTCCGAGAGTGCAAAAAAAATGAAAAAACTACGGAACTGTAGAGAAGATACTAGACCTGGAAAGAACATGGTTTTGCAAGGGGTTGGGTTAGGTGGTCCACATTGTCCCTGGCGACAAAAAGCGCGTGGGCCACCGATGGTCCACATCGTCGTCAATGGGTTAAAAGAGCATTTGTGATTATTTAGAAGCTATTCAACTGTTCTATAAAACCAGAAAAAACTAGGTTTATATGAACATTTGGACTGCTTTCACAAATGTTTCAAAAATATCATTCTCTTCAAACTCTTCCCACCCTGCGAATTTAGCCAAGAAAGACCATAAATGATGGCTTAGAGTATTTCAGTGCTGCTTGTTTCGCCGCCTAGATGATGGAACCCTAATACACTTCTTTCTGGGCAAATTGAATCTTTTATTGATAACAGATGAAGTCATTATAGAAACATTGCTTGTTCTTGGGAGTGTTTAATCGAAAATAAAGTCATTATTAACTAAAAACTTGAACTCACTTACCTAAGTAGGGCGATGCAAATTTTTGGCAAAACTTGTTAAACATGTGGATGGCAAATTCTTTTGACACGTGGCAATGGGTTGATACTTCTTCCTGAATTGGGACTAAATATGGCACAAAGGGAGGAGGATCGGCCCGCCTCCAGTCACCGTCGGCTCAGTACGCGTCGCGGCTCAAAGGCGACGCGTGCACCCGTATACTCGTTTCATAAAGCATGAGAGAATTTTGCGCAACTATTCTAAGCTACCAGATGAAAAGGTTTTTCAAACTTATTTTAGTGCGTAGATTTCGTTATGGCTCCGTTTGGCGGAGCAGTTCGCCAAACAAATCAGTCACTTTGCCTCGTGTGCTTTTGTGCAGATGGAAGACGCCAAGCAATTGCTTCTATCTCAGCTAGGGTCAAACACTAAAGCTTGCCAGTAAAATATGAGCAGGCAGTAAGGAGAGGCCTATGCAGTAATGATAGGCATGACTCTACGCAGACGAAAACTTTCCTCCATTTTTGATTGTCCGCTTCATATTATTAGAGAAGATAGACATGTATAAAAATAATGCAATCTGTTGCTGAGATCACGACCTTTTTTGCGCGGTCCGGACTAGACTCACTCTCTACACCAAGAACACAAGGCTTTATGGTTGGACAGGTTGGACAGATAGGATGTCAGTACGGTATGCAAATTTAGAGCCAGTAACTCTGTCCACTCACATGCTTGTCCAGTCACGGGAAATGTGGCATTAGCGGGATTCCAAATTTGTCAATAAGTTCATCAGCTTCAGTTCGGGGCAGAGTTCTGGCAGTAATACCAATCCAAAACTATTGATTTATATGCCGCTAAATGTGATTTTGAGGCGCTACCTTCTATCAAACGAGAGTATCGCATTCACTAAGTCACAGTAATCTCACTAGATCCGCTAGAATACAATTCGAGAAATTTTCGCAACAGACATCGCAATAAGGATGAACTTCTACGACTGTAGGTCACAATTCACGCTCATTGTCTGAAGATGACTAGTAAAGCGATGTGGAAATGTAGAGTCGCTGTGCTGTTTAGTCTGTTCTCTCTGGTAGGATCACGTGTTGTGCAGCCTCTTTTCCCGCACAAGTCTTGAATGGATGGTGGAGTTTTATATAGCAATGTGCAAGCATTCCGCCTCTACGAGATTGGCGCTATTCAAACATCCAGGCTTCAAATTTCGAAGCTGTGATTTTTGCTGGAACACAATAGATGGGTATTCTCCTACACGTTATTTACGAGATTTTTCCGACAACTAATTTTTTCCTTGCATTGTGTGTCGGGGTCAAAACCACAGATTTAGCTTTGATCGGTCTAGGAGGGTTATCTGGTATGCTAGGTACAAACAGCCTACTTATTTTTGCATAATGAGGCTTCTTCGTGGAGTTCTGGAAGGACAACCTCATGAGGTTATGGATTTGCCGTGGACCTTGTCCTTTTCGGGCAGATGCGCCTATGCTAGGTGATTACAAAGTGACGAACAGTGGCGATGGGTACTAACATGGTGCTAACTCTTTTGCATATTTGCGACGCCAGCGTAAAAACGCGCTTCAGTGATGAGTTTCAGTGCGACGCGGACTGCGGCGCGTACTGAGCCGACGGTGACGGGCGGCGGGTCGGTCCTCTCACAAACTCATAGCTTAACGTCACTCCCGGATGAAGTCAAAACACTATCGAGTTTATCAATTTGCCTAACATCTTTCACCTCACTTAATTTTATTTTCATGACCTTCTCTTCATTGCTTAGCAATAATCGGACTAATCGAACACTACACTTCAGTACTGTTTACCCTTATAGGGTCCGGGCAAAAGCTGTTTTGAGGTTTTGTGCTTACCCAGTATATTCTCTATGCTGAATCCGAGAATCACTGTTATACAACTTTCCAGAAATTTCTGGAACTTTTTTTCAAGCGGCCTATTTTTCCGCCGCATGCTTTTATTCTTACCGTAATCCTACAGTAGTGAAGAGCGATGGTTGATTTTTAGATTTTAGTTGAAGCCTGCCTTACTGAATGGTACTTGAAGCTAAGTAGAAGACTTTGAAGAGAGTTATTAACCATAAAAAGCGTGTGCTTACTTTTGGGAACCCTGTATTATTACGGTACCTATCTGACTAATTTCAACTCCTATACACTTGCTTCATTCGCGGAAATAAGCAGCCATTAGGTATCACCTAGCAAGCTGATGATGGTACTTATCATTAGTATTGCATTGTATCTCAAGCGCTTCCTTTATAGGTGCACCATATTGTCTTTGACATCAAACTTATCTTCGCATGCAAAATCAAAATCTACTTCAAAAGTCAAATTTTTTCTTAGTAAAACAAGATTAATAACTGTCCTCGAAAAAAACAAGTTTTAAATGCAAACTGTAGAATAGCAGGTGTGGATCTCTTTTTTGTCTAACATCTCAATTGGTTTGCAATCTGCGAAAACATCTAATTGTTGAGGCCGTTCGGAAAAGGCCCTATACTATGGTGCAGTCTTTAAACAGAATCATGTAGACCATGCTGAAGCCCGCTTTGCAAAAGTGTTGAAAATACTTGAAGATCAATGCTATAGTAACGCAAGCAAACAATTTTAGTCTTAGAAATTATGCGGATTTAATTCAATATACCGGGTGTCCCACAAGAAATGTGCACACTGTTTGATTGTAAATAATTTTTTTGTGGTGAAGTCTTTCGAGAAGCTTTAGGTACCATTTTGTAGAGCGAGGTTCAACTTAGGTTCACAGTGTAGAGTGGATCTCCAATCTCTCATTCTTACTGTAGGATTACGGTAGAAGCTTTGAAGGGGGTTTTGAGCCATGAAAGGCCATATTTTGTTCCAAAAAGAAACCAAAACAATCTGAAAACTCTCACACTGGGCTAACTAGGGTTGCCGATTCTAAATGTGATGTTCGCAACTCTTCGTAATGCTTCGTTAAAAAATTATGCGAGGTAAGCAGTAGCAGACGTTTTTAAGTGTTCCTAAAAAGTGCGGTTACACCTTTTAGAAAGCTTCTCAACCTTGTAAAGAGTTGGGTATTGAATTCAGGGTCCATAAAAACCCTATTACACAAATTTTCACATTTCTTTGAAAAAATTTTTCAAAGAAATTTGAAAATTTCTTTGAAAAAAAAATTTATCAACCGCTTTTTTCACAGTGACACCATATGTTTGAAGTTTCTACCGTACTCCTACAGTAAGAATGAGCGATCGGCAATTCGCTCTACACTGTAAATCTAAGCTGAATCTCGCTCTACAAAATGGCACCTAAAGCTTCTCGAAACACTTTACTACAAGAGAGTTATTTACAATCAAACAGTGTGCACATTTTTTTGGGACACCCTGTATAACAGTATCTTAACAAATACCAAAAATCATCTAACAAAGAAGAGTTCCCAAGTCAGCTCGGCCAACCCGGATAAGTCATCTCACCGTAACACGCTTGAAACGCTGATTCAAAATCTGCTTTCCTTTTCTGCTGAACAACTCTCCTCAAGAAGTTATGAGCAGAGGTGCGATAGTCGGAGCCGATTCTCCGCCTACCTTCACTTTTGAGCTGGTACAGGGTGACCACCTTCACTTTTCGGCTTGAAAAAGTTTTTTTGCTGAAGCTCAAAAGAAGGAAAATAAGCAAAAGGAATGTAAAAGAAAGTATTAAGAGCATATATCTATGTAGTAGGTCGATCCAGGCAGTAACCGCCGAGAACCAGAATTTCGAATGATAAAATAATAAAAAATCGTGAAAAATCATTTCACTGTTACAAATCTGCTGGCTGAAGACCTCCGCAGTTGCGACTTCATAGGTTTTGAAGGGTAAGTGTTGTTCTACCAGACAGTGAAAAAATCAGATTGATTTGAGGAGTGGCCGCCGAGAACGAGAATTTTGAAAAACCTTAAAAATCTGCTCAATTTTAGGTTGTTTAATGACAACTGACATTTAAACTATCATAAATCCGGACTTTGAAGGTGTGTGATGTTGCGACTTCATAGGTTTTGTAAAGTGAGGTTTGCCTTATCAGAACATGTCTTAGCTGTACCGATCCATTGAAACGTCGCCGAGATCCAGGCTCCTAAAGAAGCGGGTAAAAAACCGTTTTTCAGCTCATAACTTCTTCAGAATTGCATGAATCATGTTGCGACTTCATAGGTTGGATTCTCCTCATCAAGAGCTTTCAGATGATATATAATATGTGGGGGGTTCACGCCTTCCACGGCATATGCCCGGGGGTGGAGTACCTCTCTTCACTAATTCTCCACCCCGCCCATTTCAATGTATTGGCGGGAGGCCGCCAGTGGAGAATTAGTGAAGAGAGGTACTCCACCCCCGGGCATATGCCGTGGAAGGCGTGAACCCCCCACATATTATATATCATCTGAAAGCTCTTGATGAGGAGAATCCAACCTATGAAGTCGCAACATGATTCATGCAGTTCTGAAAAAGTTATGAGCTGAAAAACGGTTTTTTAACTGCTTTTTTAAGAGCCTGGATCTCGGCGATGTTTCGATGGATCGGTACAGCAAAGACATGTTCTGATAGGGCAAACCTCATTTTACAAAACCTATGAAGTCGCAACATCACACACCTTCAAAGTCCGGATTTATGATAGTTTAAATGTCAGTTGTCATTAAACAACCTAAAATTGAGCAGATTTTTAAGGTTTTTCAAAATTCTCGTTCTCGGCGGCCACTCCTCAAATCAATCTGATTTTTTCACTGTCTGGTAGAACAACACTTACCCTTCAAAACCAATGAAGTCGCAACTGCGGAGGTCTTCAGCCAGCAGATTTGTAACAGTGAAATGATTTTTCACGATTTTTCATTATTTTATTATTCGAAATCCTGGTTCTCGGCGGTTATTGCCTGGATCGACCTACTTTCTTTGCAGTACGTCATAACAAAATGTACTTGATGAAACACACAAAGTCTAGCTGGGTTTTACTTACAAATAGACCTTTTGACTAACAGTTTACTTTATTTTTATTTTTATGCGCTGTAGTCATCGTATTTGTGGCCCTAAAGAGGGCCGTTAGGTCACAGTTGTTGGCCCTAGGGGCCATTAGATGAGAGTTCTTCAGTTATCCGAAGTCCTCCCTCCCCCTACCCCCCCCCCCCCCCGGTCAACGTTTTTGGGAGGTGAGTGTCCGACACTACCAGCTTCACTTTTGGCCGGCCAGTGGTAACTGGAACCACCTTCACTTTTGGGGGGCCCGGCTCCACCTATAGCACCTCTGGTTATGAGCGTTTGAAAGTCTAAATTTGTCATGTTCAAAGTGGCTTAAAATTGACTAAAAGCGTTAAAAGAACACCCAGCCGATTTCCACTGGCTATGTTCCGCCCCTTATAGTCAACTAGCTGGCTTACCCGGCTCCGCCGTATGTTCCGAATAGAAAATTCCATTTCTTAACCGATCCGGACCAAACTTGGCACACATACCCTTCGGGCCCCGGCGGGTGTCACATTCCACTTTTCGTTATCCATCGATGTCGATTTTATCGATTTTTTGCAAAATTTGAGCTACGGGGCTGGGAGTTGGCAGAGGGGTGTAATCGAGCATGCTGATCACCCCCACGGGGGTGATCAGCATGCTCGATTACCCCCCTGTGCCAAATCCCAGCCCCGTAGCTCAAACTTTGCAAAAAAATCGATAAAATCGATAAAAGTAATGCACGATTTTAAAAACTAATATTGTATTCGGAATCCCCATGCTCACTTACCCCCCTGTGCCAACTCCCAGCCCCGTAGCTCAAATTTTGCAAAAAATCGATAAAATCGATATCGATCGATGACGAAAAGTAGCCTATGACACCCGCCGGGGCCCGAAGTGTATGTGTGCCAAGTTTGATCCGGATCGGTTAAGAAATGGAATTTTCTATTTGGAACATACGTACATACAGACAGACAGACAGACAGACATACAGACAAACAGACATTCAGCTTTATATATAAGATATAAACAACTAATAACGCACTTATGTAATTGTACAGCTTTCGCCAATTTTATGCCACTCAAGAGTTGACAAATTTATACTTTTAAATGCTTATAACTTCGTTCGAATATTTGTTCCGCAGAAACCGAAAACAGATTTGGAATCAGCGTTTCAAGCCCGTTACGGTTATATATGACTTACGGGTTGGCCGAACTAACTTGGGAACTCTTTCTTGTAAGATACAGGCGTGACTATGTATATAGGTCTGAAATTAAGTGAAAAGCCCAAAATGTGCGCGATCTACTTTGTCTAGCAATTCTGAACCTAAAAGAAAACGAAACGTTACATCCAAAGGCTGCAATTTGCAAGCGTCAAAATATTATACAAAAATAAATAGAAATTCTTTCTAGGTTCTGAAGAAAGCGTTGTCGCCTAAACGTTAGCCTACAAGTTCAACAAAGATCGTTAAGAGTCTTGGCTACAGAATGAAATTATAGTGTTGGAGTTACAAACAATGCGAGGATGCACCGACAATCGAGCATGGAGTTCAGTTCAAAAATGTTTTGAAAGTCTTATTGTGCCATATGTAAAATATCAGAAAATCTGCGAAGAACCTTTTTTGCCGTGTATATTTTTTAACAACGTCGAAAGGTTTTTTTTGCAAAGTCGAGTACGGATTTGAATAAAACCATCTAATATTAGGTGGCCCCAAAGCTCTGTCGGTTTCATTTTATCGGTCACTAAAACTCATAGGACACCGATAGAAGGACGACTTGGGTATCGTTCGTGATTTTGGTTTTCAACCCCTTTCTTATAGCTATATTTTCCCTGTGACCTCGCTGTTTTTATGATGGTGTCGCCAAGGCTCTTTGAGTAAGTAACACTACATCTTTCCAGAATTTTAGAAATCCTATCCTAATATTTTCGAAGAGCTCTGGTAGCTGTTATGTAAGGCAAACCTTTGGCTACATTTCTCTCATTTCAAATTACATAGGTCACGTTTATCAAGGAATAATTATTCATTCAGGAAAACCGTTGCTTTTTGACAACGTTCACCACAAAATACCGAAAACTTGCAAAAGGTGTTTCTTCAGAAGCAAATCAAGCTTCAGCTTGTGTCTCGCGAGGACTGGTCGCCCGCTGGGTGTACGTGTAAGCGAACACTTAGCTAGCAAAAAACGGCAAAATTTAATGAGTCCGTTAGGAAAGCATCGAAAAGAAGAGCATGACGGTGTGGATTATGACATAAAGTGCAGAATCATAGCTTACGAGCCCAAATATCAGCGAGAAAAGCATTAGAGGCACCCTTCATTCTTGCTCGTGACCCAAAACTCAATAGCAAGAATGAAAAGTTATCCATTACAGATGATCTGATGCCGTATCTGCCTTTCTGTAATCTATAGATTGTCTGCACGTATATAAGCAGTCTCGCAGTATAAACGCTGCTCATTTTAGACTAGCAGTCAATCGAGCTAGTTCCCAGCAGTCGCACTGCTATACTGTTGACACACAAGTGAGTGAACCTCTTCTTCCAAGCCCTCTACTCCACAAGGGGCGAATCGAATACGCAAGTGGAAGACGGTGTTTGTCGAAGAGAACGTAGATTATAGTGACTGACTATTTTTAGGCCTCCGACGACGGCGTGTTGCCGAAACGTAAGGCAAATGTGTGTCATCATAAGAACCTGTACGGCATGAAAAAATCATTGTATCTATCAATCGAGTTCCAATTCGCAGAAAGTTCAGGAACTGCAGTCGTGTACTCTCCATCACTGCCGCCTTGAAATCCCACGATATAAACGCGTTGTGTCGCAAATGCCGCATTGCGATAGCTTGCATGAACTTCAAATTGAACACTAGTTCTAAAATTCGAAACCAGCGTCTTTTGGAGAATCTAAAAGTGTTTTCGAAAGTTTCGGAATTACGTTCACAGCGATCTTTTTTAGGACCATCGGCGGTATAAACACATTGCCTTGTTGGTATCGCCGCACAGCCATGCCTTTCTCCAACCATATGGGATTCCAGCTCAAATATTTAAAGCCAGCGTCTCCTAAAGTATTCAAAAAGGTTTTCGAAAATTTTCAAAATCTTGCTTTGGAGTTTTTCTGGCTCCACGCCAGCGGCGTAATGTCGCGCGGAAGTGCCGCGTTACTGTAACTCGGCTCAAAGCCCCAACTGAAAATTCGATCAGATTTTTGAAATCAGTTATTTTATACTTGCCAGTTTGTTCAAACTTCGCAGGATCTTTTGTCCTGGCACATTTTTACATTATGCGAAATCCATGACGACATGAATGGCATTTCGTTGGAAAGGCCAAAAAAAGGCTTAACTTTCTTCACGCTTCCTATCGAACTAATGTTGATGTTCGAAACAGGCGAGTTCCAAGCTATCTGAGAATATGCTCAGAGTCTGCAAACAAATTCTTTCAGATTTTTTTTTGGTTTCTCATAGTGTTCTTATCAATCACCTGACTTTGACCATAGCTGTAGTGTCATGAAAGTGTTGTTGAAACGTAGAATTTGTGAGAATCATGTACGGCTTACCTACCCCACTGTATCGGTCTATCATAATATTATCACATTGATAATATCATGGTAAACCGATACTGAGGTCACTACGGCTGGTCAGAGTCAGCCTGACCATAGCCGTTAGTTTCGGAACCAAAATCTCACTATATGGTGAGATTTTGGTTCCGAAACTCCTCCTCTTGTCTTTGTTAGAGCCCAAAATCGCATCAGCAGCCTAGCTTTCTAAGGTGGAAAGCGCGCCCCAGTCAATCGATACGCGCGGGAACGGCGTCTCTCAGTCCTATGATTGCGTTACTTTGATATTTTTTCATTCCTTCGTCATTTTTCTTGCTTATTCTTCTTTCTGTTTTCTATGTTGATACAGCTGAGGAGTAATTAGAGGAATTTGAGCATTTTAGGCGCTTTTGAGTGCTTTTATAGGCGAATTGTGGCCGGTGCTCTCGTCTCACAAGCACAAAGGAACGGCGTCTCTCAGTCCTATGATTGCGTTACTTTGATATTTTTTCATTCCTTCGTCATTTTTCTTGCTTATTCTTCTTTCTGTTTTCTATGTTGATACAGGTGAGGAGTAATTAGAGGAATTTGAGCATTTTAGGCGCTTTTGAGTGCTTTTATAGGCGAATTGTGGCCGGTGCTCTCGTCTCACAAGCACAAAGCGTCATTTTTGGGCTCAAGGGGGTAGTGAAAACTATTAGGATCAAAGGGGAATTCGTTTTGGAAAACCCCGTTTGCCCTCCTCAAGCCAGGCCTTTCTTTCGTGAACTTTCTTCACGCTTTCCCTATCATGACTTATAATAAGCGGCTTAATCTGAAGTTGTGTGGAGTTTGTCCGTTACGAAATTACAGTGAGGAATGATTTACGATACTAAACATCATGTGAGGTTAAGATAGCGAGTATGGTTCATTTTTAACTACGGCTCACTTTGCAATAAACCGAACAATGATTTGAGATACAAGCTCTCAGAAAGTGAGTTTAGCACGGTTCACGATGCCAGTGCGAACCTCTGCGAAGCAGAGGTGAAGCACTGGTCGAATTATAATGTTGATTTTCGAGACAGCAAGTTCCAAGCTTTCTGAGGGTATGCTCAAGTCTTCTTCAGTATCTTATAGTGCCTTAATCAACTACGGCTATGGTCAGGCTGACTCTGACCAGCCGTATTGACCTCAGTATCGGTTTACGATAATATTATCAATGTGATAATATTATGATAGACCGATACAGTGAGGTAGGTAAGCCGTACATAATTCTCACAAACGCTACGTTTCAACAACACTTTCATGACACTACAGCTATAGTATTCTGTAAATGTCTCTTTTGTTAGAGTTTTGAGGCTTCCTTGGGAACTACTGATGAGGGGCACCAAGAAAGCTGCAATACCGGTATAATTCTTAGCACCGAAACCGGATAGTGTTAAATTAGAAACAAAACATTGTAGTGAACTTCTTGGATGTCTTTATTGATTTACCGCTAAACTTTCACATTTTTCAATTTAGTTTAAAAAAAGTAAAATTTTCTAATCTTTGGCTAAAACGTAAGTTATGTGATACTGCCGCAATGACCAAACTCATGGATGCCGTTGGTATCTCAACATGATGAAGCATGTTGCGATGCTGGCACTTTCTCCTTCTAAAAGAGCATACTATTTCTGCGCTGACCTGCCAGCAACTATCACCCTACGAATTTCGACAAAGTTCCAGCAAACTGTCTTTACATTACAGTGCGAAAAGCAGCACTTAAATTGACTTTCACTACTATACGTGAAGTAGAAGAATATCTGTAATTAAAAATAGAAAGCTTTTTCAACACCAACATGTTGAAAAAGCGTGTTTCACAGAAATAAGCATCGTTTCTCCTCGAGGAGTGTTTTCAAAAGGGATGCGGCTATTAAGTGCAAAAAGGTTATAACTTTGAAGGTGCCGACACTCTCGTTGGTCTGATAACGGTTCCCCCCCCTCTCTTTCCAAATATGAACTCGGCGATATGACTAAATTCTTATTATGGGTTACCGGTTGGTTCCTACTTCGGCTTTACTGCATGTCAGTCTCAGTCTAGTATGACATTTGTTCTTCTCGGCATCTGTTGTACTCATTTAACTTGAAATGATTCATTCAGATGATAATGAGCTTCATAAAAAGACGCTTTCGTACGACCGTTTTGACGTCCATTTCGACCGTTTTGCCAGCACTAATGATTTAGCCATTTCGAAACGTGCTGTCGGGATGGGTTTTTAAATTTGAATGAATGGTGATTTTGGTGTTGCTCTCGGCTCATCGCCTTCACCCTTCGCAAACGAGTTTTTTTAGTGGCTTTAATCGAATTCAAGTTTAGACTGACATTTAGTGGTCGAGGAAAGAGTCACAGAATTCACCAAAGTCACAGAAATCACGAAAGAAACAAAAATTGTACTTCATGTTAAAACCAACATAATCGTGTTTTTTGAAAAGAGGTGGAACAGTGCACGTAAGTCGCAGTGATGGCGGATCCACAGAGTTTTCCAATAGAAATCACTCCCGCGCATAAAATCTTTTGTACCCTTTCAAATTTTCCCGAGTCGGAAACACCATTATTACCTGGATAACTATGAGGTTTTCATAAAAGTTTGTGGCAAAGCGCGAAGATATTCTAGTAATTTACTGGTTGTAAGCAGCGCAAGGCAAATCTTTTAGGTCTTCTTTAACGGTTCGAAAGGCACTATTTTCATGAAGCTTCGATCTATTGGCTGTGCATAGGGCAGAATCCGCAGTGGATGGTAAGGCAAATCGATGGCAGTTTCTTCTTGAAACATTCGGTTGTTCGGTCGGTATATAAGGCCCATGCTTGTTCTTTTGCAAAAAACGGTTTGTAGGCTGTTCTTAAGGTCATTTTTTTCAATATTGGTTTGTAGTGGTTCGTTAGGCAGCGGCCCATAGGGTTTTCAAATATCGGTCTATGGGTGTAGGACACCTTTTTGATATCGGTTTATAGGGGGTGCTAGTGTAGTTACAACTGCAAATTTGTGCTATAAGAGGCACACAGAACAACTATATTCTGATAAAGAATGATGGATATGTAAGCGGTCTCAGATCAGGTTTCGCTTAG
Organism: Cylicocyclus nassatus; assembly: GCA_958299035.1. NCBI lineage: Eukaryota > Metazoa > Nematoda > Chromadorea > Rhabditida > Strongylidae > Cylicocyclus > Cylicocyclus nassatus. The sequence continues at coordinate 52,066,472 of CATQJL010000112.1, read as the reverse complement.
TATCGGATTGTGGAAGCAAACAGATTAGTATTTTTGCAATAATTACTGGTTTGTAAGCAGCCCACAGGACAGTGCTTCCCTCAATAAGTGCAAGTGGCCAACGACGCTTTTTTGGGAGGGGGGAAGGAGGAAGAGAGGAAGGCAGTCACGCAAGATACCGAACTATGAGCGGTACACAGAGTTGTCTTTTTTGAACATCGGTTTGTAGGCGGTTCTTAGGGCAGTATTCTTTTTCGTAGTAAACATCCTCAAAACGACCTACAGGACAGTCCTTTTTTTATAATATTACTCTGGCCCAGGGCGTACTTTACCCTCAGGTATGATTTGTAAGCTACTTGTAGGCAGTACTTTCCATTTATGGGCACAGATCTGTATGCTACTTTCATTAGTTATAAGCTCGTAATTTGAGTGACTATTCTTTTGCATTCAAATGAATTTGCCCTAACCAGCTGTAAGCGGCCCTTAGGGTCGCTGGTCTTTCTATCATAAGTAGTTGTTATATCCGTTGTGATATCTCATCAACATTGCTCTTAAACATTTCCTTCGCATTCCCACGTTTTTAAACAAGTGTAGTAATGCTCCTTCACCGGCATCTGGAGCATGCGCAAACCCAGCGGTCACGCAATTCACATGTCCGGTTCCACACCTTCAAAAACAGTGGTATCTGCTATCGCTAAATTGCAACATTTTATCATGAGCATAAGCGTACCTGGGATAAGCAAGATGCAATGTATGCTGCCTTACATTTTGTAGGATCTTTCAAATCACATGTGACAGCCTGTGTGCCTGTCACTATACAAATAAGATGACAAAGTACAGGAATCTCATTTCTGTAAGTACGAAATTTAGTAATCATGTTGTTATAAATGGTAAGTTACAATAATGCTCAGATATTTCGCAAAAATTCGCTCTTCAGTGCACCGCTGTAACTTACAACAAATTTTAAACTGAAAGCAAGATTTTCATTCATCCTAACTTATCATATCTCACTGCAGTGAGCTGCTGTCTCTACACGACTACAGTAGCATTTTCGGCTAAATATGATAGCTATTCACATGTACACCATAAACATTAAAAAATTTGTTATTCGAAATATGACGGTTTCTATAATTTGCAAGTATCACGAATAGGAACGACGAGCAATGAAGAGACAAGTTTTTGCGTCCTTAAAAATTGAAAAAAGGCACAAAGTATTGTATTGATTTCGCGGAGTTGCCGCAAAAAATGTGCGTCGCCTATCTATTAGGTTGTCCCGAAAGTTTTGTCCGTTTTTTTCATGCTTATCAAAACTCACAGAATACCAATCCGTAGACGACTTAGATACAATTAACCCAAAATTTTATCCTCTTTCTTACTGCTGTATTTGCTCTCTGATCAACCCTGCTTTGTAATATTATCGGCATGGCTTTTCGAGCAGGACAGCAGTAACGCCAAACCTTTCATGAATTTCATAAATTTTTATTTTGTTTTCGAAGAGGGTAACTACAATCCAAAACAAACCTTTGGCTACATTGTAATCGTTTTAGATTACTTGGATCACTTTACTAAGTTCGTTATAATTATTTATTTTATAAAAACAGCGGCTTTTTGATTACGTTTGTAAAAGTTCCGAGATTTTAAAAAGCTGCTCTTTTAAAACAAATCAAGCTTGATTATGTTGTATAAATAATGTTAAATAAAAATCATGTTTGAATTTGCAGAAAATTCGAAAGCTTCCACGTTTTGCTGCAGTTGCTTGTTCCATAATTTTGCCAAAAATCAAGACCTCCAAAGAAATAATTTTAGGCTAAAAACAGCAGATTAGGAAAACCTAAAAATACCATCTATTAGCGATCGCTAAGGAGCTTGCTGTAAATAATTCTTATTGACACTGAACATATGATCTAATAATCATTTTTTTACATAACTGAAGAACACTACTTAGCTTTGGATAAAAGTATTGTCATCAAATCAACTATTCACTTCAGAAATCATATTAGCAATCGCTAAGGAGCTTGCTGTAAATAATCCTCATTGACACTAAAGATATGATCAATAATTATTTTTTGCCTACTGAAAAACAACACTTAGCTTTTCTGGATAAAAGTATTGTCATCAAATCAACGATTCACTTCAGAAATCATATTAGCAATCGCTAAGGAGCTTGCTGTGAATAATCCTCATTGACACTAAACATATGATCAATAATTATTTTTACATCACTGAAGAAATTACTTAGCTCCTCTGGATAAAAGTATTGTCATCAAATCAACGATTCACTTCAGAAATCATAATCGGCTAAAAATCTGGCTGAAAGACGTTGACCAAACATTTGCCATAACCAACTATTATATTTAGATGAAGATGAGCAGAAGTGAGTTTCGAATCATGAAGCACACAAAAAGCTTGCGATCTAATGGCCTTGAAGAAATGAAAGCTCTGGATACAAAAGGAAGCTAGTACTTGCTTTTGTAAAGCAAAAAGCCAATTTACCGTCTCTGGTGAGAGTTCAAAACAAGCTCATGCACGATAATCATGGCACGGTCTTGTATATACATGTTTAGACATAAATTCGCAGCACGTTATAAAAAAGCCGCAAATTTTGGAGGGAAATAAATTTTGGGCGTTCATTGATCAAGCCTTGAGCTAAGTATTTGCATCCATGATACTTTGTTTGGGAAACATACGATTTTTTTGACATCTAACTTTTCGGTAAAAAAAATAGTCTTGAGCATCATTTTTACAAAAATTCAATTCGTTTTGAGCATTGCAAAATTTGATCGAAAATGGCAATGCAACTGGGGTAACTTAATGATTGTTGTATGATTAAACAAAGACTTCCTCCACGTCGATTGGCAAAATGATTGAAAGCTCAGAAATTGTAGAATTGTCATTCGACACAGTTGGTCACAAACCACGGATACACTCTAGTCACAATTGCGGGATTAGTTCAAGGATTAACACATTTTTTGCTACAGTAACTGTTAAGAGATTTTCTTTATCTAAACCTCTAAAGCTGATTACATTAAGCGATTAAAAAAACTTGCATATGACTGTTACAGGACTTTATTTACAAGCGTATAAAAGGAAACTGTGTCCGTGTCGTTGTCATACGCTCTAGATTTCTCGCTTCAAATGTTGCTGGGCTTGCCTTCCACTAATATTCCTATTGAGGCCACAGGGTTATCTCTCAGTATAAGTCATTACACTCAACATAAATAGCTCTATTTTGCAGCCGCTTTACAATGCCGAGAAATTCCAGAATCAACAGTAAATTTCTCTTTTTTTCACAATCCTAATGCTTTGCTTCTTGGCCAGCACAGAAGCACTCACGTGTGAACTTTACGGTCCTTTAAGGAATTTAGATTCGCTTCATGCAGAGTTGGGTTAAATGCTTCGAGAGCATGCAGATTGTAGCACGAAAGTTCTTGCATGTAATGCAAGAATTCTGACAAATGAGTGTTTATTGAAACGACTTTCCCTTCAACTTCTCCTCTTTGCTAGATTCCGAAAAACAAATGGGTCCCGGCTTTTGAGAAAAACGCGCTTTAGTCAAATAGCCTGCGCAGTTGGTGTGATCAAGGGGAGAATCGTGAAGTCAAAGCGGCAAAGGCGCAATCCCTTTACAGAGTACTTGCCACCTTCGTCCCGGCCCTAGTTCACATTTCTGGCAGCCCTACGAATTCTATTCGTAAACTTCTATCACTGCTGTGTCTGCAAGTTAGAAAGTACCTCAAATGCTTTTGTAAAGTGCATGATTATCTTTTTCAAACGAGTTCAAAATTTTAGAGAAGCAAATGCTTCGGAATGTAACAAGCTACAAATTTTTAAAAATGGTGCTAACAAATCTTCGAGCCAACCTAATAATTTCACGGAAGCCTTTTCATGCGAACATCGGACTATCATACTACGCTTGGCATGTACATCTCACTTCAAATGGTTTCTGCAACTCACAGTATTTTCCGTGAATTGAAGAAAAGGCAGACGTAGGTATCATACGTGTGAAACAAAATGCTGTAGATCTTACCAAGGGATCCGCATCTTGAGAATATTCGCTATTGCAATACAAAGGGAGTCATTTAGTCAAAAGATGTCAATGCTCATAAATATTGAATCAGTTGAAATGTTTTTTATTCACTTTCGCCCTTTCACAGCACACTTCAATCATTCTTGTTCTAGTCCCCCCCCCCTGGTATACGTTAAGCGGAGCATTTGCAGACATCTGAACCCGTTGATAAACTTATTCACCCTCTACTAAAGTTGCTTTCTGTAATCTCTCGCTACGAACCCTGTCACTTATGACAACAGATATATACGTGGCAATTTAGAGAGTACAAAGAGCTATGTTTTGTAGTAAAGTTTTAATAAGTCACAAACGCCTTCAAATGTCTGCAGACTCTCCGCTCAAGGTACATAGGGGAAGGCAACGATACTAGGGGCGGTATTTATCAATCTCCCATTTAGAAAGGGAATTCTTGTACAGGTAACAGCTTGTACAAACACAGCACTGGCGCCTTCGATACACGAAGCCAAGAGCTGGTGTCGGGCTCCTGTCTGTTGGCGAATATGGTCCGATCTGGCAAGTGGAGATTGATAAAAAATCATTCAAATCTATAAAATTACTGGAGCTCTGATGCACGGTATGCTATGAGATCCAACTTGGAAGTGCATACTAGCAAGATATTTAGTGTACTAATTCCAAGGGATGATCACATTCCCTGGAGACACAGTATGTGCCTTTGAACAACTAATTCCTGAGAATGTGGCGCTATATGTTTGCCAGATTTGGATCTTTGAACGCTTATAATCTTTTTCATAGGCCGGCATCGCGATAAGAAGGTAGATCTGGATCAAGCAAAACTTTTGTGTACTGCTTTCAGCAACTCTTCTGATAGAGGAATCTCGATTGAAAAGATTACGACAATATTATAAACTCCTCAACCTTCAATTATTATCTGATCATCCTCCTTTTCATTTCGTTCAATTCCTCCTTCTGTGCATAAGCATGTCCATGTAAACTTGAAATGAAGTTGCCAAGGTCTGCTGTAGCTTAAAAATAACTCAATTAATAGTCTATAGCTTTGCAGAGTCAATAAAAATTTCAGCAACCGAGAACTTTTGGATAGATCATGATAAAGCGCAAGCTTTGTTTGCTTCTTCTCTGAAAAGGCGATTACCGATATTTTTTGTTTCAGAGAAAGAAACTGATGAATTTATAGTTGAACAAGCGAAATAGTTGATGACAGAGTTGTGCATATTGTGCACAATTTTATGAGGTTTTGTTTTTGACATAATTTGCGACATTATCTCTTATAAATGCCTAGATATTATTAGGTTGTCCGGAAATTAATGCAGGTTTTGAATTCCAACCGCAATAAGTCATATACTTCTCATTCCTGAATAGATTGCAAGTATCATTCGATAGAGCAAAGCAAGTTCTACAAGAAGGAAATTTTGCTTTTACAAGAGGTTTTATCCACCTCGAGTTCCGAGTCGAAAACTAAAAAGATCCACTTGCTTAAAAAAGTAGAAAAATCGTAACTCAGTTCAAAAAATCCTGTAAAACCTGTGACTTGCTCATGTAAACTCCACATAAGACGTCTATATGCGCCGCTACCGCACTTTTTTCTCCGTTAAAAATCAAGAAAACGAAAAATTTCGTACATTCGCCAAAGTGGTGCTGTGCCGTCCCCACATAATTAGTTGTATACTACAATCTGTAGAAGTATGAACGTGCCATGCCGGGCATGGCAGCCTCTCGAGATCGGGCTCTGCTGCCCGACATGGCCAAACTTGCCAGATCGGACCACGTTCTGAAGTTTGGTGAATCATGGGAGATCCCTCGCCTGTTCGGGCACTCGTTAATAGCCCGAACTGCGAGTTCGTAAGTTTTCAGCTCTTTACCAGCTTTGAGAAATATCTCGAGAAATATCGAATATAGCTTTTGTTTTTCTGCCAAATTATGACAAAGACGTTTCGTTGTTCGTCGTTTCATTAAACGCTCGATGTACCGTTACTTTCTCACAATATTATTTTCCAGAGACTTTACGTCAGTTCGACAAGAATGAGAATTTTCAAACTTACCTTCTTGCTACTTACCATCTTAGTGGTAGGTTGACCAAGCAAGACATGACTTAGTTTGCGATATTACTCCTTAGACTTACTGACTGTACATTACTTTGATGCTTACAGATTCTCTCTGCTGTGGACGTTGGTGAATGCGGAATCAAAAACTTTTTCAAAAAAATTGGAAAGGGTTTCAAAAAAGTTGGAAAAGCAGTCGTAAAAGGGGTCAAGGCGATTCCGGGGATCCTTGGAACAGTGAAGGAAGTTCAAGATAATGTGATGGATATTAAAAATAAATGGAAAGAAATTAGAGGAAATTGATATTTTGTGCTCGATTGTCGATAAACCTTGGTAGTGTGATTCAAATTGTAATACAGTTTAAGCTGCCGACCAAAGTTGGTAGGAAGACTTTATTGCGCGATAAGCCAACGTTGATGGTCCGTCCGCCGTCATCAGGACTTCCTAAAAGATCGAGACTTTGAGAACTGCCCGCTCAAACGCCCTCTTTGGCAATAGATTCAGTTTAGCTATGTGATGGAGTGGCATAGTAGATGTTGAAAGCCTGAGTTCAGCCTTGTCAGATCGGTATATAGAGACTGAACAACCAGTACTGTATAATGGTCAGGGTCAACCATACCCTTTATACGGTTATAGAAGATTTCGTATTAGAATCCACATAGTGTTTGATAGGAGAACAGTTTGCTGTTTATGGCAGTGCCTTCATCTTTGCGGTTCATTTTTGGTGGAGACGCTCCAAAAGGCCTCCAATGTTTTGCGGGCTAATAACTCGGATTCGTGCGACAAAATCGTAACAGTGACTTGCAAGTACTCGTTCTCATGACGTAACCTTCGATGTACACCCAAAGGTGTGGACATTTTGGATTTTCTAAGGCGTCAAGATGTCCTTTGATTCTTGTGCACAACGGTCTGCCGGTCTCTCTTATGTATTGGTCACCGCATTTCTGACAGGTTATGGAATATACACCCCAATTCCATGAATTCTCCTGATTTTCAAGAGCTCAGATGAAGCAATCGGCGGTCGTGCACATTTTGTCATACACCCGATTGCGACGTAGTTTTTTTTTTGAGATTAGAAGTAGGGATATCTTAACTGTGACGGAATCATCGAGACCCACTTAAAACAAAGATTTTCTGATAGTTCTGCTAAAATTATCAGTTATGGAACACAGAACGGTACTTTCGTTGTCTGGTTCATCTCGATCGGTCTGCTTTCTTGTCTATAGGCATTGGTACAATTTTTACGAGATTGCCGTTAGAATACGCAATCTAGGGCGGTATTTATAAATCTTCTGTATAGGAAGGGGTTTCCCTACAGGTAACAGTCCGTACAGGAGCGGGTACTAGCGCCTGCGATATATGAGGCCCAGCTGGTGACGGGGCTCCTGTCTTTTGAAGAACACGGCCCAATCTAGCAAGTTTGGCCATATCGGACACGGTAGTCGTCGGGCAGCAGTTCCCCATCTCGACGAGTCAGGCGGCGCTGCCCGTTTGGGCCGCGCTTCCCAGACTTTCGTAAATCGCAGGAAGGGCGCTCTCGCCTGTGCGGGCTCTCGTTAACAATGGCTCGCACAGCGAGTGGGAGATTGATAAATACCGCTCCTGTTTGGCAAGATTCATCGATGCATTGCGCTGTTCAACGTTAGATGGAACCGAAATTGTTGTCTTGAACATGTTGCCTATCGCGGACCGTCTTGTGCTCCAAGGTTCCACAGAGCGGTAGTGAATCAGTATACTCTTACCAGCCCGATTGCGGAGCCAATTAGTTACGTATGATCCGTAAGGCAAAGACATTAGACGCTTAGGAAAGCTAGCCAATTTTCGTCAGGTTTATCCCGCGTGAATCTTATGTTAGGAGGTAGGCTGATAAGAATGTCAAAGCACATGTCTATTTCACTTTGAGTTGGCCATATGATCCAGCGTATCCGTCAATGTATCCATAAAAGAGCAAGGGCTTGGAGCAAGTACGGGTTTTTCGATCTTTGACATGAAGGCGATTGCGATGACGGGAGTCAATCTTTGCCCTGTCGCTAGGCCACGTACCTGCTTGTAATACCTTCCTGATTAGCAAAATATGCTGCAATCCAAGCTTTTTTAAAAGTGTCATGATTTGTCACTGAACCCATAAATGTTAAGAGCAGATTAATGTTTCGAGAGTAGCTCATACACCGCTTCCTTAGCATCCTCATTGAAGACATTTGTGTACAACAAGTGACATCTAAAGTCTCAATTGCACAATCTCGTTGACAAAAACATTCTAGTATTCGAAAGATGGGCAGGCACATACGTTAGTAATTGTGTCAGGATCAAGTTTAGTAACCATTTTGAGACTCTATCATTTGGGCCACCGCAGATGCTTAAAATGGGTCTTACTTTGTAGTTTAAGGAATATCCGAGAGAAAATCCTGACGCGAGTAGTTTGTGTGTTTTTATTAGTACGTAAAGAGCTGGACATTTGGGTAAATCGATCTTATGATACGATATCAAAGCTTTAGGTAAGCCGATGGTGTTCGCTATATTTACCCCCACTATGCTCAGGCACGGCTTTTGCATTGACCAATAACATCTGGGTTCTAATATTTATTGCTTGATGTGTACTGACCAAGTGTAAGGTTCGTCAAAGCACTGGATATCACGTGCCCCCTCCTCGTCCGCTAATCTTCCCTTTATACCGTCAACTGGACCCTCCTTCCTTACATCGTGGGAATCATGACACTCCGGCGCCGCGCGTGCTTCGAAATTCGAAGACAAAATAGACTCCAAGCCCGGCAGAAAACTTTTCTAAACAAAAGCACGCAAACGTCTGTTTCTAATTGTGTGTATTTGGTTTTATTCTGTTTGTGCAAAGACGTTTGCTGAATGCAACAACCTTTCCCTGTAGTTTTAAAGACTGAAACTATCCTTATATTCGTTTATCATGTTGGCACAAAATGCGGTTGAAACATCAAATGTATAAGGAGATTGTTGCTTTTCTGCGTCAACCTGTGGGTCTTTTTTTCTCTTATCCACTCATAATGATATTTTTGCGTCAAGCACTGTGCGCATTTGCTTTTGTTGTTTTTGCAGTTTGGGCTGTGCATTATTTCCTTTTGAAGCTTGGCAGTTTGTGCTTTGCGTTATTTCGCTTTGACGTTCTTGCAGTTTACAGTTTGCTATTGCACTTATTTTTTAAGTAGGTTCAGAGGTAATTGTCGAAAAAGAAAAAGAAAATAAATAATTTGGTTTTCTCCTTCTTTTTTACATGTTAAATTGATATTGACAAAAAAACGGAATGATGCCTTGTCATTTCCGATGCGTAGCTAATCCTATTAAGGTGTGCGACGCGCTCCGTACGCTCCGCGCTGTTGAATGTATCGTGCAGTCCTAGACCAATGGCGTTTACCGCAGGAAATCATTAGAAATAGGTAACCGCGGAGAGGTTACTTGTTCTTCACGTTGCTGTGGCGGTGGTGGTGGCGGTGGCGCTGCGGACGTCGACTGATAGTCGCATTTGTGCTGCGCTTTTGTTTATGGGGGCTGCCGATGACGCATTCTTCTATGTAGTCGACGAGGTTCTCGACTTCGCCCTTTAAATTTGCAACGTTTTTTTGTTGTTGCTTTGTTTGCCTTCTTTTTTCTTGTTTTAGTTCTTCAGTTTCATATGAATGTTTACTCTTTCGTTAAATCTTCAAAATCTTTTTTTTCTTTACACTCATTTCAAATGATTGAAATTGTTTGCTTAGCTGATGTAGTTTGAGTTCTTTTCTTAGCCCATGGATTTCTTGCTGCAATGCCGACATGGCTTGCTGAATGCAAATGACTGTCTGCCCAAGGGTTGAAACAGGTTCGCGGAATGAATTTTCCTAATAATTTCGCTCTTTTGGGGTTTCCTCTCTAACCGGTCTTCTGTTTTCATGTCAAATTCGTGCATGTGTGCGTTTGGGTCTCTTCTTCAGCCATATCTAGAATTGTTTGATTAGTTGAGTGTATACAATGCTTTCATAATAGGATAATATATGAAGTTCAAACAGTGAATAAAAAATACGGATACAAAAAGTGGCATACGTAAGATCAAATGTGCCATGCGCATAAAGACCCGTAATAATAGAAATGAAATTTTGAGAGAGGCTGCATTGCAAAATGTGGACTATTTTTGTGGATATCCATATCCCGGCGATAAGCTTTGACATAAGCTTTCTTGCTTTCCTCGACACGCTGTGACTGTTACGATCAACGCGATGATCAAGGTGAAAAAAAAATGCCCGTTAAGAATATGAAGTTTTGCTTCATAATTGAAAAGAATTCGGGTATATCTGGTAATTCCAGTTCGAAAGCGTTGAAAGCATCTGTGTTTGTATTACCTTGCAGAGCTTTTATATTATCGAATGGACGTATTCCTTCAATGAAAGGTGATTGGCCTGTGATTGAGAATATTTGCCGATTTGTGCCGCATTTTACTTGGCATTTTCCTTTGAATATGGCTTTATTGGCGTAAAAATGTATCTCATTTGTATATCCTGTTGGTGTACAAATCATGCAATTTCAGTACTTGCTTCTAGTGTCCGTATTGTTAGTCTATCTTATTTACCTTCGCATTTATTAACGCAAGCATCTTGATTGGTAGGATTTGACTCAAGCAGTTTACGCTATCTTCCGCTGGGCTGCAAGAGCAAGTGTAGCGGATAATGCATTCTTTTTTCCAATGCAGTGAATAATCATTTTTTGCGTCGACACATGCTAGCTAAAAGTGTGTTGTTATTTAATCTTGACGTCATTTTTGAAATTATCAATGAACGTGTCGCCTAGAAGAGGCGTGGTTGGTATTTATATCAATGTTATTTCTATGCGCATGCCATTGAAATTTTTTTGAACATTTGTTCAAATTCCATAGTGTGGGTTCTGTGACTTTTGATGAAAATTTATTATCGCAATTGAAAGTGCCACCACCATTGATCAAGTGGGACAATGAGAAACTTTGTACAAATCTTTGTCTGTTGGAACGTGGTAAATTCTTTAGAAAAGGCATCCTAAGGAAGGAAATCCGCAGGAGCACCCCAATTCCCGACATGTTTCAGTGCAGTACGTTTTTCTGGTGATTGTTCAACATTAAAAGTTCTTCTATTCTTGAGACAACTATGATTTTAGCACGTTTTGATCCTGAGCATGTAATCGTGCATGAACAAAGCTTGATGTGCTGCACTCGAGTTTCTGAATTGCGAGTATAGTAAAAGCTCGCTTTATTGCACCTTAAAATGACTTTTTTCAAAGTAACTTTTGTTTGTGAAATTGTGATGTTACGATGCTATATGTGAAAACATGCTTCGTTGTAAGGGGATTATTTTTAGTAGTAATGCATGCTTTTTGGTGCATGTGTCTGCTGAGCTGCACCTTGTTATGTCTGATTGAAATTCTATTGTTTGCTGACACACTATCACTTTCAATGTTATGATATTGGCGGATACCATCACTATGACTTTTACCAAAGCTGATGGCTTCCATTTCTCGCCTGGATGTGAGCGCACTTCTACTAATGGAATTTCCTTGTTTGCTGTATTGCTCCATGTATTCTTGTAACATGCTTAAACAATTCTTGACATGAAAGGGCCAATTTCATAAATACCATACAACAATAAAGTTGTGCTTTGTTGATGCATAGAGGGACAGCGTTATGGTCATTAAAGTTGAATAGGTGAATATTGCAATAACTGTCAATGTGCTTCTTGGCCAACAGTGAGGATTACTGACCCTAGTGTTACAAAATGTGCACTTTATTTGCTCGCAAAATGAGCTTGGTGGACACGTGAATTGGAATGCTTGATTTGTGTTTAGTATAAAAGTTCAAATCAAAACATTATGTCTGTATAATATCACTTCTGGCGGAAACTGGATGGCCACATTATCTTCTGGGTTGTTTACCTCTAAAAATGAATGTTCACCACATATTCGTAGCTTTTGCGCTGCTCCCACCTCATATATTTTAACCCCGACAAGAATGCATTCCATTTTCAGTGTTGTAATAGTTGTTTTTTTTTGTACTTTTGCGTGGTGTGGGAAGAAGCAGAGTAACGATATCGCATAAATCCATCGTGCCAATTGACTTGAATAAGTTTCCTGATTTCTTGCTCGTTGTCTTTCGCTTTTCTAGGTAATGAGGGTCTTTTTGTTTGCTTTTGGTCTCCGTCTTTGCTTTCTAATTCGTTGGCATCGATGTTCGTTTCTTCACTGGTAGATAATTTCTCGGATTGTGCGTCACTGTGCATTTGCGTCGTTCACCGTCTAACTCTAGAGGAAACCGGCAGTATTGATCTCGTGAGTTTTGCGCGCTGCTTTGCAAATACGCTACTTCTCATATCTCCTCATCGGGATCGTTTTAACTACTTGACAATTGTAGGCCATGAATCTCTTGCTGTGCTTTCCTCCATTATAAGAACAAGTTCGCCTTTCGTTGGAATTCTCCTTGTGAATGATTTCTGTTGGATGCGCTTCTGGTGAGAATCTCGTAATCCTAATATACCAGTGCTTCACCTCTGATTCGCAGAGGTTCGCACTGGCCATAATGAAAGGGATTGCGTTGAAGGCAGTGTCCGGGCAAAAACTCGATTTTGAGATTTTGTGCTTATACGGGCCTATTCGCCATGCTGAATCCGAAAATCTACATTGGAAAGCGCGAAAACGGCGAAAAAGGGCTCTAATACAGGAGGGGAATCAGCAGGTGGGCGGGGCTTTCCCCAGTGCGATTTCACGCTCCCAGTTCCCGAAGCGATTTCCTCGATTTCACTAGCCGTCCTAACATCTCTACCGGCCAAGTGCCGATGATTGACTTGGAACCGGAAGCGAGAAGGTCGCTCCGAAAGCGGGGAACGTGAATTCGCAGTGGGGAGGACCCCGCCCACTTGCTCATTTCCCTCCTGTGTTAGAGCCGTTTTTCGCCATTTTCGCGCTCTACAATGTGCATTTTCGGATTCAGCGTAGCGAATAGGCCCAAGTAAGCACAAAATCTCAAAATCGAGTTTTTGCCCCGACACTGCCTTTAACTTATGCAGTGGTCTGGCCCTTCCAATCGAGGACAGCTAAGTCAAAACAAAAATGAACCTCATTTTTTATGAAGCTCTCACATGCATTGAAGCAATGTAAATCATTCCTCACTGTAATTTCGTAACAGACGGACGGACTTACGGACCAACAAATTAGCGGCTTAGTCGTGATTTTGTGTAAGGCCTCGGACAGAGTTTACGCGATTTGATCGGCGCCATTCAACTGCTACAAGACAACTGTTACGAGTTCATTGCATGCCGATCAGGTTGCATTTCGGTTGTGATACATTTCCAACTCGAAATTTTTGAATGTAAATTGAAAATGAATGAAAATCGAGGCGACTAAATCGCGACGATCAAATCGCGTGAACTCTGTCCGAGGTCCAAGGGAGCTGCCACAGTATGCCAGGGGACGTGAATTTATTATTGCCTCAGCCTCTGTGATTGAAGTTTGAAAATCCGACGGAGAGAGAGTTGTTTTCGCTATGGGTTTTGAAAGCACATTTTTACCTATCAATCTTTCATAGAATCCCTTTTTCCAGGGAGATGAGGGCGTTATAAATTTCAAATGAATTTTTTTTTGCATGAAAATCCACTCAAAGCATATGTTGTTGTTACTGTACACATTTTTCCGCTCCATTAATGATGATTTTTTTTACCTAATTTAAAATTTGTTGCGTTATCTGTGATTACTGTTGACAGGACTTCGCGTCTCGCTATGAAGCGTCGAAATCCGTTTACAAAGGCTGCAGAACTCAGGTTTTCGACGATTTCCAGGTGAACGGTTTGTGTTGCCATGCAGGAAAGCAAGCACACCCAGGGCTCGGCACGAGGTTGTCAAAAGGGGTTTTCGAAAACGACTTCTTTTGATCCAAATTTTTTTCGAAATCCCCTTTGACCACAAAACCGATCCCAGTGATTGCGGAGTGAACACTTTACCCAAAGAACAAGTTTTATTGAAGAAAAACAAAAACAATTCATTCATGACAATAGCAAAGAAAAAACAAATGAGAACATACTAAGAATTTCTGCAATGAGATCAATGAAATGAAAATTTGCACCGACAGCTAGGGGAGGGGGGAATTTTTACCATTCGTATGCTCACTATTTATGAAACCTCTCACCCTCAAGTACTCGAGTTCCACACATACTCCTCACATTCCCGTCTTCTCACTTACTCTCTACTCTAGGTACTCCTACAAACATATTTTCAAATCTGCGACACTATAATGTAACAAATTTTGAGAACAAGTTTTGAGTAAACCGCGGAACTAAAATAAATAGAAATTTCGGGAGTAATTCTGCTTCAGAGACCAACGCTGTTCACCGTCGTGATGTTATCGTCATATAAGAGCACATGTCCCGTTGACTATGCGTCAGCATGGATGAACGCGAAGGAAAAATTACAAAAATCACATGATCACATGTAAAAATGAGAGGTGTGGCATGGCGAGATTGCTCATAATATTCCATGTTGAATTCTTAAATAGAATAATAAGAAGCGTACAGCGTACTTTCGCAAGCGAAAAGTAGAGATATGAAAGCCTCGTACCATCAGGTTCAATTCTTCCCACAAGATCGAGATGCTCGAAACGCTCACCTGAAATGAAATGTTTAAAGTCTTTTGCGGAAGTTATTAATATGATGAACAAAGTATCTAGAATTTAGTGTCAACTGCAATTTGAAGCAATTCAAGCAAGAGATATGTCGTAAAAGAGAAATGATTTCAACCCACTTGTAAGTAAATCATCAAAGTCATATCTCATACATCGTCCTTTATCAAACGACTTCTCGTCGTCAGAGGTGACAGATGCTTTTCACTCAGAATGATCTACTTTTGCCTGCAATGAGAGTGGCATTCGTTTGCGATGAGATTTAGCAACATGGAAGTAAGTGAGCATACTTCAATACAGCTATGAACAGAATTGCCAAGCGGGGATATGTTGCATCCTCAGATGCCTTACAGGTACCATCGACGTGGCTGCCTTTCGATCGTTTTACCGCTAACTCCAGCAAATTTAAATCGTTTATCCAAACTTGATATATTAAAACGATCGAAAAGCAGCACGTTGGTAACAATGGGAACAATTCTGGGGGAGCACGATATGTTGCAAATAAAATTTTTGCTGGAAAAACCTACTTTCTAGCAGACAAACGAGTAGTAAGGGTCTCCGCTCACAGGTGTGCCACGCGTTTTTTTTTTGGTGGCATGGCTGTGAAAAGGATACAGCGCCTCCTACTATGACATATTCTAATTGTGCAATGTACAAAGAGTCGAGATAACGCAAATCAAATCAAAAAGAAGAAAGAACAAACTACTTGGATTTCCATATGAAAACACTCGAAGCTTTGATCTGAGAAGGGTACTGCACTTTACAGAACCACAGAGAGTAGATACAGGTATACCTGTATCATTGGTTTCACAAGCAAAGCATACGACACTTACCAAATAAAACAGTTCGTTGTTGACTTCGCACAAGCGATTATGTTTTCACTGCCGTCGTTGAGAAAGCGTTCCTTCAAGTGCGCCTAAATGAGATGGACAGGAATGCAACAAGATTTTACTGGATAAAAATCTAAATGCGCCAATTAATGATGAGAATCTTATAACTTTTCGATTCACACCAGTTCCCTTTGGCTTTAATGTGTCGCCATTTTTACTGGCTGCAACGGTTAAGCATAATTTGCAGATGGTCACAGACACGTCTTTGGGTGAAGAGATAAAGCAAAACCTATATGTGGATAATCTCATTGTTGGTGCAAACTCTAAAGAAAAATTGGCGAGGAAAGCTCAAGAAGCACGCAAAATCTTTTTGCAGATAAGCATGAATCTGAGGGAGTTCCTGTCAAACACAGAATCAGTGCGCGGTGCTTTACATGCAGAAGCTTGGGCAAAATCCCTAGAACAAAAATTTCTGGAACTCATGTGGAATGTTGGAAACGGTGGAATAGATATTCAGTGCAAAATGCCACCAACTTCGCCAGTCACGAAACGCATAGTTGTCAAGCAAATAGCATCTGTCTACGACCGTTCGGGTGGATGATCCCTCTTATCACTCTCGCAAAACATTTTCAACAGCAGTTGTGGAATAAATCATTATTCCTGGGATCCATTCCTACCTGAAAGCCTTGCACAACAGTGGAACGCTATCGCAAACGACTTCCAGAAGCTTATACCAAGAAAAAATTTAACCAGACCTACACAACAGCAAATTAGCCATTTTTGCAGACGCTAGCGATATTGCGTTGAGTGCATGCGCTTACTTGTTCAATGCAGAAAGCACAGCACTAGCTATGGCGAAATGCAAACTCCCCTCAATAAAATCAGTTACAACAATTCCAAGATTAGAAATGAACGCACTGACTATTGCCGCAAGACTAGCTCTATCGATCTACACTGCTTTAGAAGAAAGCGCGGTAAGCATTCACTTGAAACAAATATTTTTGTTTTTCGATTCCCAAATCGTACTGAGCTGGCTCTCAAGCACATCAGCTGATACAAACGCAGGAGTACTTGTTAGAAATAGGCTGCGCGAAATCCGGAAAATCGTTCTTGCCCTCAGAAAAGAAGGGGTCGTAATCACTTTCAATTACATTCCTACTAAAGACAATCCGGCAGGCGCAGGCACTAGAGGTTTGACAAAAGAACAATTTGCGCAAGATATGTGGGTACCAGTGGCGTACCGAGGGGGGGGCGGGGGGGGGGGGGCGCGCCCCCCCCCCCCCCCCCGCCCCCGAGAATGGGTCGCGAAATTTCTGAAAGTTACTTAAATGTGTTATAAAAATGTGCACAGGACTTGTTTACACTTGTAAATTATTAAAATAATTTTTAAAAAATTTTAAAAAATCAAATTAGCCTTGTAAAAAAAATTTTTTCGGGGGCGTGGCTACCGCCACGCCCCCTTTTTCTGAAATTTTGGGGTCAGGGGCCCGCAAAAATTTTGACAAACATCCCAAAAAAATTTTTCGGAGTGCGTGGCTAACGCCACGCCCCCTTTTTCTGAAATTTTGGGGTCAGGGGCCCGCAAAAATTTTGACAAACATCCCAAAAAAATTTTTCGGAGTGCGTGGCTAACGCCACGCCCCCTTTTTCTGAAATTTTGGGGTCAGGGGCCCGCAAAAATTTTGACAAACATCCCAAAAAAATTTTTCGGAGTGCGTGGCTAACGCCACGCCCCCTTTTTCTGAAATTTTGGGGTCAGGGGCCCGCAAAAATTTTGACAAACATCCCAAAAAAATTTTTCGGAGTGCGTGGCTAACGCCACGCACCTTCATTGAAAAATTTTTTTTGTCGCGCGCCCCCCCCCCCCCGAGCCGAAATCCTGGGTACGCCACTGGTGGGTACGGTCCGAGTTTTTTGCAACAAAAAACTGAAACATGGCCTACCACTATAAAATGTTCATAGAAGAAGGTGAGGAAATCTTCGAAGTTGATACATGCGCAACAAACGAAGGTAATCCTCATCAATCCGCACTTCTTGACTTGCGTAGATTTAGCTCCTTTGTGAAGGCAACGAGTTATGGCACGGGTTCTGATTTTTCTATATAAGACTTTACGCAATAACGCAAGAAAAGAACAGATCATAAGCAACATACCAGAGTTATAAAATATAAAAATCAAAACTACAAATTGACGGAACTACCATAAAAGCGGGACGTTTAGCTATTGTTCGAAATCACCAAGAATCGCTACTGACATCATCCTTTTGCAAGTCAGTAGAAAATTTCCTAAGACTCTTCAAAGATGACGCAAAGATATGGCACTCTAAAGGACGAATCGGAAAAGCAGGTCTGCAAGAGGAAACAAAATATTCAATTTATGCAGGCGCAAATGGCCCATTAGCGAAACTTATGATACGCGAAGCGCATGGTTGTTACCATAGAGGAGCTGATCACACCGTCGCTACGGTGCGCATGCGTTGTTGGATACCTAAGTTGCGCCATCGAGTAAGGAAAGAGATTTCTCGATGCGCGAATTGTAAAAGGTTCAATGGGTTACCCTTTCCTTACCCTTTCAATACGGACCTTCCTGAAAGAAGGATAGAAAAATGCCGACCATTCCAACACATGGTCTTAAACTTCTTCGACCTGCCACTATCGACAAACAACCAAGACAACGAACAGCGAAAAACATACGGCTGCATATTTACCTGCACAGTCACACGCCTGATTTACCCAGAATTAGTGCAAAGCATGTCGGTGATTTCCTCAATGCGCTTAAAAGATTCATTGCAAGGGTAGGAAGACCATTATCAATTACTTGCGACCAGAGGTGCGATGGGGGGAGCCGGGCCCACCGAAAGTGAAGGTGGTTCCAGCTACCACTGGCCGGCCAAAAGTGAAGGTGGTAGTGTCGGACACTCACCTCCCAAAAACGTCGACGGGGGGGGGGGGAGGGAGGTGCGAGGGGGGAGGGGGGTAGAACGGAAGAACTACGAACAGAGCTATCCTTCTAGGTCGAACTGTGACCCAACGGCCCTCTCTGGGGCCACAGATACGATGAATATTGAAAATATTTATAAATTTCATTTATAAAAATTCAAAATAGAAGTGTTTGGTAAATGGTGTATTTGGAAGTAAAACTTAGCGAGACTGTACGGATTTTATTAAGTAAACTTTGTCATAACATACTGCGAAGGAAGTAAATTGATCTAAGCAGTAACAGCCGAGAACCAGAATTTTGAATATTTGAATAGTGAAAAATCATGCGAAATTTCCACTGTTATAAATCTGTTGTTTGAAGATGTCAGCAGTTGCGACTTCATAGGTTTTAAAGAGGAAATGGTGCTCTTTCAGCTAGTGAAAGAATCGAGTGGATTTGAGAGATAGCCGTTGAAAACCAGAATAAAAATTTACGGCATTTTTGCGTGTTTTTTGACACTTGACAGTTAAACTCATATAAATCTTGAATGTGAAAGTGTGTGATGTTGCGACTTCATAGGTTTTATAGAGTAAGGTTCGCCTTATCAGGATATATCTTAGCCGTTCCGATCCATTGAAACATCTCCGAGATCCAGAGTCTTCAAAAAGCAGACAAAAAAGCGCTTTTTGAAATTCAACAGCTCATAACTTCTTCAGAGCTGGATGAATCATGTTGCGACTTCATAGTTAGATTCCTCTCATCAAGAGCTTTCAGATGATATATAATTTGTGGGGGTTTAGAGCCTCCTACGAATTATGCCCGTGGGGGAGCCTTTTCATAGCAAAGTCTCCCCCTCCAATACATTAAAATGGGCTAGGGGGAGACTTTGCTATGAAAAGGCTCCCCCCACGGGCATAATTCGTAGGAGGCTCTAAACCCCCACAAATTATATATCATCTGAAAGCTCTTGATGAGAGGAATCCAACCTATGAAGTCGCAACATGATTCATCCAGCTCTGAAGAAGTTATGAGCTGTTGAATTTCAAAAAGCGCTTTTTTGTCTGCTTTTTGAAGACTCTGGATCTCGGAGATGTTTCAATGGATCGGAACGGCTAAGATATATCCTGATAAGGCGAACCTTACTCTATAAAACCTATGAAGTCGCAACATCACACACTTTCACATTCAAGATTTATATGAGTTTAACTGTCAAGTGTCAAAAAACACGCAAAAATGCCGTAAATTTTTATTCTGGTTTTCAACGACTATCTCTCAAATCCACTCGATTCTTTCACTAGCTGAAAGAGCACCATTTACTCTTTAAAACCTATGAAGTCGCAACTGCTGACATCTTCAAACAACAGATTTATAACAGTGGAAATTTCGCATGATTTTTCACTATTCAAATATTCAAAATTCTGGTTCTCGGCTGTTACTGCCTAGATCAATTCACTTCCTTCGCAGTATTTTATGGCAAAATTTACTTAATAAAATCCGTACAGTCTCGCTAAGTTTTACTTCCAAATACACCATTTACTGAGCACGTTTATTATAAATATATATGCCGCCGTATACATAAATATATGCTTTCAATAATCTTTTTTGCGTTTGTTTTGTTACCTTCCTTCTTTGTCGTCCAGCGAAAAAAATTTTATTCCAAAAGTGAAGGTGGTCCTGTACAAGCTCAAAAGTGAAGGTAGGGGGAGAATCGGCTCCCACTATCGCACCTCTGCTTGCGACAATGCGCCAACTTTTCTTTTGTGCAGTGCTATTTTGAAAAATGAAAACATGGTAGACTTGAGTGACAAAGTAGCAAGCACGCTAGCAAATCAAGAAATCCAGTGATATCATATCACTCCCTACGCCCCATGGCAGGGGGATTTTACGAATGTTTGATAAAATCAATCAAACTTGCGCTGTATAAAACGCTGCGCTGTTTGCCAATACCAACAGTAGATCAACTCACAACATTTTTGATAGATGGAATGGAATACGCACTCAAACCTTACTCTAGCACAAAAGCAGGGCATTAGGCAAGTACGAGAGCTTATAAATACTGCGCAAATAAGACTCTCAACTAGCGACAAGGGAGGCGCGTTTGTAATTATACCCCTCCAGTTAGATATTGCGATAACACAAAGGCATTTGCAAGACGAATCGCTACACCGCCCATCGTCTGCCAACGAATTTCAGAGACAATATGCAAACTTAACAGAGAGTGGGTAGCGACTGCTAAAGCAGCTCATTTATCGCACGACATTATTGCGCGCCTCAAAATCGAGATGCCTGCCTGCCCAGTGCTGTATCTGCTCATTAAGACACACAGGCTCCAATCAGACACCAACTTGGCTTCCACCGACCCTTCCACATTCAAAGTGCGACCGATTATAAGTAGGTAGGAGACCTACGGATAGGGTTGGGTGGTTCATCAACAGTATACTAGCGCAACTACTCAAGTTCAATCCCTCGCACTTGGCCAATACAAAAATGTTTTTGGACCGTCTGCGCGCAACGCACAATGATCGTAACAGCGTTATGGAGTCGTTTGATGTCAATGCGCTCTATACCAATGTAAGCAATGAGTCCGCGATGCAAGCTGTCTCTAAGCTTCTCGTAGACAACGAAACCTCTATAAACCTCTACGGACTCTCTAACGCGCAGGTTATGACCAGGGTTGAGCGTGGGGTCAGGCGCGCCCGACCTGGGGGATCGTATTGAGGGTACGACTAAGGGGGGGGGTCATAATTAATCGAATTTGTTAAGTTGGGGAGATACTGTAAAGGTTAAGAAGAAAAGCGCTAGTCAGGTGGATATCGCGACCACATGAAGGAATGACGGTCATAAACAGCATATTGATTGTTCCCACAATGGAACTTTCAGCCAAAATTCAAATCTTCATCTCTTTTACCTTAACATACGAGGTCGACAAGGAAGCTTGCTGTGTGAAATGGGTATAATTTCCATAATTAGCATGTCTCAAATTATCTCTATTGCTCTCCAAACCACTACCTACTGCAGTTTCTAGCGTTTCTCAACGTCTGAAAAGCGTGATTTTCACGTGATCAACTTGGTTTCAGGAGTGAGAAAAGTCAGCTTTTGTATACTCATAACAAAGTAATGTTCTCCACAAGTCTATGCTATAAATCGAGCTTCATATCGCTTTCAAACAGTGAAGAAAAAGTGCTGCCAAAATTTCAACTGGCGCGTTTTTCACGTTGAGTGCTTCAACTTCTCGGATTAGCACAAGGCCGACACAAGTCGAATCAAGCTCAAACACTTACTGTGGAATCTTCGAGGGTTGAGCTAGCGAATCACATAAAACTTGGGTAGAAAAGCCTTTTCGGAAATAAAGTTAATGGGGTCAGGCGCAACCCCTCAAAAGGCCAGGCCCTCTTAACTTGCCTTCAAAATTCAAAAATCGCCTCTTTTTTGATATGAGTATTGAGCGCAAGCCTCTCCTTGCTATATCGAAAATTTGGAGGCAAACACTCCACCCCTGTGAAAATTATAGCTCTGAAAAGAGGACTATCCATGTCTAAAACTTGCCGTCAAGTTGCGTGTGGTTGTGCAATCGCAGAAAATCGGGCCTACAGACTTTCAAAAAATAGAAACCTGCAGTGAAGGCTGGTCTTTTTCAAAATATAACACCCTGAGGACTTGGAGGTGAAGCGGAGGGTCGTTTAGGGGCTTTCACAGGGGGGTGGGGTCGTTTTTGAACGACTTGTGCCTGACCTCTTGCTTAACCCTGGTTATAACCTTTTGCAAGCGTGCTTGAACTGCAACATTTATAGGTGGTCTGGGAGCTATTTCGCGCAGATCAGAGGTCTGGCCATGGGACAAAAGTTAGCCCCCCACACTCGCAGTAGCATTCATGGCAAAAATTGAAGCGCCAATCTTATAGTGCCGTCCCTTGCTCTACTGTAGGTATATAGACGATTGTTTTATCATCTGCGCCACTCAGGCAGATGTTGACAAATGCTTCCAACTACTCAACGAGCAATCGCAGTACATACAGCTTACTAGGGAGAAGCCCAGCAGTGAATGGTTACCGTTTTTAAAAGTGCAAATCAACATCTCTTCGGGTATGCACGCAACTAAATGGTACCGCAAGCCCAGCAATAAAAATATTCTTATCCACTTTCAATGAAAAAGAGCTGTAATCAAAAGCATGTTCTGCACAGCATCTCAGGTTTGCAGTGGACAACGGGAAAGGGTGGAATCATTGCCACTTGCCCGCAGCATAGCCTCTGCCAACGGTTACGAAAATCACGCAAGGGCACCTAGGAGTAGGAAAGAGCAACATTCTGTAAGCCAACAGTCTGCAGTTGATAAAGTAGCCTTTTGCATACCCTTTATCTCCGATGAAGTAAGCACAGTATTGCGACGATGCCTGAGGAGAGCACTGAAAATTCAGTTACGATTGTAGAATTGCCTCCGAGCGATTTGAAGAGCTTGTTGATTCGCAATCGTCTTTACGATCGCTCCTGCATCACGCCAAATTGCATTATATTCGACTACGTGCGGTCATTCGACTACGTGCGGTCATCCTGAGCGGCCGAGATCCTGTTGATCCCTTGCAATGCCGGCCACCACTCCGTCCCAGCTCCCCAAAAAAAGAAAGCCATCCTCCCCAGTTGTCCCCACCGTCACTCCGCTGATGGATGATGATGCCGTCGAACTACTACATCAAGTTCAAGGCATCATCAGTCAAAAGGCCCCGGAAGCTGTGCCGCTCGTAGAAAAGTTTGTAGGTAAGTTTCCTTCATTATCGGCTAGATTTGTTGAGTCCGAAAAACGAGAAAGGTCTGTAGTATTCTATGGTATTCCTGAAGGCGACCCTCATCTCCCCGCACTTTCGCGTCAAGAACACACAGAAAAATTCGTATGTGGTGTTCTCAATTTTTTGGATATCGAATGTCGTCCTTCAGAAATCTATAGGATGGGAAAGCCTAGTTCTGATAAACCAAGGTTGGTAAAATGCACTTTTCCGAATCGATTCTTTTGTCGTGATATGCTCGCAAAATCATCTCGTCTCAGAAACAACTTGACCTACAGCAAAGTTTTTGTGCGAAAATCGATGACTCTCGAAGAAAGGCTTCATGAAAAAGAATTGCGCGCCACCGTTCGTGATCTCAATGCAAAAGAAGGTAAGCGCATTCATGTTGTTTATAAAAGTGAAATTGTAAAAGTAGCTGATCTTCCCCCTCGTGGTAACGGTTCAAAAAACTGAAAATACAAAACCCTGTTAGTAAGTGTTGTTTTCTTCTTAACGCTAGAAGTTTGATGAATAAATTGATGCAACTCCACCATCTTCTTTCCGAATCGAAACCTGCACTTGTATTGATTACTGAGTCGTGGCTGACCTCAAATATGGGAAGGGGTGTGTGCTCTTATCCACAGTGCCATTCTTTTCAAAGAAGTCACGTTTTCTCTTAAGGGTCTCGTATCAGACCTTGTTTGTTTTGATTGCATATGTAAGAATTCCTGTTTGAATAATTATCGATTCATTCTGGCCTATCGACCGCCTTCGAGCACTGCGGGACAGGATGATCTGCTTGTGTCCTTGATATCTGGTCTGGCATCCTCTTGTAAATCAATAGTGGTTTTGGCGGGAGATTTGAATTTGGATATTGACTGGTCCAATAATACTGCTATGAATTCTAGATCAAGAAAGTTTCTTTCTACTTTTGAGGCGTTGAATATGATACAGCATGCTCGATTTCCCACTCGAGGAGATCGTGTAGATGTTGTGCTGACAAATACAGAGTCTCTCGCGGACTTTTCGTTACATCCACCTCTGGGTGATTCAGATCATAACATTGTTGGATTTTCTATGTTGATTGCAAATGGAGAGCTCTTATCCTCTCTTGACTGGTTCGAAATTTTCGATGGTTTCTTGGATGTAAACGATGTCTACACCCGTTTCCTCTGGGTCTTACGTGCAATCATAAATCAATATGTGCCACGTAGGACTCGTAGGCAGGACGTAGTAGAATAGCCCGACCACATTCGGAACCTTTTCGACCAGAGACAGAGAATTTTTGAGCAGTCTCGGGATCCACTGCACAGTGTAACTTTTAAAACGGTTAGCAAAAACCTTGCATATCATTTAAAGAAGTTTATGTCCTACAGAACCAGAATGCTCTCTAAGACCAAGTACATAGGGGGGATCATTTCTTATGTCAAGGACAGAACAAAACGGTCGTCCTCTCAACCAGTGCTCATAGGTGAAGATGGTTCCTTCTGCAGTGCCGATTTTGAAAAAGCGGAGGCCTTCGCTAGCTTTTTTCACAGTACTTTTTCTTCCCACATGGAATGCCATAGCAACCTAACAAAAGTAACAGATGAGAGCTTTCGTTTGCCAATTATCACTCCCGAGATGGTTGCAAAACAAATCAAAGCTCTGAAAACGTCGCAGTCGGTTACCTCGGACGGCATACCGCAGACATTTTACAGAATGTTTCCCATCCATCTTTCCGTTCCCCTAAGCCACATTTTTAACATTTCTCTAATGACTGGGGAAATCCCTAATCCATGGAAAGCTGCAGTTGTTACACCTATCCCAAAAGGGAAGGAATCTGCAACGATTAGCAACTACCGCCAGATCAGTATCCTCCCTACATCATTGAAGGTGCTTGAGAGGATCATTAAGAAACATTTGCTTGAATGGTTAGAACACCTAAATCTCATTCCCATAGAACAACATGGATTCCTAGCAGGATCTTCCACCTGTTCACAGTTGGTAGATTGTTCTTTCCGTTGGAACAAGGCATTGGGTGAAGGAAAAGGGGTGAATGTAGTTTACTTCGATCTTAGCAAAGCCTTCGATACCGTTTGTCACGAGTGCCTTGTGGAGAGATTGAGGTGTATAGGCATAGAGGGCAATTTACTGGATTGGTTTCGATCCTATCTTGAGGACAGAAAGATGATAGTGCGTTTTTCTCATGACTTTTCCTTCCCTAGGGAATGCTTATCGGGCGTTCCACAGGGAGGGATTTTGTCGCCTATACTTTTTCTTATATACACACATGATTTACCTGTTTTTCTTAAAACGGATACGAGGATTTTTGTGCATGCGTACGCGGATGACATCAAAGTCACTGCAGTCTATAGTGAAACAGAAAAAGAAGCAGTTCAGCAGGCTTTGACGAAATCTGTCGAACGTATGTTGCAGTGGACAAATTTTTGGCATCTCGAAGTCAATTTTCGTAAAAGTCAGCATCTCCCCATAGGATCGCTTTCACTGCACGTTTATAACAATGAGCTAGGTGATATGTTAGTGAGCAGGGAGTTCGTGATCTTGGCGTGCTTGTTGGCAATGGTTTGAACTTTGAGAGCCATATTGACGCGGTGGCGGCCAAGGGCTTGAGGGTTTTGCACTGTCTTTTTAGAAATGTTTCGAGTTCTGATCCTTTTCTTTGGATCAAACTTTTCAAAATGTTCGTGTTGCCACTGATTGAATACTGCGGCCCTGTGTGGAGTCCTTATCGCTCCAAGGACATTAACAAAATTGAAAGTGTGCAGAGGACGTTTACCAGAGTACTCTACTACCGAATCTTTCCTGACCCAAGTTATCCGCAGGGTCTACCCCCATATAAAGTTCGCCTGCGCAAGTTGAACCTCAAGAGTCTTTTTTACAGAAGGGTAGAAGCTGACTTGATTTTAGCCTATAAGATTCTCAAAGGGGAACTTCGTTTAAAGCCATCAAGCTATTGGGCGTTTCGTCCGGTGTACGGACGGCATGGCGGTTTTGCCTTTCGACTCAAGCTACCGAGCGCAAATCTTCTGAGGTGTACGAGTTCCTTCTTTTTCAGAGTCGCCAAATGGCTGGAACGTTTGTCTACTACTCCTTTATGCCTTAAAAATTCAGCACACTTCAAAATTGCCATCCGAAAAATGGACATTCTACAAGTGCTAGGTATACGTGACGTGGAATGAATTCATTTGTTGCTGTTCTTGTCTTTTTTATCACTCGCTTTTTGTTTTGACTGTATCTTCCCTGCACTGCAGTAACGGGCACAGGCTACCTTTTGTATGTTTTCCTAGCTCTCCAGTGTCTTTCCAGAGCTTCTCAACTCCGGGTGTACCTTTTCGTCAGATAGCTTTTCTCACTTTTTATTACCTCCTCTAGTACCTCCAGTCAGGTTCTCTCAAGTCTTTTTGTTTCGGGTTCTTTCTGGCCGTTGCACTACACTGGCGGTAATACTAGTATCTGGGGCGTTGTGTTGTCTTCTTCCGCCACTCCGGTCTGTCATTGCGGGTTCGTGGGGAGGGGCGAGGTTTCGGTGAGCGGCGGTACTGGCAGCCCCCTGCCAGTACACCCGTTTTGGCTTATCTGGCGGGGGCGGCCAGTATAGCCGATCGCCGGGCCTTCGCTCTGTCCCCACGACTTGGGATGCTTGATCGGACTGACGGGCGAAGAGGGAATGAGCTGGTCAACCTTTCTTTTATGTATCTCTTTCCTGCAGAGAGTGCAAAGTAGGTTAGACAAGATCTGAATGACTTATTCATTTCAATACGATTGTTCCTTTGTTGGTTTTTTTTCTTTCTTTTCATGTTTTCTATTGATTTGTCGTTTTACACCCTGTTCTGATCTGATTGTTGTATTGAAGCGCGCCTCCTGGCGTACAAAATAAATAAATAAATAAATATGCCCTCAGGGCAGAGGCGGGGATTGCATGCCACCGGGGTCATCTACATGATCTCCTGCGACGACTGCGGCGAGGAATACATAGGTGAGATGGCGCGCCCGCTGTGTGTTCGCATCAAGGAACCCTTGGATGGCAAGGATAAATCGCGCATATGCACTCCTCTGGGCACTCACCGAGTTCAGAAACATGCGAGGACAAATTTCGGTGTTTCGGTGAAAATCCTGGCACATGAATCCCAGACATCAGCCCGCAAATGTTTGGATGCTTTTTGGATTCATGCGAAAAGTCCAAAAATGAATCGCAAAGAGGAATGCCTAACGATCACGCGTGAACTCGCGCCCTAGCTCGGTCAGCTCTTCTGGCCTTGTTTTCTGCTATAAATAGTGGTCCCTTATGCGGTCAGTCATTCATCTTGCTCTCGCATCAAATCTCGTCGGCGTAACCCAAAAGGTGAGTGTTTGGCTATCGACTATCGCTGAGCTGGTCTAACAGGAATCTTGACACTTTGCTCACATTGCTGCAGAGACGTTCGAATGGACTGCAGATCGTATTACCCATTTCAGGCTCTGAAGAAGGCGATCTGCCGAAACGTTAGCCGATAAAGTGTTGTAACAATCTCGGTCACGACTCACAAACAACACACAGTATAATTTTTGATAGAAATTGAGGTCTATTTGAATTCGCGACCATTGACATACCAAGGCGCGGAGCAAAAAACATTAACATGTATCCGGCCCATTGATTTCATAGAAAAAGATATCACCATAGCACTTTCTCAAGATCACTGCACGAACCAAAACGATGATCCAGATTTCTTGCTTCCTCAGGAGGTTCAGGCGCTTCAAACGCGCAAAGAAGCTGAACTTAAAAAACCCAACTCGAAAACTCAACCAAACGTGTAGAACGATTTTGGAAAGTTTGGAAAAGCTACTATCTTACCATACGTGAAAAACACAAAAAATGCATTGGGAATAAACGCGCTGGACAAGGAACCCCAAGACTAGGAAGCGTGGTCCTCATCACAGAACTACCACGTAACGAATGGAGACTAAGTTAGAAGATGAAGATTCTAACACTGCAAATTGCAAACTCAAAAAGCAGATCAAGATTTACATCAAGAAACTTCATTACAGCGCAAAAAAATTTGGCTACAATTTACGACCAAAAAAGCCTGTACATTATACGGAAACCGTGACAACACAGACACCCTAGACCAAATCAAAAATTTCAAAACATTGGTTCTTGTTTCATCTCATGATACTGCTCATGCAATACACTTTGGAAGCAGCGTAGTAGAAACAAAGGTCTTTTGCGAGGAAAACGGCGCTATAGTTACGTCCTCATCAAATATCAGCCTCGAAATCTGCGTGGAAACGATTTGCGAACTGCGAAAAATTGAGCACAACAGCCCACACTTCATAAAACCCCCAATAGAGATCGCGCTACATGACTACCTGATAACACTGGAATGAGGGGGGACCTCTCACAACTCTCGCAACTCGTTGCCCCGCTCCCGATTTTTGTGACAACCTCGATTGTACAATCTGCTCCAGACTACTGTTCAACCCAGAATGCTGGCCGAAAGTAGCTGTCTTCTTGATGGCCTTCATTTTATACATTGACATTACAACGTTGTACTCACTCTTATGTATAGCGGCGCTAATAGGAAAAATCCTAACATTTACACTTAGAGCAATAAGGTTGATTATCACTAGCATTTTGAAGAAGTGGGCAAATGTGTTATATACACTATTCAGAAATTGTGCAGATGCCAATACTCAAGAGAGCACAAAAGATAGCGGCGGCACTAGCACTGGTTACAGTCTTACAACAAGAAAATGTCTGAGTATTTTCCTGTCAGGAAAATGACATACTAGAACATCATTCAACCAGCTGTGTTGTCTCAAATCATAAAGAAACTTGCAAAACTTCCATACTCGAAGTTCTGAAACTCAATACGTTCAAACAAGAAGCACGTTTACGCTTGGTCAAAAATTCGTCACTAGTTGCAAACGCAAAAATTCGGTGGTGGGGACTGAGGTTAACATGCGCAAAGGAGACAGCATACTTGACGCGCGCAACGGGGCTAAACGTAAGTGACAGCAAACGGTGCCCACATATGGGCTTATGCACGGGGACAAAATGTGCAGCAATAAACGAGTCCACTTTGTTGCCAGAACTGCACCAAGGGAATCAGTATCCAGGAAGAACAGGATGCTTACTAGGGAAGGATACTAATTTAGATTTGCCTTTTGAGATGGGACACATATATTTGGAATCAGGTTTGAACGTTGAATCCAAACATGCTGTTCCTAGCTGCTTAGCGTTATTCCGAAGCGAGTTATGGGCTTGCAGTAGTGGGCAAATAACAAACTTCTGAATGTCGTAAGACGGCGTGTAGATGCCTGCTCGAAAAAAGTGCTAGGATGTTGAACGAGCATCGGATTAATTCTTTCTATATCAAAAAGGAGCATGATACGATTGCAAAACCATCTAGACGTCGGCACCGCAGCATCAGTAGGTCGAGGAGCACGCAAACTTTGCATAGAAAAGAGACCATAACTCGCTTCAGAATAACGCTAAGCAGCTGTGAATAGCTTTGGAATCAGCGTTCCAAGCAGGGTTAAGCAAGAGGTCAGGCAGAAGCTCTTCAAAAACGACCCCCCCCCCCCCTGTGAAAGCCCCTAAGCGACCCTCCGCTTCACCTCCAAGTCCTCAGGGTGTTATATTTTGAAGAAGACCAGCCTTCACTGCAGGTTTCTATTTTTTGAAAGTCCGTAGGCCCGACTTTCTGCGATTGCACAACCACACGCAACTTGACGGCAAGTTTTAGACATGGATAGTCCTCTTTTCAGAGCTATAATTCTCACAGGGGTGGAGTGTTTGGCTCCAAATTTTCAATATAGCAAGAAGAGGCTTTGCGCTCAACACTCATATCAAAAAAGGGGCGATTCTGAATTTTGAAGGCAAGTTAAGAGGGTCAGGCGCAACCCCTCAAAAGCTCAGGCGGCCTGACCTTTTGAGGGGCTGCGCCTGACCCCATTAACTTTATTTCCGAAAATGCTTTTCTACCCAAGTTTTATGTGATTCGCTAGCTCAACCCTCGAAGACTCCACAGTGAGTGTTTGAGCTTGATTCGAGTTGTTTCGGCGTTGTGCTAATCCGAGGAGTCGAAGCACTCAACGTGAAGAACACGCCGGTAAGAATTTTGGCAGCACTTTTTCTTCACTGTTTGAAAGCGATATGAAGCCCGATTTGTAGCATAGGCTTGTAGAGAACATTACTTTAGTATGAGTATACAAAGCTGACTTTTCTCACTTCTGCAACCAAGTTGATCACGCTTGAAAATCACGCTTTTAAGACGTTGAGAAACACTAAAAACTGCAGTAGTTAATGGTTTGTAGAGCGCATAGAGATAATATGACATGTTGATTATAAAAATGATACCCCTTTCACACAGCAAGCCTCCTTGTCGACCTCATATGTCAAGGTAAAAGAAATGAAGATTTGAATTTTGGCTGAAACTTTTATTGTGGAAACAATCAGTATGCTGTATATGACCGTCACTCCTTCATGTGATCGCGATATCCACCGGACTAACGCATTCTTCTTAACCTTTACAGTATCTCCCCAACTTAACAAATTCGATTCTTAATTACGAACCCCCCCCCCCTCAGTCTTACTCTCAATACGATCCCCCAGGTCGGGCGCGCCTGACCCCACGCTCAACCCTGGTTCCAAGCTCTTTCCAAATATGTGTGTTTCATCTCAAAAGGCGAAACTTAGTTAGTATCCTTTCCTTGTTAGAATCATGCGGCGGCATAGGCTGTGATTGTTTCTATCCCAGCTCTAGATGCCTATTCTATCGCGTGTATGCCATCCAGCAGAATTCCGAAATTTACGAGATCTTCCACTGCGCGCAATGGAAGGAAGAGGTAAAGGTAGAAGTGACCATGGAAGAGCTACACCTAGGGAAAAGAGTGTTCATGATTACAACCATTCCGAATATCCCGGTAACACTCCCCATGTTAAAAACTACACTGACTATTTGCACTACCCCACCCATACCTCTCATTGACTATGATTTTGTGACCAACGGTAGGGATACTCCGCTATTTCCTAGAATGATCGAACCAAATTTGCGCTGCGAAACAAAGGAAAAAGCCATTGCGCTGAACTGTTCCTATGCTGACAAATGTAGATGCGAGGGAGCAGAAAATAAGGTTAACTGCCATTGCGGGGAGTTGCAGATTCAAGAAGACAACCGTTGAAGTTGGGAACTTTCGATACGGAAAAATAAACTCGCGGCGCACATCCTACACATGTTGTCTGCAGAATTCATTGTAAATTTTCAAAAAACCTTTGAAACCGCGCTAGTGGAGATTGTGGATAGTACCGTATTGTTAACGACTCACCCTTCGCGGATGTTACATCTGCGCGAAAGGTGCAGAGGCATGCATACAGTGCAAATCAGAAACAGCAACATTAGGGGAGATCTTATGTTAACGACATGCATTCGTGGTACCATGTTCGGCTTTGTCACCACAATCAACCGCTTTCATTTCATTAACGCGAGGCAAAACTTAAACTGCACAATAACATGCGATGGAAGTACGAAAGCATTTGCACTGTCAGGCATTTTGAAATATATACAATACCGCTCATAACTCGTCAAAAAAGTCGCCGGATTGCGGCGCACTCCGCCACACTCCGCCACAGTGCGCCGGAGTGTGGCAGAGTGCGCCGGAGTGCGGCAGAGTGCGCCACACTCCGCCGCAGTGCGCCGGAATGATCGTCAATTTAGCCATATCTCGCTTCAGAATGGACGAATTCTGAATCCGAGGACACCATTCGATTCAGCTCGACGAGACGCATCACCTTATATATGAAGCTGAACGTCTGTTTGTCTGTTTGTCTGTACGTATGTCCCGAATAGAAAAATCCATTTCTGAACCGATCCGAACCAAAGTTGGCACACATACACTTCGGGCCCCGGCGGGTGTCATAGGCTCTTTTCTTCATCGATCGATGTCGATTTTATCGATTGTTATCGATTTTTTTTTGCAGAGTTCACCTACGGGGCTGGGAGTTTGCATAGGGGGGTAATCGAGCATGGGGATTCCGAATACAATATTAGTTTTTGGGATTATCGACTACTTTTATCGATTTTATCGTTTTTTTTGCAAAGTTTGAGCTACGGGGTGGGAGTTTGCACAAGGGGGTAATCGAGCATGGGGATTCCGAATACAATATTAGTTTTCAAAATTATCGATTATTATTATGGTTGAATTCATTGTGCTGATAACAGTATTACCATTGATCTGTCGCTGATGACACATAGACAGTATACTATAGCAGTATGGTAGAGAGCCACTCTGATCGAATTTGTTCTAAGATCTGCTCAAGATCAGAATACCGCGCACAGAATGTCAAAATTTCCGTGAACTTCGCGGAATTCCGGGATTTCCGCCAAAGTGCGCGATAATCCGGGAAGTTCGCGACATTTCAGGATCCGCGAAACCATGCGAATCACGCAGAGTACGCAACGCCATAACATCCTTCGGAATGAATATATTCCGAATCCAGATGAGCATTGTGTTCAGATCGTCGAGGCAAATATTTTGATATACAGCATGCTCTCGATATTCCATTTCCAGTTTTTTCGAATTTTTTCTGTGGAGGTCTTTTCGCAAGGATGTAACGCAGCGTCTGTGTAAAATAAAAGATTCTAGTAAGGAATGTTCGATAGTACTGTCCGTGTAGGTTATCGTGCGTTCAAGAGTAGCTGCAGACTGTCTCCCAAAAGAGATAGAAGCGTTGGTGAATTTTGGAAAGATCACGCGTTTCTAAATTCTACTCGCCGTAACTTCCTTCGGAATGAACATATTCTGAATCCGAAGAAAGCTTTGTGCTTAGTTCGTCAAGGCAAGTCTTTCGATATACAGCATATCCTTGATATTCCGATTTCAATATTCTCAAATCTTTCTGTAGACGTCTTTTTGTGAAGGTGTAAAGCAGCGCGCATTGCTCCTAGTAGACTCCAGCAAAGACCTTTCGATAGTGCTTTTTCTTTAGATTATGTAGCGCTAAAAGTAGTCACAGGCATCTTTCTATAGGAGTTAGAAGGGCTGGTGAATTCTGGAAAAATCATGTCGTTCTAAATTTTTCTCAACGTAACTCTAAAATATGAAGCTCTCTTGCTAAGCAGATGTGATTTTCGTAATCAGCAGGTCGGATAACCCTTATAAGCAAGTTTTTCAAGAAGTTCGAGTAATTTCATTTTTTCTCGTTTTACGCTCTGAAGCTGCCCGATGGATTTTGGTCAAAATGTTCATGCTCTTAAATTGTAAGGAAACTTCGCTTATAGAGGTTTTCGAACACGCTCTTTACGAAAATCGTGTTCTTTGAGGATTACAGGGTTCTAGGGGAAATACGGTGAGGTGACTGTAACTGCATCACGAAAGCTCGTAACTTCGCCTCCACCTCTCACGTGTCTGTCAAAGAACCTGCCTGCTTGCTTCACTAGTCAAAGTTACTAGGAGATGTGCTATCGAATGGCGCAAGACTCAGGCTCCAGTCTATAAAACTCGCCGAGTTACGAGACTATGAAAACACGTTCTCATGAATTTTGCTCAAAATGTAAAGATCGCAGATTTCGTCGAAATTCCACCGTGAGTGCTTGTATGACACTCGCATTGCGGATATTATGTCGCTTCGCTCAATAACTCCACTGTATTGAATATGGTGCTTGCGTGTGCTTCAGCAATTGATATCAAAGCTGTTTTGTGGCTAGAGGTCAAATCACCAAATCTCACAATAAGATCTATTAAGAGTGTGAAAAGATTTGATCAGCGTATTGTACAAGATGCTTAAAGATGCTCGATGTTCTCCGTTACGTTGCTAGCGATATTACGCTATCCGCCGAAGTGCGATTTTCGAGCATTTCGCGACTCCTAGATAGAATAGATCCGTGCTCAGCAGCTTAAGTTCGCAGGCGACGTTCTGCATCTGCAAAGCAACATTATTTCGATACCAAGACCAAACTAAACTACAGAGTGTGATCTCAATCAGCGCAGAACATTCTATTAGTTCTATAGATCTTTTTTACGGAAGACTGTGAGGCAAGCGCGACTAAAAACATTCCAATTTTATTTCCTTAGCTGCCTCTGACGTCCGTCGTTCAAGCGTGTATAAAAGTGAGCTCAGATCCACGAGAGCCAAAAAGCATTCTATCCTTATGTGGTATTTTAGTCGAAAACTACTCTCTCCTCTACCATATTTTAGGATGAGAACACTCTTTCTTTTCCTTCTTCTGGTCTGCGTAAGTGCTGGCCTGCTCGATCTGAACAAAATAAACCAACTTAAGAGATGGCTGGCTGAATTGCATTCGGTGAGTCAGCGTAACCATCGGCAGAGGCTGGAAGAATCTTGATTTCAGGATCTAGACGTTACACGTCAACTTGCAATTCGTAGAAAGCTGGATAGATATGCGAAAGTACCAAAGTTGAATCTGCAACAACAAATTAATCTCAGAAAAAGGCTGAAGGTAAACTGCTGTGGAAGCGAAGAATCTATAAAATCTTTTTAGGCACTGAAACCTATCGAATGGACGGAAGATAACTCGATTGAAGCTGTAAACCAGAGAAGTGGAATGTCTGAACTACTGTATCAAGGAGATATAATCCTAACAGAGTAAACCCAAACAGATTTGAGCAGGCAAACCCCGCATCTCCACACTTTCTTATAGAGCGCAAGCTGATGAGATAATTGCGGAAGAAAATGGTACACGTCCACGAAGACAGGCAGATGACAACCTAGGCAAATGGGACAAACGCTTGTATTATTCTTTCGACTCTAGTGCAAGTATGTGACACACACTAGTCCTGATCGCAATATTACCGCAAAAGGTGCCTCTCAAGCTTTTGCAGCTGAAGAAATGAAGGCTGCCGCTCGAAAAGGAACAAAATTGTGGAACGATACTACATGCATCGACATGAATCACATCGAATCTTCTTCTTTTTGCATCTTTCCTTCATTTGATGTGGCTTAAGTATTCATTCAACAGGGCAAAGCAAGCTCTACAAGATGGCTATTAAGAGTCTGCCCAAGTCGTATCCCACGTGAAGTTTTGAGCTGAAATCTGATGGCAGTCGAAAACGAACTTTGCCGTTAAAAATCGTATCTCCGCCCCAAAAAATCTCAAAAATTCCCCATTTACCCTAGCATATGCTTAACACATGTACACATTCAACTGTACACTTTCCGTATTTTCCCCATAACTAGAAATATAGAAAAAAATGAATCGGACAAAATGGCAAACTCCGCTCCAAGACATTTTGAGCTCCTCCAACGAACATGAGCATACAGCTTATACATACAGAAGTACGATAATGTATTTGTACCCTTTGTAGGTGCCCCAGTTTTTGAAAAATGCTGCTGTCTAGGATAAAAACGATAAAAAGTTGTGAGACACCCTAATAGAAAATGATGAGCATGTTCTCGAGGGGGCGCAGAGCGCATCGTGGACGCGAGTAGTCGCCTCCTGGGTCATGCGGTCCCGCCTTCCAGCAGGCAATTTGGTTGAAACAAAAGATACATGCAGATATACTTGCGATTTTGTAAAAAGTGTAAATACGGCTACAATTTTGCGGGCCAAAAGCCGCGTGGACCCGTTTGATGAGACGATTTCGTGGGTTCCACACAGCGAATCCGCTCGTAATTTCAAATCGTGTACCTACATGGCGAATGCATCATGCAAAATTGTGGCTCGAGAGGTTTGCTTCAGGTCACTCTACGAATTTCTTGACAGGCAGATATATACACACACGGACAGACAAACGGTCATAGCGCTTCATTATAATCATCATTATCCTACTATAATAACGCGCTAAGGGTGTTTACGTTTTTTTGTGTGTGTGTGTGTGTCTGAATGTCTGTCTGTCACGAAATTCATAGCGCAAGTTCCAGCAAAGATCTTGAGCCCAAATTTTGCATAGCGCATGCTACCAGCATAAAAGTCCACCATGCGAAAGCACGAGCGGATTTGTTAGGTGGATCCCTCAGAAATTGCGCGTCAGCCGGGTCCACTTTGCATTTGGCCACCAAAATTAGGTCCGTAATTCCACTTTTTGCAGAGTCGTGGACGTTCATGGCAAGTAATTGTGCAAGTCATGGACTTAGGCCCAAAAAAGTGATCAAAAGTCCATCACTTTGCAAAAACTGCGCTAAAAAGTATTGGTTGAGTAAATGGTCAATTTATCAAGGTTCTACCAGAGCATTTGGCGAGATTTTTGCACAAAGATATATCTCACGGTGACTGCTGTTCTTATTGCAACTGTCAGGACATGGTAAAATCAAAAACCTATAAAAATTTGGGTTTGTTCTCCTGCAAAAAGTCTCATCCACGCAAAATCACTGATTTCACATGAAAAAGCTTTCGGAATGAGTAGTTGTTTACATTTTGTTCGTGATAGTCGGCATTGCTCGGTGAGTTCCAATGCCATCATTATGCGAGAACGAGTAGGGCCTAGATAGTAGAGCCAGTGCGAGCCTCTGCGAAGCAGAGGTGACGCACTGGTAACTTATAATAACGGGCTAAGGGTTGTTTACGTTTGTCTGTGTGTGTGTGAATCTCTGTCTGTCACGAAATTCGTAGTGCGAGTTCCAGCCAACCTTCTGGGCTCAAATTTTGCACAGCGCATGCTACCCGCATGAAAATCCAACACGCAAAAGTACGAGCAGATTCGTTGAGTGGATCCCTTAGAAACTGCGCGTCAAAGGGATCCACTTTACGTTTGGGCCGCAACTTTAGTTCCTAATTGCACTTTTTACAGAGTCGCGGATGTTTGTGCCAAGTGAATGTGCAAGTCATGAACTTAGGACCAAAAAAGTAATCAAAGGTCCATTACTTTACAAAAACGGCGCTAAAAAGCATTGGTTGTAATTGGTCAATTTGCCAAGGTTCTACCGGAGCATTTGACGAAATTTTTGCACAGAGATGTAGCCCACGGTGACATTGAATCTTATGGCAAATGCCAAGCCATGAAAACTCCAAAAACCGATTCAAATCAGCATTTGTTCCTTTGGGAGAAG
The DNA here is from genome assembly GCA_958299035.1 of Cylicocyclus nassatus. Lineage (NCBI taxonomy): Eukaryota > Metazoa > Nematoda > Chromadorea > Rhabditida > Strongylidae > Cylicocyclus > Cylicocyclus nassatus. The sequence goes on along the minus strand of CATQJL010000112.1, from coordinate 52,029,292 downwards.
TTTCATTCACGCGAAATTACCGATCTCATATGGAAAAGCTTTTAGAATGAATAGTTGTTTACAAATCATTCGTGATAGTCGGCGTAGCGCGGTGAGCTTCATTGTCACTTTTGTGCGGGAATGAGTAAGCATACAGAAAGTAGGGCCAGTGCGAGCCTCTGCGAAGCAGAGGTGACGCACTGGTGACTTATAATAAAGGACGTGTCTGTCTGTCTGTGTGTGTGTTTATGTCTGTCTGTCACGAAATTCATAGAGCGTTTTGTAGGCAAGGTCTTGAGCTGAAATTTTGGTCATAGCACCCTACCAGCATGTAGGTAAAAAGAGCAAAAGCACAAGTTGATCCGATATTTGGGACCTTTAAAAACTGCGCGTCAAACGGGCCCACGCGGCTTTTGGCACGCAAAACTAGGTCATTAATTCGACTTTTGCGAAGTCATGATTTGCCTGACAAGTACATCTGCGCCTCATGAATTCTAGCCCAAAAAGTTCTCAAAAAGATTGCTTTTCTGCGACAACAGCGCCAAGAAGTGGAGATCGCTTAAATAGTCGATTTGGCAAGGTTTTACTTCAGACTTGGAAAGATTTTTGCACGGAAATTTAGCTCAAAGTGACTATTATCCAAAACAAATTCAGTAATCTAATCAAATTCGCAGGTGTTCTTTTGCGAAAAGTTTTTTTCCTCTCAAAATTACCGATTTTACGTGGAGATGCTTCAAGAATGAACAGTTGTTTACTATTCATTTGTGATGTTCAGCATCGCAGGGTGGGTTTCAAAGTCATCATTATGCGAACATGAGAAAGGCAAACGGATAGGAGAGCCAGTGCGAACCTCCGCGAAGCGGAGGTGACGCACTGGTGACTTATAATAACGGGCTAAGGGTTGTTTACGTTTGTCTGTGTGTGTGTGAATCTCTGTCTGTCACGAAATTCGTAGTGCGAGTTCCAGCCAACCTTCTGGGCTCAAATTTTGCACAGCGCATGCTACCCGCATGAAAATCCAACACGCAAAAGTACGAGCAGATTCGTTGAGTGGATCCCTTAGAAACTGCGCGTCAAAGGGATCCACTTTACGTTTGGGCCGCAACTTTAGTTCCTAATTGCACTTTTTACAGAGTCGCGGATGTTTGTGCCAAGTGAATGTGCAAGTCATGAACTTAGGACCAAAAAAGTAATCAAAGGTCCATTACTTTACAAAAACGGCGCTAAAAAGCATTGGTTGTAATTGGTCAATTTGCCAAGGTTCTACCGGAGCATTTGACGAGATTTTTGCACAGAGATGTAGCCCACGGTGACATTGAATCTTATGGCAAATGCCAAGCCATGAAAACTCCAAAAACCGATTCAAATCAGCATTTGTTCCTTTGGGAGAAGTTTCATTCACGCGAAATTACCGATCTCATATGGAAAAGCTTTTAGAATGAATAGTTGTTTACAAATCATTCGTGATAGTCGGCGTAGCGCGGTGAGCTTCATTGTCACTTTTGTGCGGGAATGAGTAAGCATACAGAAAGTAGGGCCAGTGCGAGCCTCTGCGAAGCAGAGGTGACGCACTGGTGACTTATAATAAAGGACGTGTCTGTCTGTCTGTGTGTGTGTTTATGTCTGTCTGTCACGAAATTCATAGAGCGTTTTGTAGGCAAGGTCTTGAGCTGAAATTTTGGTCATAGCACCCTACCAGCATGTAGGTAAAAAGAGCAAAAGCACAAGTTGATCCGATATTTGGGACCTTTAAAAACTGCGCGTCAAACGGGCCCACGCGGCTTTTGGCACGCAAAACTAGGTCATTAATTCGACTTTTGCGAAGTCATGATTTGCCTGACAAGTACATCTGCGCCTCATGAATTCTAGCCCAAAAAGTTCTCAAAAAGATTGCTTTTCTGCGACAACAGCGCCAAGAAGTGGAGATCGCTTAAATAGTCGATTTGGCAAGGTTTTACTTCAGACTTGGAAAGATTTTTGCACGGAAATTTAGCTCAAAGTGACTATTATCCAAAACAAATTCAGTAATCTAATCAAATTCGCAGGTGTTCTTTTGCGAAAAGTTTTTTTCCTCTCAAAATTACCGATTTTACGTGGAGATGCTTCAAGAATGAACAGTTGTTTACTATTCATTTGTGATGTTCAGCATCGCAGGGTGGGTTTCAAAGTCATCATTATGCGAACATGAGAAAGGCAAACGGATAGGAGAGCCAGTGCGAACCTCCGCGAAGCGGAGGTGACGCACTGGTGACTTATAATAACGGGCTAAGGGTTGTTTACGTTTGTCTGTTGTGTGTGAATCTCTGTCTGTCACGAAATTCGTAGTGCGAGTTCCAGCCAACCTTCTGGGCTCAAATTTTGCACAGCGCATGCTACCCGCATGAAAATCCAACACGCAAAAGTACGAGCAGATTCGTTGAGTGGATCCCTTAGAAACTGCGCGTCAAAGGGATCCACTTTACGTTTGGGCCGCAACTTTAGTTCCTAATTGCACTTTTTACAGAGTCGCGGATGTTTGTGCCAAGTGAATGTGCAAGTCATGAACTTAGGACCAAAAAAGTAATCAAAGGTCCATTACTTTACAAAAACGGCGCTAAAAAGCATTGGTTGTAATTGGTCAATTTGCCAAGGTTCTACCGGAGCATTTGACGAAATTTTTGCACAGAGATGTAGCCCACGGTGACATTGAATCTTATGGCAAATGCCAAGCCATGAAAACTCCAAAAACCGATTCAAATCAGCATTTGTTCCTTTGGGAGAAGTTTCATTCACGCGAAATTACCGATCTCATATGGAAAAGCTTTTAGAATGAATAGTTGTTTACAAATCATTCGTGATAGTCGGCGTAGCGCGGTGAGCTTCATTGTCACTTTTGTGCGGGAATGAGTAAGCATACAGAAAGTAGGGCCAGTGCGAGCCTCTGCGAAGCAGAGGTGACGCACTGGTGACTTATAATAAAGGACGTGTCTGTCTGTCTGTGTGTGTGTTTATGTCTGTCTGTCACGAAATTCATAGAGCGTTTTGTAGGCAAGGTCTTGAGCTGAAATTTTGGTCATAGCACCCTACCAGCATGTAGGTAAAAAGAGCAAAAGCACAAGTTGATCCGATATTTGGGACCTTTAAAAACTGCGCGTCAAACGGGCCCACGCGGCTTTTGGCACGCAAAACTAGGTCATTGATTCGACTTTTGCGAAGTCATGATTTGCCTGACAAGTACATCTGCGCCTCATGAATTCTAGCCCAAAAAGTTCTCAAAAAGATTGCTTTTCTGCGACAACAGCGCCAAGAAGTGGAGATCGCTTAAATAGTCGATTTGGCAAGGTTTTACTTCAGACTTGGAAAGATTTTTGCACGGAAATTTAGCTCAAAGTGACTATTATCCAAAACAAATTCAGTAATCTAATCAAATTCGCAGGTGTTCTTTTGCGAAAAGTTTTTTTCCTCTCAAAATTACCGATTTTACGTGGAGATGCTTCAAGAATGAACAGTTGTTTACTATTCATTTGTGATGTTCAGCATCGCAGGGTGGGTTTCAAAGTCATCATTATGCGAACATGAGAAAGGCAAACGGATAGGAGAGCCAGTGCGAACCTCCGCGAAGCGGAGGTGACGCACTGGTGACTTATAATAACGGGCTAAGGGTTGTTTACGTTTGTCTGTGTGTGTGTGAATCTCTGTCTGTCACGAAATTCGTAGTGCGAGTTCCAGCCAACCTTCTGGGCTCAAATTTTGCACAGCGCATGCTACCCGCATGAAAATCCAACACGCAAAAGTACGAGCAGATTCGTTGAGTGGATCCCTTAGAAACTGCGCGTCAAAGGGATCCACTTTACGTTTGGGCCGCAACTTTAGTTCCTAATTGCACTTTTTACAGAGTCGCGGATGTTTGTGCCAAGTGAATGTGCAAGTCATGAACTTAGGACCAAAAAAGTAATCAAAGGTCCATTACTTTACAAAAACGGCGCTAAAAAGCATTGGTTGTAATTGGTCAATTTGCCAAGGTTCTACCGGAGCATTTGACGAGATTTTTGCACAGAGATGTAGCCCACGGTGACATTGAATCTTATGGCAAATGCCAAGCCATGAAAACTCCAAAAACCGATTCAAATCAGCATTTGTTCCTTTGGGAGAAGTTTCATTCACGCGAAATTACCGATCTCATATGGAAAAGCTTTTAGAATGAATAGTTGTTTACAAATCATTCGTGATAGTCGGCGTAGCGCGGTGAGCTTCATTGTCACTTTTGTGCGGGAATGAGTAAGCATACAGAAAGTAGGGCCAGTGCGAGCCTCTGCGAAGCAGAGGTGACGCACTGGTGACTTATAATAAAGGACGTGTCTGTCTGTCTGTGTGTGTGTTTATGTCTGTCTGTCACGAAATTCATAGAGCGTTTTGTAGGCAAGGTCTTGAGCTGAAATTTTGGTCATAGCACCCTACCAGCATGTAGGTAAAAAGAGCAAAAGCACAAGTTGATCCGATATTTGGGACCTTTAAAAACTGCGCGTCAAACGGGCCCACGCGGCTTTTGGCACGCAAAACTAGGTCATTAATTCGACTTTTGCGAAGTCATGATTTGCCTGACAAGTACATCTGCGCCTCATGAATTCTAGCCCAAAAAGTTCTCAAAAAGATTGCTTTTCTGCGACAACAGCGCCAAGAAGTGGAGATCGCTTAAATAGTCGATTTGGCAAGGTTTTACTTCAGACTTGGAAAGATTTTTGCACGGAAATTTAGCTCAAAGTGACTATTATCCAAAACAAATTCAGTAATCTAATCAAATTCGCAGGTGTTCTTTTGCGAAAAGTTTTTTTCCTCTCAAAATTACCGATTTTACGTGGAGATGCTTCAAGAATGAACAGTTGTTTACTATTCATTTGTGATGTTCAGCATCGCAGGGTGGGTTTCAAAGTCATCATTATGCGAACATGAGAAAGGCAAACGGATAGGAGAGCCAGTGCGAACCTCCGCGAAGCGGAGGTGACGCACTGGTGACTTATAATAACGGGCTAAGGGTTGTTTACGTTTGTCTGTGTGTGTGTGAATCTCTGTCTGTCACGAAATTCGTAGTGCGAGTTCCAGCCAACCTTCTGGGCTCAAATTTTGCACAGCGCATGCTACCGCATGAAAATCCAACACGCAAAAGTACGAGCAGATTCGTTGAGTGGATCCCTTAGAAACTGCGCGTCAAAGGGATCCACTTTACGTTTGGGCCGCAACTTTAGTTCCTAATTGCACTTTTTACAGAGTCGCGGATGTTTGTGCCAAGTGAATGTGCAAGTCATGAACTTAGGACCAAAAAAGTAATCAAAGGTCCATTACTTTACAAAAACGGCGCTAAAAAGCATTGGTTGTAATTGGTCAATTTGCCAAGGTTCTACCGGAGCATTTGACGAGATTTTTGCACAGAGATGTAGCCCACGGTGACATTGAATCTTATGGCAAATGCCAAGCCATGAAAACTCCAAAAACCGATTCAAATCAGCATTTGTTCCTTTGGGAGAAGTTTCATTCACGCGAAATTACCGATCTCATATGGAAAAGCTTTTAGAATGAATAGTTGTTTACAAATCATTCGTGATAGTCGGCGTAGCGCGGTGAGCTTCATTGTCACTTTTGTGCGGGAATGAGTAAGCATACAGAAAGTAGGGCCAGTGCGAGCCTCTGCGAAGCAGAGGTGACGCACTGGTGACTTATAATAAAGGACGTGTCTGTCTGTCTGTGTGTGTGTTTATGTCTGTCTGTCACGAAATTCATAGAGCGTTTTGTAGGCAAGGTCTTGAGCTGAAATTTTGGTCATAGCACCCTACCAGCATGTAGGTAAAAAGAGCAAAAGCACAAGTTGATCCGATATTTGGGACCTTTAAAAACTGCGCGTCAAACGGGCCCACGCGGCTTTTGGCACGCAAAACTAGGTCATTAATTCGACTTTTGCGAAGTCATGATTTGCCTGACAAGTACATCTGCGCCTCATGAATTCTAGCCCAAAAAGTTCTCAAAAAGATTGCTTTTCTGCGACAACAGCGCCAAGAAGTGGAGATCGCTTAAATAGTCGATTTGGCAAGGTTTTACTTCAGACTTGGAAAGATTTTTGCACGGAAATTTAGCTCAAAGTGACTATTATCCAAAACAAATTCAGTAATCTAATCAAATTCGCAGGTGTTCTTTTGCGAAAAGTTTTTTTCCTCTCAAAATTACCGATTTTACGTGGAGATGCTTCAAGAATGAACAGTTGTTTACTATTCATTTGTGATGTTCAGCATCGCAGGGTGGGTTTCAAAGTCATCATTATGCGAACATGAGAAAGGCAAACGGATAGGAGAGCCAGTGCGAACCTCCGCGAAGCGGAGGTGACGCACTGGTGACTTATAATAACGGGCTAAAGGGCCGGGCATACTTCACGCGATTTCAGTCGCGACGCGATTTGGCAGTATTCCAACTGTTCATGGCTCATTGTAAGCACATTTAAAATGTACAGAAGATAGGGCATTTTATCCATCCACGTTAGTTATACGCACTATGCATGTGCAGTTTGCTAGTGTTGGATCTGAAGGATTCTGGCGAACTGCCAAATCGCGTGGCGAGTGAAATCGCGTGAAGTATGCCCGGCACTTAAGGATGTTTATGTGACTTTGTCTGTGTGTATGTGTGTGTGTCTATTACGAAATTCGTGGAGCCTGTTCCAGCTAATGTCTTGAGCCCAAATTTTGCATGGCGCATGCTGTCGGTGTAAGAGCTCAACATGCAAAAGCGCGAGCGGATCCGCCGAGTGGATCTCTCAAAAACTGCGCTGCAAACGGATCCACTTGGCTTCTGGCCAGCAAAGTTGGGCTTGTACCACCACTTTTTGCAAAGTCTTGGATATGATTAACAAGCTAATGTACAAGCCATGGTCTTTAGCCCCAAAAAATTGAACTAAAGTTGACTACTTTACGAAAACTGCCGAGAAAAATCAGTTGTGTAAATGTTCAATTTGCCTAGATTTTACCTAATCATTTGGGAAAATTTTTGCGCAGAGATGTAGCTCACGGTGATCACCGTCGTTATGGCGACTACGAAACCATAAAAGTCCAAAAATCGGTTCAAATTTGCACTTATTCTTCTCGGAAAAGTTTCATCCACGCGAAAATGCCGATCTCACACAAAAAAGCTTTCGGAATGGGTAGTTGTTTACAATTCATTCGTGATAGTCTGCATAGCGCGGTAAGTTTCAATGTCACTATTATGCGGGATTGAGCAAGGCATACAGAAAGTAGGGCCAGTGCGAGCCTCTGCGAAGCAGAGACGACGCACTGGTTCATGATATTATCTGTAACCATACAGATTGCATATTGCACTTTGACAGAGAATATGAGTTTATCCTGTCATTTTGTCATGGTGTCTGGCAAACAATGAAGAAGAACTCAACGGCAAAGCGCGTATGCAGAGATTTAAGAGCATTGATAGAGTAGCAGAAAGGACCAGCCTTAAAACTGCACCTAGTGAATAAAGAGCCATGCTTGGAAATGTTGCAGGAAGATCCCTACGATTTTCATGATGAGACTGACATTAGAATTTCAATATTTTTGAACCTGTCTGTACCGTAAACGAAGAAGAATGTCTGTTTGTCATGTGTCTATGTGTCTGTGTATCTAGGAATGAGAAAATTGCATCTCTGATCCAATCCGAACAAAACTTTGCATACAACTTCGGAGCGAAGCGGGGGTTGTAAGCAGGGCCCGGCACGAGGTTGTCAAAAGGGGTTTTCGAAAACGAATTGTTCTTTGGCCCAAAATTTTTTTACGAAATCCCATTTGATCCAAAAACTGCTCCGAGTGATTGTGCGGTGAACACTTTACCCAAAAAACAAGTTTTATTAGAGAAAAAAACAAAAACAATTTATTCTTAACAAAAAAAAAACAGAGATCATATTAGAGATCTCTGCAGTAAGGTCAATGAAAGAAATCTGCACCGGCAGCTGAGGGGGGGGGGATGTATGCTGGCACGATGCACGATTCGTTAATACGATGCTGTCCAGTTTGGAGGAGTATTTATCAGTCGTGAGTGAGTCAATTGCGCTGCTGATAAAGCAGTGTCTCAGTTAGGCCCCAAAATCGGTTTCCACGTGATGCCTTGCCCAAATTTACCTGAACGCTGCCTTTAAAGGCAGTAGGTCGGCAGAATGAGACCCGCGGCAAAACAAGCTCACAGGGTAGGAGCCCCCATAATGGAACCTATGGGCCAAAATTCGATTTTTCTCTGTCACTTCTAACCCCCGAAATTTCAAAGCGAATGCAGCGCTCATCTCCTGTCCTCTCCGAACCCGCCCACCCCATGGACGAGTGAACGCGAAGCCCGTTATGGCGAAGACGCAGAGTCGTTGCGGGATCTCATGCTTATAGCATTGCGGCTGGCGCTCTGACCGCGGAAGTCACTCGTCCATGGGGTGGGCGGGTTCGGAGAGGACAGGAGATGAGCGCTGCTTTCGCTTTGAAATTTCGGGGGTTAGAAGTGGCAGAGAAAGATCGAACTTTGGCCCATAGGTTCCATTATGGGGCTCCTACCCTGTGACCTTGTTTTGCCAGGGGTCTCATCCCGCCGACCCACTGCCTTTAAGATCGAAGTGATAAGGCATTCACCAAAGAACCAATCCTGATGGTACTTATTTGATCTACAGAGGCAGGACCAAAGTAAACGTGATTGCGCCACTTCTGCAATCAAATCATATAGCGCGTTGTGCAAAAAAGCTTTTTCGAAAAGTGACAAATGCTTTGCGCAAACAATGTTCGACTTGTCATGAGATAGAGAGTGGGCCGGACTACCGGGCGCGCATTGGGTTCGAATCTAGCGGGATTCAACGAGAAAAGTACACATTTAGAACCCAATAATCTAGCCCTGAAGATCGTCCTTTCACACACTTCTGACAACTTCTGTGAGTGGTGCAGTAGGCTTTGGTGTAGATATCGTTCATTGATACGTACGCTTACTACATCGTTGGGAGACACGGGATGAACGGTATCAAAAAAAATTCTTTGATTTATGCAGCTAATCGGCACATCCACAGCTCCCCTACCTTTTACCTACTGCAGAAAAGAATCAAAAGGTCGACATTAAACTTTACTCTTGCAAAAGATCTGCGGTAAAATCTCAACTTATCAAGATAACTTGCAATGGATAAGGAGAAGAAACCAGATCAGCGTTCAAAACCGCACATTTTGGAATGCAGTCACTATAAATGACCACCGCCAGAAATTTCATACATTTATCATTGTAGCAAATGTTTTTGGCAAACTTAGCTATTCAGAAACTGCTCAATCAAAGCAAAGTCACACAAATATGGAGAAGAAACATAAATAAAAAATCAAAAGCCTCTACTCAAGAGAGAACGGAGAGATAAAAAGCTGGATATAAGAAGCTTTCCATCTAAACGCAAACAAGTCAGTGCTTTAGGTAAATGGTAAATCGCTACAGTCCTCATCAATTAACCGGATCAGTTCTGGTGCCATATATGCCAACCAATGTGATGATGTCCATATAGCGTTATTCCTGAAACAAGCTGGCAATTACGATAAAACTTCCACTGAAGTTTCTCGGCTTACCTTCGTGGATAGCGTAATCGTCCCATGCTGAAGAGTCCGAAATTGGTGATAACGTCCTTGTTTTTGCTTTCAATGAAGATGTTTTTCGAGCGGAGATCTTTATGAATAATCTTCTTCTGACGAAGATATGAGACACCCTGGATAAATACAGCTTATCAAGATTTTGATTACAGATCATAGCCAGCATCCTTAGGCCCCGGACAGACTTCACGCGATTTGATCGTCGCGACTGAATCGCGAAGAGACAACTGTTACGACATCATTCCAAGCCGATCAACTTGCATTTTGATTGTGATACTTTTCCAGCCCGAAATTTCTGAATGTGAAATGAAAATGAATGGAGATGTCGGCGATTGAGTCGCGACGATCAAATCGCGTGAAGTCTGTCCGGGACCTTACCTGACAAATTTGAATAGCTATCACATGTGCGGCCCCTATATCAAGCGGTTTCATGAAAAAGATGGTGTAACGAATAACTCATCACGATGCCATATTTGCCTGCTTCAGGACAATAACCAAGGAATAAGAAGACTATGTTGTCGCGTCGAGTGTTCTAAAGCGAAAAATAGGTTCAAACTTTCAAATTAAACAACTGGTTAGTCATGTAAACTTACTTTGTGGGCCGCTACCTCCGACTTGAACGCATCTAGTCGCCTAGCTTCTTCAAAATGGTTCATGTTGAGAAATTTATTGCTACATCACCAAAATGATGTCCTCGTTGGACCTCAAAAACACTGAATTTTGAAACAGCAAATGAGTTCAAAATACTAACATAACCAAATCGCCCATTAACGACAGCGTTTTTGTCAGAATCAATTTTGTGGAAGAATATTGCGACTTCGTTCCAGCTAACCTGAAAAAATGAGATAGTGTGGAAAAAAAGCAAAATTGTACAGTTTCTAGACTACAGAGAGTTGATACACCATATTTCCAGAAAAATTAAGCAAAAAACAAATAAAAAAGTGAAAATACAACTTAGTAGCAATGCTACCTGCGCATTTGGACCTTGAATAGTGCTCGTGTTCCATCTATTTCCATCTGTGTGGTTTCCTAGAGGTGATTTGCCGCTGGTAGAACCATCACTCGCACCCACTTCAGTCTAAAATACCAATATTGAGAACGGTCACAAAACAGGTTCGATAAAGAGAAAAATCTAACCTGTACAAGGAAATTGAAGAATGCTTATAGGTCTGTACAAGAGAACCAAAAGAATGGCATGTTCACCCCTCCTCTGCCAGTTGAATCCAAGACAACCGTGCCTTCACTACCCTCTACTAGTCGAGAGTACAGTATGACGGGCCTTCACCATAATCGGTAGTGCTACTGGTTCACTCCGACGTGCTATAAGTTCGTGATGAAATCAGAGCGACACTTATAAGACTCAGCGATACGCCGTTCGACTGGAGCGCGCTTTCCTCCTTAGGAAACGGGCCTGCTGAGGCTATTTTTGGCTCTAGCAAAGAGGAGAGGAGGAAGTTTGAGACCAAAATTTCAAGATATACTAATCTTTAGGTGTAGAGTAGATTTATGTAGAAATTTTAAAAAATTATGTGAGTTGAGAGTATTGACACTCTCAGCTTGTCATTAGCTTGTCAAATGACAAGCTAATTTGGAAATAACTTAAGCACGCTCTTCATTCACATAAGTTTTTCATAATATTTCATATTTTGTTACTTAGTCCTACTGCGCAGATACACACCAAATCCCACGCGATTTCGTCACCTCTGCGTTGCAAACGAGCCATTTTTCCATTTTCTTGACAGCGGGAAATTTTCAGAAAAAAGTTTGCCACAACCTTCAGTCACATAATTTTTCAATGAAACTCCTAATTTAACTCCTACAGGCTTGTTCCACATACTTACCAAGTTTCATACCATATCGTCATGTGCTCGTTGCAAACGAGCCATTTCAATTCGCATCTTCATTTACCAATTTCGCAAAATTTTCGGAAAAATGCTTATTACTCGTTCCGTTCACATAAGTTATTCATAATTTTTCATACTTTGTTTCCACTAGCCTCCCTCCGTTCGCTTACATGGTGCCATATCGTCACGCATACATTGAGAACTAGTCATAATTTTCAACGACAGAGGTGAGAGTTGGTACAGCGGGCAAGTATGCCGTCCCAATATTATCGGTCTACATATATAGATAAACATAATATCCGCAATTAGAGTGTTCTGCAATCATTCAAGGCGACTTTCGGAAAAGTATACGGTCCAAATCTAGGACGATATCTATGAGGATGTGAGTTCTTAAGCTTATAGGGCGATTAATACAGATGACCACCTTGCTTAAGCATGGTCTGGTAGCACTGTCTCTAGTGATGTCGAATCACAAAAAAAGAGCAGGTAAGTTTTCCAGCAGATACACGAATAGCGCAGGCACTTTCAGGAACTTGCATAGTATCCAGCATTCTCTCACCACAGCCCCACTAAAATGTGTTTACGGCGAACAAAGAATTTGAAGAGCTATATATTTTCGCGATCAGCGTGCCCGAAATCCGGAGAAGTTTCCGGTCAATCCAAGAACATCAATATTTTAGCCGAAACCCGTTCGTGAGCAGAGCTGAAACGAGAAGAAAACCGAAACAGGATTTCTTAGAGAACTTGCGCATAGAGGTTATCTAGCCTCTTCTGATTACAAAAAACACACCTGCTTTGCAAATTGTGACTGTGGGGTTACGGCAAGTGAAATTTGAACAGGAATTTTTTCGGGATTCGCCGGCCTATCCAAGGCCCGGCACAGTTGGTTTGGGGTCAAACTGGACTTCGTTTTCAAAAGTCCTCCAAACCAACGCGTACCGGGGCCTGGGCTTATCTCTCTGGAAAAAAGTCTCCGCAAATCGTCGGTGCATGCTAAACTACCGGGACAACTCTACCAAACTCATGCTTACTAAAGTCCTTTAAGTGTGTTTTGCGCTGCGTTACACCATTGCGAATACCCATCCCCACAATAAAAATCGAGCAGACTGAAAACGGAATAAGATAGTGTAGCATAGCATAAGAAACTGAGCACTACAAATTTTTCGGATTGGTTTTTCATGCTATCTGAAAGAAGTTATGGAGAAAAAAACGAAAAAACTCGAATCGTCAGTTTTTGCGTCTTCTGTCGAATAATTAATGGTACTGTAGAACGCGTTCGGCGGATGCTCGCAAGGGGTATTGAAGACTCCAAACTTATCCTTACATTCTCCAGTTCTATCAAGTGAGTAAGAGAACTTGAAGAGAGTATACAGAGAATGAAGCAAATTTGACACAAAACGGTAAAACTGCGCAGGTGTGAGCCTTGCATATTAACAAGTTTTCTAAGGCCCCGGAAAAACTTCGCGATTTGATCGTCGCGACTCAGTCGCCAACATTTCCATTCATTTTCATTTCACATTCAAAAATTTCGGGCTGGAAAAGTATCACAACCGAAATGCAAGTTGATCGGCATGGAATGATGTTGTAACAGTTGTCTCTTCGCGATTCAGTCGCGACGATCAAATCGCGTGAAGTTGCCCAGGCCTGATACATATCATTTTTGGGGGCTAACATCACAACCGGAGTAGTATAGTTACAATAGGAATCAAGTACTCTCAAATACAAATATGTTTACGATTCTATGAGCTAAAACTTTCAAACAACAGAACGCGAGGTGCTTCATTTTCATTTGATAGCTTGCGGCGGTCGCTCTATGGCAAGGTGTATCCTCTTCATCGATGTTTGCGAACATTGATGCAATGGAGCCATTTCAGTACAAGATCCGAACGCTCGGAAAGGAGCAAAACGAAGAAGAAGAGATCAAGAAGAAGCGATAGCGAGAGAAGCGAGAGAAGCAGCAGAAGCAGGAGTAGGAGAAGACGTGAGATAACTTGCCCATAGAAAGCGGCTTTGAAAGTAGTTGTTGTGTTTTGCAGAACATAGGTCGTCGAGATCGGGAAGAAGCGGTTCTAAGAGCCATAGATCTTCGAAAAGGTCTTCGAAATCACACAAAAGCAAGCGAAGTTCAAGAAGATCGCGGCGATCACGCAGATCTGAAAGGAGCAGGGGAAGGGTAGGCAATCTAATGCTTTAGCGCCACCATCAATGGATCTATGACCTCGGTCTCAGATAGTCGTCTCATCCAGAGTTTTCGTAAAGGGTCCAAGCATTAAAAAACTTACCCCCCCCCGCCTCTTCCTTACTCCGCCCAGCTTCGCTTGTATGGAGTAGGCGACCCTTCCACCGCACATGCTACTGTGATTAAAGAAATGAACGAAGAGATTGCCTGCTGAGCCGTTGCCATTAGCGGTCGGTAGCTTACATTCAAAAAACTCTAGCTGAGAAGCGGTAGGCTACCTAAGAAACGGGTACAGGAATATGTGTTTTCGGTACTTTTCCGTTATCCGGACCCATTTTTTCAAAGAAGGATACTGCTTTTTTCCTTGCACCATATTTGTTCCCAACTTCATAGGGAAGAGTGTCAACCTTCTGCCCGTGTCAAAAAAATTCGACATGCCATCTACATGTTTAACGAGTTTTACCAGGAGTTCATGTTGCCCTACCTAGCGATATAAGTTCAACCTTTTTTGGTCAATAATGACCCTATTTTCGATTAGACAATTCCAGAAATGACATTGTTATAATAATAACGTCGCCCTCTTATCAATGAACATACTAGACATGCCCAGAATAGAAAAGTGCGCTAGGGTTCCATCGTCTAAGCGGCGAAAAGCAGCAGCGAGGTGCTACTTCAAGCCATCATTTGTAGACTTTTCTGGCTAAACTCGCATGGCTGAAAGTTTGAAAAGAAATACATTCTTGAACCATTGTTAGAAGCAATCAAGATATTCTAGTAATGGCTCTAGATTGTTTTGCTCTTATATAAATCAGCTTGAAAGCTTCTAAGTGGTTACAAATGCTCTTTTACCTCACCGGAAATGATTTTGAAAAAACATGTCAAAGTGGGCTAGAACGTGTCAAATTTTTCCTGACACGTGGCGGGGAGGCAGTCCTCGTAAAATCTATGAAAATTTGTACCTGGACTACAGAACGTATTTTATAAGAGCTTTTTGAAAAAATGGGTCCGGATAACGGAAAAGTACCGTGTTTTCAAATAAGGAGTGGCCTTGGAACGTTATCATAAAAATCAATCGTTCATCTTCTTCGACCGCGATATCTACACTCTGTGTCAACCGTGCTCTTTTCGCCGTAGCAAATACGCATGCGCAGGGGTCATTGCGCAGCGATCTCCGATCGATGGCAAGTTTGAACGCACAAGCGGTACGTCCCGAACGAGGCATGAGGCTCTAACGTTGCGCTTAGCTGTTTGCAAAAGGAGCACATCATTGACACAGACTTATCTCTCTGCTCGCATCACTACTGCCATACTCCGGAGCCAGATGCGAAAAGCGTATCTATGTTCTCAGCTAATCCATCCATTCGATTCATTGGCTTCGCCAGCGATTTACTCCAGTTTTTGGAGCCTACGGGCCACATCTCCCTACGGTGCAATAGAAGTATGGAATTCCTTTGCAATGTATCGCAAAGAAATTCCGTATTTCATCGCTGACCCATAAACGGGATTGCTCTCATGTATAAACTGCGACTACTGTACCAGTGTGTCTCCAAAGAGCCGGGCATACATCACGCGATTTTATCACTCCGCGATTCTCCCAACTGGACAAGTGACACGAGTTCATTGCATGCCAATCATCTTGTACTCCGTTGTGATAGTTTTCCGAAGCGACCAATCGAACTAATTACCACAAAGAAATGAAAGATGATCGGCATGCAATGAACTCGTAACAGTCGTCCTGCTAGAAGAATCGCGAGGCGATGAAATCGCGTCATGTATGCCCGGCCTCTACAGTTCTTGAAAATTAATGGCGACATCCGACTGAGTCGCAATTGGCTGCCTGAGTCAACCAGCCAATTGCCACCAAAATGGTGAGCGACTCCACCCATACAGTATCCTGCAGCCAATCGCTGTTTTCGGTGGCTCTCTCCATCCCTACAGCAACCTCCAAGGTCGGAAAACGCCTTGAACACTTCTACAGTTTTGAGAGACTTCAAGCACAGTCCTGGACCGAGCTTCCAGAAGGTCAAAAGCAATGAAAAGCTCACAACTTTTTCCAGCCAATGCCTCTAACGACGAAGGCAGTTACAATATAGCTGTGGCAGTCCTCAGCGAATCGTCAATTTCATATGCACTTGAACAAGCATTAAATTTAGAACACTATCAAGCTCATCTACAAAAAAGGGCATCGCTATGTGAAAATCACAGACTTCGTTGCTGTGTCTCAACTCATAAAACAGGTATTCCGTTTACGGACAATAAGACCATCCAACTAACACTATCCGTTTCCAGCATCAAGTGACTGGACGAGTTCCGCGCTCTATCGATCTCACTGATTATTTTGATACGACCATTACAATTCTAGCTGACTACATCGAAAAAGGAGAGATAAAAGTATAAGATTGGCTTTATGTGTTCGAATGTTTATTGTTCGTGTTTAAGGCTAAAATATCATTCTACGCTTTGGCAGAGCTACTGAAGCTCACAAAGACTTTTGTGATGGAAGATCTACAAAGGCGCCTTGAAGAGGTGAAATTTTCCACTTGTAGACACTTGCCTATATTCTGATCAAAGTTTGAGATTACTTATTGCCCTATGAATTGCAGATCCTTATTTTGACCGCCGATACTTCTACCGATCATCTCATACAAGCGGTTCTTGTAGCTGGCACATCAAACATTACAAAAGAGGTAAACACGCCCAAACAGCAGAAACAGAAGGGTGATCTCGGTTGCAGACGGAGAATGCCCTGCATTATCTCGCCGCTTGGAGTTTTGTGGAAATGGCCAAGTTACCGGACTTCCAGCGCATTCCGTACCACCAGTTTGTCATGCTTCTAGCCAGGTAAGCCAATAGATCTGGGAATGTCAAAACTTTAGGCACTCAGCTCTCTCCCTTATACCCACTCCGTCAGCGCAAATTCGGACAAGGGAATGCATATGGTTTGACCAATCCAACCATGCTGCGCATCAATGCACTTGCTTTGAATGATCTGCTAAGCGTATGGAAAGAGTTATGATACTTCAAACATGACAACATACTCAAGTCCCAGTGAACAACGTTCGTTAGAAGGCAGCCTGAGGGTGTTAATCGCAATGATCATGGGTATCCCATTACAGAGAAGCACACTTACTAGAAACCTGAATAAGGTTTTAGAAGGTTCTCCTTGGAACATGCGGAAGACTTAATAAATCTTCACTTTAAACGCTCATAACTCCTTCCAAATAAACATTAGCGGATAATGAGAGTGCGAACAGCTTGTCCTGAGTTGGTCGGACCAAGTTCTGACATTCCCTCGAGCCTTTCGAAAGGCGCATTTAGCCTCTAACCATAATCATTTCTCCACCGATCGTTTGGCTTACAGCTGCGAGCTACATGTTGCTCATGAAGTCGTCGCTGCTGATGCCGCTCTTCTATGGCTTGTCGGTCAACCTCATCCAGCTGTTTACGTGCCTGGTGTATTTTCCGTGGTAACTAATTTTCAACTTTGCCGTAAGACCATTATTCAAAATTCGAACTGCACTCAGATTCGTTCCGCTTATCTAAGTAAAGTAGATCGTCAGCTCATCGTAGAACGCATCGCTACTCTGCAAATGCCGGAATCGGTATGCCTGGGCCATAAGCGAAGTGAATGCTTAACTTTTTTCATGCAGGTGGCTCGTTTCGCCAAAAATTCGATGGAGTCAAAGCATAGTAGCCGAATCTGCCTTGAAGGAACACACATCAATCGTCATCTAGTCCGTTGTGGTATACCAGATCCTGAGAAACGTCCGAAAGAGACACAACTAGTATTGAGTAGACCACGTGAGGGGATCAAATGGAGTGAGAAGAGTAAGCGCTATAAGCAGAAGAAGCTCGGAGGGTTCGCTTCTATATGATATTATGTCTTTTCTAGACCTAGAAGAGCAGAAAAAATCGAGGAGATCGAAAAGATCGAGAAGATCCAAGAAGTCCAGAAGTAGAAAGGTCATTGGAAACCATTTTCTCCTCAAGTCTTTCGAAACAAATGTTTTGCAGGGTAGAAGAAGCAGCCAAAGCAAAAGATCTAGCCGCAAGAGTAGATCGCAGCGTTCATCAAGAAGTAAACGGTCGCCAAAGTAAGTAGAGTGATGAATCTCATTAACAATTTTGATTAAGGGAATAATCGAGGTACAGTCTGTGTCAATCGTAAACTTCCTTTTCCGCACGCGCATCGTCACATCAACGCCTCGCGCAACGTCCGTGGGCGAGCAACATGACCATACAAGTCGGCTTCATTGATCGCAGGTCGCAACGCAAGGCTCTTGCGCTGGAATGCTCATCCTTAAAAGAACTGGCTGATTGATACAGACGATAAACAAAGTGTGAAAGTACTCAAAGTTGCCCCATGAAGCTCATTTTTATGGAAATATACAGCCATTCTACATCGCACACTTGTGCTAATGAACAAATATTGCTCAATTCTTTTTCAGATCGGAAAGATCCGGATCAAAAAGCAGGCGCTCGAAAAGAAGCAGTAAATCGTCAAAAAGACGTCACAGATCTAGCTCAGAAAGACGTCGCAGCAGGCGTGAAAGTAGAAGCAAAAGCAAGAGGAGCCAAAAATCAGAACGTAGTAATGGAAATGGTGAAGGTAGGAAAAAACGCGCCAAAGAGGGCGAAGAATCGGGGTGAGGAGTAATCTAGCTCTGGACTTGGTCTGATAAAAAATCAATTCCAGGAGCGAAAGAGGCGAGAAAAAGCGTGGGAAGAAAACGAGGGACGAGTAAATCTCTTTGACAAAGCCACTGATACAGCGTAGATGAAATTTGATGTAGTAAAGCAGTATGTAGCTGTATTAAAGCTGTTGCCCAGGCGTGAATGCGTAAAATTTTCCTCGAAAAGACATCTATGTAGGTATTAACATCTACTGTATCACATGCTGAAAAAGGAAGTAATCATCTTAACATAAACAAAAACAAAAGCATTTGACGTTGAAGACGACGTCTGACAACGCAAGGACGTTTAGTTCTGCAAAACTCGAAATTCTTGCTTCAGAATTCTCAAAGCTGAGCAATGCAAAGAGTTCGAGGCAAATCCTGCTAAAGCACCTTCTGCTATCTACGAAAGATTTTTTGAACGTAATCCACAAAGAATATTTATGATGGCGAAGGTGTTGGAAATGGCTACGAAAATTCCTACTGACACCGTTGCGAATTATCAACTTTTCTTCAACGACTGTCAATCGTCAGGGGTTGAGAAAAATGGGTGTATGTCAAGAGGCGCGATTTTTATTGCCAGATCGACATTAAATAGCGCATTTTTACATTTTATGACGTTCTAGGAGCGATTCAAATTTCTAACAAAATATGCGTGAATGTCTCATGGAAAGCTCAATCTTATCATCTTGAAATAAATTCAAAACATAAGTCTTGGAGGTCAATACCCGTCAAAATACAAACATTGGCGTTTTCGTGAATATCTCAAACGAGTTTTTACCAGAAGCCGTCAAACTTATTAAGTGGTAGCTTCAGATGCTTAGTAAGCTAGGACATTTTGTCTGGTATTCTTGAAAGACTCGCATAGGTCTAAATTGAGCTTTTAAGTTGGTGACTTCTAAAAAAATCGCGCCTCTTGACCGTCTCCCTAGGAAAATTTGTGACACAGAAGTCGCTCCCGTCAATGATGGAGCCGTCATACTCAGCTGTAAATTTGCGATCAATTGGGTAAATTTGCATGAAGTTCGTAAAAACTTGTTGTCCCGAATGTTGTGCTGTTTTTTGAGGAGCAATTCACGTAAGCTTATATCCAGACTGATTTGTCTTTGAATCGCTCAAGTAATTGCCGCAGCTGCGAACCAATTCTTTACCTCAGGCAATGTTAGGTAATTTTCACTATTTTGACCCCCTACCCTATGGACGAGATTGACAATCTTCAAAAAAGCTGATGAATTTGGCGGATAATTCCTTTTAGCTTCTATAGTAGTCTGTGAAGAACCAAATATCGATCTGATAATATTTTAAAAGTGACCAAATACCAGATTTCGTCAATTTAAATCTCGTCAAACGCCAATTCGTAGATACCCCTGCAGGTGCAAAAGAATCTTGTGGGACTGATTCATGCTAATGAATATATTGTAATCAGAAGCCAAAATTCAAAACTAGTAGATATTGCAAAACACCTCTTCCTTTTGAGATTGATTGTCAAAGTTAAACTTCGAAAGATTCAAATTTTCGAAATTCTAAAGAGAAGAGACTGATGTAATTAGATACGGGACTACCAGCAATCAATCAAAACAATGTGAAGAAATTAGTGTAAAAACTTTGCTCCGTACAGCATATCAAATTTTTGCAAGATCTAAATCTCGAATTTTTGCTATTGACTTAGTTGCAATTTGAAAACAAATTTTTAGAATAGACAACATTTGAGTGAGCATCAGGGCATTTTGCTATGTATCTCTCGCATCGAAGCACTGTTGAAAGTTCTTCTACATTTTTTATCTGTAGGCTGTAAAAGAGGAGCCACCATCCGACACAAGCCCTTCTCTTCGTTGCCAATTTGCGAGCTACAACTTAAACTTTACTGCAGTTATAAGGTAAGGCTGCGTGCAGCTCTAGCACGGTACTGGCACGACGCTGGTACAGCTGCACCACACCGGCCACTCTGTGCGCCGTGAAAGTAATGTAAGAACGTCTTGCCAGATACTGTGAATTAGCTTGCGTATCAGAAGAAAACACCCCGCTTCCTCGAGAGTTATAGATCCTTGTCCGCGTAAAATGCAGAACTGGTTTTATTTTGTTGAGATACACTCTTGTCACAATCAATGCGACAGAGATCAATATATGATGAGGGCACATATAGAAATTACAAAAATAGGAAATCAGCCCGTGAGCGAACGATATCACAAGCATTGAAAAAACTGGGCACTGAAAAAATTTGACAAGGCGGACAGATTGAAGAAGTGCCAAGTGAAGTGGATTAGGTGAGGTAAAGAAAGAGTCAAATTACAGCAAGCTAAGATACTATGGAACCGGAGAAAAATTGCGATGCCATGCAAAGACAAGGGTGGTGTTAGAAAAGTGTAAAGGGCTAAAGGGGCTAGACAATCTGTAATAGACTATGAATCGAAAACAGTAATGCACAGGCTGATAGAATTCTGAAAAATGCAAGAATGTGAACTTTGAACATTATTTCAGGGGAGAAAACATAGAGATCGGCGTACGATGCTCAATGGCAGCGAGCTGCGAGCAGGATGCAGCTATGTCAAGATGCTCACTTGAGTTGAACCGTTTCAGTGTAAACTGCGACATAGATCTCCTTCTAAGGAACTTTATGGGAACCGGAACGTTACCACTGTCACGTGCTCTAAACTTCGAAGTTGAGGCACACCGGAGTGGAAAATTCAATAGCAGAAAAACTAACAGAATATTGACTGACTTTGCCAATGCCTTCGCATGTGCCAGAGACGCTCCACAATCCGATGATCCAGATCCGATTGCACTATCATCATAAGCTTGTTCACGTCGTCCAGCTGTTGCCAAACACACCATTGACCTGAAGTTCAGTAAAAGAAAAGATATCTGCAAGACACAAACATTCTTCATAAAAGCAATGAGTCACTGTTCCATCAAATTTCGGGATGGCTGTACTTGACGGTACAATTACAGCCCATGTCAATCGCTACCTCCTTTTGAGCCGGCGCGATCGCAAAAGGTTTGCGTCACCTTCGCGCGCGTTCAGCTTGCGCATTCAAATCGGCCCCATCCGCTAAGGGTCCGCCCTCTCAGAAAGACTACTGATAACAGGAGAGCTATTACCATTGTGGTACGTTCCGGAAGCAAAATATTAGTCATAGCTTCTTTAAGCGGTCCATATCTTCAAAATCGCAACTTCTCACAATATTCTTGTAACAAGCGTCTTAGTTAGTTATTACGTTAGCAGTTTCCACTTCGCATTTTGATAGTTTTTCTCAAAGAAAATATAGCAGCTATGTAAGGAAGACAGATGGAAACATTGATATGGATAGTAACCTTCCCTTCTGAAAAGTCGGCTACCTATTATTGGCACTGTTTGCTATTCACAAACAAAAGAATGCAAATAAACGAAAAAAAAAACTACAAATACAGATCAACAACGTCTCGTCTTACCCAGCTATATTTCTATTCTTCAGCAGAATCTCCTCCACGGCCGGTTTTGCAGCACTTCGTGTTACTGCCGGTGGTGCTTCAGATACAGTTTCCGGAGTGACGTCACCCACATGCTGTGGACCATTTCCGTTGGCTGCTGGATTACGACCTTGACGAGAGCACTGAAACACGAGGTCCCCAATTGGAAAATGCTTATTTTGACATATAAGGCTTACCAGCAATGCATATTCTTTGTCGGTGGGATGAATAAATTCGCAACGAAGTCCGTATGGGCAATAGTTGGACGAATAGGGGCCAAAATTTTTACACAGTTTTGTTTTGTATCGTGAATTCAGCTGACGCTGTGGCTGCTAAAAAGATATGCGAGACACCAACGGAGAACACCGTATTCGCTCAAGGAAATTGACTTACTGTCTCGGCTACTCGAAGTTCCTCTGGTCCATGCGCAAATTTGCAACGGCTACCCATTTCACACTGTCTTCCAGACGCATAGGTCATGCACATTTTAGTCTTGTAGTTCGATGCAGGTGGTGCAGGACGTCGTTGGCGAAAAGCGCGCTAGAACAGAGGCATAAATAATTTTCCGTACCTTCAGTCAAGTTCCCTACATCGTACTCCCTTTCGTTGAAAACTTCGAGTGTCGTGTCTTGTTCCTTCCTCAGAGACCACAGATATCTTCGAGAGGTTGGCAAGTAAATCATCATGATCCAGTTGTGGATTCCTATACCGGCAAATTGCAGTTGCGAAACTCAGAAGCACTCAGCACCAACCTGTGGTACTTTACGTGGGCATTTCCTGGATACTGCATTTGATTACCCATTTATGGAGGAATTTGTATGTACTCTGTTGGTAAAGGTGTGGATGTACTCAGCGGGCGAACAGCCGGCTTCGGTTTGGTCACTAGGTTGCGTATTCAAAGCAGGAAAAAAACTTTGCAGATATACTAATAGAAATAAAGTACTGTAACATCAATCTGAACGAGAACTTACTTTCAGCGGCCACTACGGTATGTGGCTGAGCTATCTATGGTGTCATCGCAATCGTTGGTTGCATATACATTTCAGGTGAGTAGAAGATTGGTGTAGCTGTGGCTGCCGCCGGTGTCGCCGTAGGAACCGAGTAGTATACTTGCGCGGTCGGAGATGGCATATAGATAAATCCCGGCTGCCCTAAAAACTATCATAGTGTCATGACTAATTACTACTACGCTAGTCCAAAATGGTATACTCTAATTTTCACGCACTGAATTTCCTTTCTTCAACCCATCCTATCATCTGTTACCCTCACCTTCCGACAAGGTTCTCTTATCTGGAGTAGATTTTAGCTAAGGCTTTGAACTCTTTTTTTAGCAAAAATTAGACTTTAGCTGAAGCACTGAACTTTACGGAACATTCGTCGCATTTTTGGAAATTACTTCGGGTAATAAGAATGTGCAAGTGACTATAAACTTGTAAATAATCAACATAATTTTCTAAAAAAATTTTAAAAATTTAAATTAGCCCTGTAAAACAAATTTTCGGAGTGATCGCACTCATTTTTTAAATGAAGTGCGTGGCTAACACCACGTGATTCATTCGAAAAAATTTTTGCCGTCCCTCCCCCCTCCCCCCCCCCGGACGCAAATCCTGCGACCGCCACTGCTGAGGACTCATTATTCTACGCACCAAAGTTACAGATACATGAATACAGCTCATGTCCCACGGAAATGAGGTGAATTGATAGGGTAAAGGGTCATACCAAGCCGAGCTTCATTTTTTTTATCAGTGATTCAACCACGGGAAGAGGATTTTATTCTGCCAGTGGATTAGATAGAGACTTATTCGCCCGCAGAGACAGGGCGCCATTGCGGACGTTGTCGGCATCTCGCTGATATCGGACTAGCTAATATCAATCCGACTACTTGCTGTCCCTCCCGAACATGTACTACTTTACTCGGACGCAGCGGCGTTTATTCTCTGCAATGATTTGCCTGCACCGTCAAAGCAGCAAAAAGACGAGTAGGAGATGTGGAGAGAGCGCAAAATAAGGTTTCGAGCATTGTGACACCATGCTACACTCGTTTTCCAAATCGTTCAAGGTGAGTTTAAAGGCAATGTCCGGGCAAAAACTCGATTTTGAGATTTTGTGCTTATACGGGCCTATTCGCCATGCTGAATCCAAAAAATCCACATTGGAAAGCGCGAAAACGGCGAAAAAGGGCTCTAATATAGGAGGGAAATCAGCGGGTGGGCGGGGCTTTCCCCAGTGCGATTTCACGCTCCCAGCTCCCGGAGCGATTTTCTCGATTCCCTTAGCCGTTCTAACATCGCTACCGGCCAAGTGCGAATGATTGACTTGAAACCGGAAGCGAGAAGGTCGCTCCGGAAGCAGGGAACGTGAATTCTCAGTGGGGAGGACCCCGCCCACCTGCTCATTTTCCTCCTGTGTTAGAGCCGTTTTTCGCCATTTTCGCGCTCTACAATGTGCATTTTCGGATTCAGCGTAGCGAATAGGCCCAAGTAAGCACAAAATCTCAAAATCGACTTTTTGCCCGGACACTGCCTTTAAACGGATAATTTCGGAAGGTAAATTTCTTTTAAAATAAAGTTTGGAACGTCTTGGCTTCTTCGGCCTTACTGAAGCTATTGAACCTAAAGCTGTAAACCTAGCACTTCGTGATGTTTAAAGCAGTTTTTTGCCTCTAGCCAAACCTTTGGCCTCCGCACATTAAGAAGGCATCAGCGGGGAGTGGGGAGTGGGAATGTACGAATACTGTAGTGCTTTGAAACTACAGAACTCCCACCTCTGCCTGGACATTGCATCGCAATATCGAAACAAGTGTTTGATAAAAGTAGACGATATTCTCAGAACTCTTTTTCTGGAATATCAAATTTGCTCAGGCCCTCATCTAGTACATAATTTTTGTCCCGGACCTGTACTCCACAAGTCCTTATCAGATCCTGGAAGTGCGATACTGCATAAGGCCATTGTGATCTAAACGTCCTAAGCATCTTACAGTTTGCATATCAGCTTTTAGTAGTTCAGTATACACTAGGAAGTTTGAATCCAAGGCTGGCTGTGTGATGTGTTTCGATCTGCGCTAGTCAGCCAACAAATAATTACATTACCCACAATTTCAACAATCGCTGAACAAAAACGAGCGAAAAGCTCCTGTTTACGCCCCCTTTTTTGCCATAAATAAAGGCTAAAATCACCAGTAATCTATCCTGAGACTAAGCAACACATTTGCGCTTCGCGCATATGCGATTGACGGACAATACTTGTATTTCATCTCATTTTGAATGATTCACTGACTGCGATGAAAGAAAGTAATACAAAGTTTTCTAGACATTTTTAGAAAAAGACGGTGAAAGGAATTCGACATTTGCTTAATTCGCATCATTTGTGTATTGTGGGCTATAACTTCTTGTAGAGCAGATACCTGCAAATCAAACGATTTCCACTCATTTTGCCTCAGTAATTATCATCCGTGATCGCGACAATCATAATGTTTTACAGACAAAACTTGATCAGCACAAACTTGGCACTATTAGAAAGAGCAGCTTACAAAGACACATGTTTCCAAATGCTTTTGCAGTGCTACCATTTTTTGACGATCTATTTTCCAAAATCCAAAGTGGTAGTGGGTCTCCTATTCGAATTTTTATCTTTGGAGCCACTTGTCGTCAAGCAGCCGCAAAAATGCTGTTAGAAAGTAGATGAATTTTTTGAATGAATTTTTCATTCATCTGGGGAGCAGCCAGAATTCAAAAAAATTTTCAAAACAACAGAACTCTTGGTTCAACCTAATAATTGTAAAGATACAGAAAATACGGAACCGTTTTCTTGTCTGGGTACATATTGTGCCTTCCCACACTTACTCCGCATATCTCCTCGGTACTAGTGCTTGTTTTTTTTTTTGAAAGTTTTCCGCTACTTCTTGTCTCATATATCATATCAAATTCCAGTAATCTGGTAGCGAGAAAGTGGATTATTTAAAAATTGCTGAAGTGGTACTCTATTTACGAACCTATTTCCCAAAAAGCGATAGCCATTTGAATTGGGATGCCGCTCTGTCGACTGGAGAATAATCGGCAATCTTTCAATTTTATCGGGAAGGAGGGTGAAGACGTGAATAGCCAAAGAAATTTTCCCGGATGCTGGGAGAGGGGAGGGGATACAGGAAAAAGACCAATGGTACAAAATAACAAGATCAAGAAAACTGAGTAAAATAAAGCGTGTACGAGAACATGATTTTAGATTGAGAGAAATAAGTAGATAACAGTGGACCGACAAGAGGAGAGGGCGGAGGTAATTTTGAAAACTTGCAGCCTACGTGGAATTTTGAAGTAAAAAGTGACTTGTTTCCGCTCGTATATAATTTCTCAACTTTCAAAAACAAAACGTCTTATACGGTGTGCAGTTCAAAAAGTCAAAGAAACAATGTTTTGACACTGACCCTCTTGCAATTTCCTATCTGATACGCTGCTTCTGTGATGGATGCATTCCTGGCTCCAGTGTAAATATTCATTAAAAATTTATTTATCACTACCAAGAGATAATAAATAAGAGAAAGTAATCAAGCTTGGAAGAAAAGAAGTTTCAGAGTAATAAGAAGCAGTATGAGGAGTAGCTATGTAGTGTGTTTTCAAATTAAATTATTGTTTCCGCTAGAAGGCAGAGTCTGAACAGATTCGGACCTAGATCATCCAAATGCTGGTTTCTTTTTGAATTTTAGGAACTGATTGGAACATTTCAAGCGCCACATATAATTTACTCGTGGCAGAGAATCAAACCCAGGTGGGTTCTCTAGCGCCCGAGTAAATGTTGTCGGTTTACTCGAAGAAATTACGGTTTGGGAGAGAAGAGAGGGCGTAGAATTGAATTATTTATACACGACTGCATTATGTATGTAAGGCTTCGAAAAGGTTTCCGTAAGAAGAAAATAGGTTTAAAATTTGCTTTGGGACTAAATTTACAAAATATATCTTTGGTTTTAAAATTTCCTCGAAGCTATGTATTAGGTTGATGCAAACAAAATGGCCGATTTTCCAAGCCTTTTTTCAGGGTAACTTTTTCCATCAATACTTGTTCTTTACAATGGATATAGTATATTGTCGCGAAGCTGTTTTCATGCTCTATCTAACGGCGCTTGTAAAGGGCTCTCATTCTTATCTCTTATTAAGTTGCTGAGCTTCAAATAACCGCATCCAAAATCAAAATTTCAATTGCATTCACTTTTCCAGAAAAAATTCAAGCGCGTATTAATGGGATTTCTTCGAAAATTTAGCTATTGTATGTAATAGAAATTTTCTACATTATGCATGCTTAACTGCATTCTTTGAAGTTATTCAGACTGAGATATCGGCTCCTAATCATGGGTAGCTGTTGCGGTCATTTTATGATCCATAATTTTCTTCTGAAGAAGTCAATCGCCAAAGCTTTGCTCAATTCTGCAAGCGTAGAGCTAGGACATTTATTAGCAGTTTTTGCAAGAACATCGGCTGTTCAGTACGTAGAAAATCAGAAAATTCTATATTCCGGACTTTGAGGCACACTGAAAAAATGTTTAAAAAACTGAGAAATTTTAAATTTCAATTTTTTCTTTCTCGCAAACTTTTTTGTCCGATTTCTTTTTATTGGATTAGGTCATTTCGAAAGTAATTTCGCTTTTTTCAAACGGGCGCCACATCTGATGGAACAAAGGTCCCTAAGAGATCTTGGAAGCATTCGATGCAGCATTTCATTCTCTTTCAAATGGTTATGAAACTGTTGCAAAACAGTCAATGAGCTTTCAGAAAATAACCAAAATCTGCGACCCATGCTTTTTGAGAGGGTCGTTTTACGTTTTTCAAGCCTTTCATATCAATCCTCAAACGGAGTTCAATTAAAATTCGATAGAGTAAACCTTCAGAATACAGTACTACTTAGCTCGCCGTAATTTTTTGAAAGATTTTTTAACAGAACCATCGGATTTTGGCAGGCCCACCTCAACCACAATGGCATCAAACATCATAATTTTTCGGAATTTGAGACTACCAAGATGGCACTATGAGTTAGCATTAATTTTACAAAGCAAATGAGGGTTTAAGGGTTCGAATTATCAAATTTCGAGTTTTTCGGGTATAGCCTGGGGTTCGCTGAAAAAATGAGTTACGATGATTTTATACCCGGAAACTAAACGAATCTGAAACAAAAAACACCCATCAGAAAGAGGAGGAAAAGCTGCACCGAATGACAACCGAGCTGCTCAAGGTCTGATGTTCTACTAGGATTTAGCTGTCCAAGTATGAAAATCGGTAGTATCAGTTAAAATTCTGTTGAAAATGTATGATAAGCTGTGGAAAAGAGAAAAAAGTTGCACTGCATTCTATGAGGTTTGTTCTATCGAACCGTCACTTGAACTTCTTCTGAGAAATGATATGAAAGTTTAAAAAAAAAAGTGAAACTCGACTATCTCAAAAAGCATGGGTCGGAGATTTTGGTTATTTTCTGAAAGCTCACTGACTGTTTTGCAACAATTTCATGACCTTTAAAAAGAGAATGAAATGCTGCATCGAAAGCTTCCAAGATCTCTTACGAGGGAACGATCCCAACTTAAGGTGGCGAATTGGAATGAACCGCATGCCATTAGATGCGTCTTGATGAGCTGATTCTGAATCTACCTTCTATCTGCGACAACCTCATTTGCAAAAAGTTATGAGCGGTTGAAAATGTGAAGTTATTGGGGTTTTAATGCATGATGTGCTTCAATCCAACTTGAAAGTGCAGAACTAGCATGATATTGAGTGTACTGATTTCACGGAATGCTCACATTCCAAAGAAACACAAATAAGTGTTTTTGAACAACTAATTTTCGAGAAATGGCGCTGTGTATAAACCAAATTTGGATTTTTTATTGCTCATAGCTTTTACCAGAGAGCTTTAGTTGCTTTTTAGCTGTTAAAAAACACTTACTTGTGTTTCTTTTGAATGTGAGAATTCGTCGAATTTGGTACACTCAATAACATGCTAGTCGTGCACTTTCAAGTTGGATTTTGAAGTACATTATGCATTAAAACCCCAATAACTTCACCTTTTCAACCGCTCATGACTTTTTGCAAATAACGTTGTCGCAGATATGGAAGGTAGATTTGGAATCAGCTCATCAAGATGCATTCAATGGTATGCGGTTCATTCCAATTCGCCACCTTAGGTTGGAATCGTTCCCTTGTTAGAAACCTTTGTTCCATCAGATGTGGCGCCCGCTTGAAAAAAGCGAAATTACTTTCGGAATGACCTAATATTTTGTACTACTGGCTTGCGGCTACAAGATAGGCCACTTGTCATTCATGCTTAGAAACTTTGAAGGAAGTTATGAATTGTCAAAAGCAAGGTTCCCGCAGAAGAACCGTTTTTGTCTTTTAGCCCGTACTTCTTCTCGTTTATGGTTTGAGTATAAATAAGTATGCGCTGTGTTGCGAAAGGTTTGCTGCTTCTGTGGGTCCTTACCGCATTCAGAAATGTGGATCTTTCAGAAAGTTACAGCACATCAAAGTGAGAACTCGCAAATCGGCCATTCCTTTTGCATCAACCTAATACATACATATATTCAATTTATATTGTTTCTGATCTGAAAACGATTGCTTGACTGGTTAACACGTTGAATTCCAATCTCAAGGTATCCAGTTGTCCTAATTTGTGTTCATTGATCACTTTAGATTTCATGTTAGCTCCGCCTCTATTTTCGCAGGCTCCGCCTACTCCGTTGTCTTTTACAAGAACCTTTTTTCGTCCTCAAAGCTCATTGAAGAGATTA
Source organism: Cylicocyclus nassatus (assembly GCA_958299035.1). NCBI lineage: Eukaryota > Metazoa > Nematoda > Chromadorea > Rhabditida > Strongylidae > Cylicocyclus > Cylicocyclus nassatus. The sequence continues at coordinate 51,999,815 of CATQJL010000112.1, read as the reverse complement.
CAAATGACCGCGGAACCTCAAGCGACTTCAACCTCGGCCTAGTCTCCTATTAGGTACGCCCCACCCCCTGATGGCAAGCTCGTTACTTAAAATTTAAGAAGATCAGCATCTTTTGACAAGTGGGCGGGCTTGCCAAAGGAGACGTCCCACCCACTTGTAACTCTGTTCTTCACGCATAGATGCATGCGTATATCGTCAAAAGTACAATTACGTCGAACCTTATTTTATAGTCATTAGCTAATTCCTTCCACGCGACAACCTACGGCATCATTACCTCATCACCTTGGAGCGATATCCCTACTTCAGTGGCGTACCGAGGGGGGGCGCCCCCCCCCCCCCCGAGAACGGGTCGCGAAACCTTTGAAAGTTACTTACATGAGTTACTTATAATAAAAATGTGCAAAAGACTTATCTATACTTGTAAGTAATTAAAATAATTTTTTAAATTTTTTTAAAAATTCAATTTAGCTTTATAAAAAAATTTTTTCGGGGGCGTGGCTGACGCCACGCCTCTTTTTCTAAAATTTTGGCGTTATGAGCCCGCGAAAATTTTCAGAAGCATACCAAAAATTTTTTCTCGGTGCGTTGCTACCGCCACGCACCTTCATCAGAAAAATTTTTTTGTCGCCCCCCCCCCCGAGCCGAAATCCTGGGTACGCCACTGCCCTACTTGTGTCGCAAACATGGCGATTATGGAATAACTATTAATCACCTTATTTCCCTCATAAACAAAGAAACATGGATTTTATTTTTATTCTCGAAGAAGTTTAAGGATGCGTTCATTTAATGTTTCGACATAAAAGCTTACAGTCCTTGTGTTATTGTATTATCGATGGTGTAAAATCAACTTGCCGTGTCTTCAACATCAGCGCGAAAGAGGCAAAGGACTAGGAATGGCTGACTTATAGCTGGGTGCATTTTGACAAAAGTCCATCCAAGAGTAATATTATAAAATTAAGTGTGAATGAAAACGCGAAAAGGGGCATTTGCCGACGAATGATGAGGTTTACGAAGCAGTAAAGCTGGCTTCACAAATCTTAAACTCAAATGTGAGCCTCTACTCAAATTGTTTGATGTGCTTGTTTAGAAGGGCCATCGGCGAAGAATCTTGTCTTCAACAGTCATTGTTTGTAGACTCGGCCGAAACATGATAGCTCAAAAACGCAATTTTTTGTAAAAGTAGTATAGGTGAAAAATCTTCAAAACTCCGTTCTAATCCCGCATTGAAGGACTGTTATGGTGAGCATTATCGGAACTCAGTACTGTAAATCTTGTTCTTACGTTCCATTCTTTTAGCGCAAAGGTTTGCGCACTCGCGATCACAAAATCTGGAGTTTTGCCCTTCTAGTTTTTTTTAAACAAACGCTTCATGTTTGCTCTAAAAATGACTGTTACCAGAGCAAGTTTTCTTTATAAAAAGTATGAATTTTAGAAAGCGCACCACATTCTAATTGTTGTGCATCATGTAGTGAAGCAGATAGTTTCGTCTTCAACTACCATGCAGCTTCTCACATATAACATCTGTTATCATAATTCTTTCACGGAATTAGAGCTTGAGCGACCGTTTCATAGAGCAACGTAAGCTCTACAAGATGACAATCGAAAAATTGCAAAAGGTTAAAAGGACTTAAGTGGGGTCACGAAAATGTTGAAGTTTAATTTGAAAACGGGAATTATGCGCATCATAATCCCTTTGAATTACATATTAGTTATGAAACTTATTATTAGAAAAGAAGGAAAAGATTTAACAAATTTGCATTTTTCGAAAGGCCAGTATAAAAACTGAGAAGTCGCTTGATGAGACACAAATAGGTACATATTTTGTTATAAAGTAAATCAGGGCCCGGCGCGAGATGGCTTCGAAAAATGCAAAAACGAAGTCCCCCTTGATTTTCCCTAGATTTTACGAAGTTCCTTGACCCCAAAAACCATAATTCTAAAAAAGCTCCAAAAAAAACGAAATGTCGACAAAAAAACGCCGCGAATTTTCTGTCTTTTCGGCCACAAAAACGAAACTCTTTTTGCTTTTTTCCCCAAAAACGGTATCGGGCTTGTTTTACAAGCCACCTATGCGCTCATTGTCTGATACACGTGAAGTTTGAAGCCAAAAGAAATTTTCAAAGCCCCAGAAATTCGATCTCAGCCCATATAAATTCTATAGAGCTCTTACTCGCTCAGGTAATCAGGTAATTCACACATCAGAAAGTTCCATCTGCCAAATATTTCCATGGCTGAAAATCGAAACACAAATATCACAAACTTATTAATTTTACGATAACTAGCAAGTTTTCATTTTCTCCATTTCTAGCAAAAGAAAAAATACAGCAATTGTATGTATGTATGAAGGTCTGATATGGATATTGTATGTTAGAATAAGTTGGAATTTAGGATTTTTATTTTGGACGGATTTTTTCTCATTTTTGGGTATTTGAATTAACTTTTTCTTGTTGGATCGTTGACACTTAACGAACTTGAATGGTGCTCATGGCGGTTAATCTGATGTCGCTCCTTGGCACAAAACAACCACTTTTCTATTATGTGCTTTTGTTAATTTTGAGTCATGCAAGCTTTCAAGCTGGAAAAGGATTCATAAATCAGAAGTAAGAATTTTTATAGAAAAATTTCGTTTCGAACAGCTGCTGGATCTTAATAACATGATATATTAGGTCGTTCCGAAAGTAATGTCGCTTTCTTCGTATAAGCGCCACTATTCGTGGAATCAACATTTTCAAGAGATCTTAGGAGCATTCGATGCAGCACTTCATCCTCTTTCTAATGGTTCTAACTTCACTGCATAATGTTTAATGAGCTCTCGAATTATCAAAACCTGCGACTCATGCTTTTTGCCATGGTCAAGTTCGGCTATTTCTCTAAATTTTTGTACCTAATCTCCGAAAAAGTACAAGTGGCAGGTAGATAGAGCAAACACTATAGAACATAGAGTAGTTTTTTCTTTTCCTAAGCTTGCTTCTCAGAGTTTCTACAATCAATTCCTCAATGCCATCAAACTCCATATTTAGTCAAGTCAAACCTCACAGAACAACAACCGGCAAGCGACTCGGATGCCATTTGATGCAGTTTTTCTCCTCTTTCTAGCGGTCGTTTTTTTTTCGATTCATCAAGTTTTCCGGGATAAAATCATCATAATTCAACTTTTCCAAAGCACATCAAGGTGTACCCGAAATTGTCGAAAGTGGCTTAACCGAAGCGGTGAATGCTCGTTTGGTTTGTAAAATTGTTACCAAACCATAATCCATCTTTATAAGTTTCAAAATCCGAAGACTTGTTGGCGTTTGATGCATTTGTGTCTGAGACAAGCCTGCCAAAATTCGGTGGCTCCATCAAAAAATCTGTGCAAAAATCATGACGAGCTCTAGAAAGTAGAGAAAAGTTGTGCTGTTTCCTGTACGGTTTACTCCATCCGTCCATTACTTGGACTTCTTCCGAGGCATGTTATGAACATTTAGAAAAAATTGTGAAACTTGGCCTTCCCGAAAAGCATGGGCCGCAGATTTTGTTAAATTTTTGCTAAGTTATTGAATTTTATGCAGTGGTTATATAATCGTTAAAAAGAGAATGAAATGCTGCATCAAATGCTACCAGAATCTCTTACGCATCTTTGTTCCACGAGATGTGGCATACGTTTGAAAAAAAGCGACATTACTTTCGGAACGACCTAATGTTTTACAAAAGCCTTAGTCGATATAATTATTACCGATCGAAAGTTAGGTTGGATGTCTTCGTACTTTAAATAAAGCATATACGTAACACCGTACTAAATAGCACATCCAAAACAACACCAGATTTTTTGCTATAACCGATTTTACCTCTTCTTCTTAGCCAACGGCGATTTTCTCTGAAATTAGCATAAAGAACTGCTAGTGTTTTGTAGTCACCTTTGGATATTTTATTCTTTCGAAAATAAATTAGCTGCAGTTATTTACAGTTCACTTTGTAACCCAAACCACGATGCATTGCAGGCAGGAAAACAAATATCCATTGCTGCTCGTTACAGGCTATTAGAAATGCCGTTTTAAGACGCGAACCAAACGACATCTTTATTGGAAAAATTCAAATTTTATTTATATATAGGAAGAAAAAGCATGCGCCTGACATTGCAGTCTTCAACATGAAACTATTCTCGGTCACCTTTCTGCTGCTTTCGATTTTGATTCTGATTTGTGGAGCAAAGAGTGGAGCAAAGAAGAAGATTCCTGACATCTTGTACGATGATCCAAATTGTAAAGATGAGCAATGTAAACTGTACTTGGGTAATTCGAAAATTTTTTATCGAATGAATGAATATCGAATAAATTTGAAAAGGAAAAATTTCGAATAAACGAATATTGAATGAATTCGTAAATGAAAAATCTCGAATAAATGAATATCGAATAAATTCGAGGTTCAAAAATTCTCGAATGAATGAATTCCGAATAAATTCGCAAAATCAAAAATATCGAATGAATGAATATCGAATATATTCGAACATTGGTAGTCGAATTTCGAATAAATATTCGAATGATTTATAGAATAGTTAGAGCTACCATATCTCAAACTTGCCGATATATCTGGCTAAAGCCGATCCATTCATAATCAGCACCCTCGTACCCCTCGTATACCAACTCCTAGCTCAAAATTTTCCAAAAATCGCTGAAATCGATAAAATAGATTTCATTTTTAATCAGCATCCTCATTTACCCCCTGTACCAACCCCCAACCTCGTATCTCAAGATTTTCCAAATCGACAAGATCGATAAAGTAAATTTTTATCTGTAACCAGCACCCTCACTTACCCCTTGTGCCAACTCCCAGCCCATGGCTCAAAGTTCTCCAAAATGATAAAATTGATAAAATAGAAAATTATTCATAGTCAGCACCTTCACTTACCCTCCTCTACAAACTCCCAGCCTCATAGCTCAAAGTTCTCCGAAAATCGATAAAGTAAATTTTTATCCATAATTAGCACCCTCACTTACCCCCCCCCCTGTAGCAATTCCCAGTCCATATTCATCGGAGACTTACGTCTTGTGTGTATAGGCTAGTCGTAGACGAAGGCATGTGTTTATTCCGCGAAGCGAATCCCCCTGTAGCCCCGAGCATACTGCAGGCATTTTAGTAGCGACGCGCTTTGGCAATAGTCAAATTGTTCATAGCTTATCGTTCGGATCCAAAAGTAGAGAATGCAGGGCACTTATCTGTTCAGAAAGTTGTACACGCTACACAATTGTAGTAAGCTGGCGTTACATTTGAAGACATCTCGTAAATGGCACATCGCGTATGGCCATCGCGTGAAGTATCTCATAATCAAAGCTCGCATTTCTCAATGTGGACCTTATTCGTCGGCCTTTAGCCTTTACCATAGTTGACAGGTTGATAGCTCTTGGTGTTAAAGTGCTTGCAAGCCTCCGTGAAAATTTTTGATGTACTGTGATAACAGAACTATCATGTACTATCTACTGAACAGAAGTTCATTGCGAGGTGATATAATTGCAAAATTCAGCAACCGTCTAATCCTCCACTACAGCTGCGACGTCCTTTATTCAAAATGAACCAGTTCGCAAAAAATCTCTAAGGTAGCGAATAGAGGCAGTTGTGCAATATAACTTATGCGAGCAAGAGTGCTCACTGGTGTGGGTCTGCGTACCACAACCATAAACAATGCAAAGAAAGAAAAACAGGCATTTCAGACACTAATATATGGACTCGTAACATGAGCTTGAATTTGATAGCTTCTTTACTGATTTGGTGCCAATAGCAGTGCGAACAATCTCATTGATCGAAAAAGCACCAATTAAAATCCAGATATGATTTTTTTACTGTCGCAAGCAGTCGGAAGAATGCGACTCTCCATACAGTTCAAAGTTCATAACGGTTGCAAAAGATGCATTACAAAGTTTTGCGAAAAAAAACGCGGACGAAGTGAGCTTGATACTCAGCAGTTGGCTCTGCAACAAAGTCGAATAATCTGAATGCGGAGTTCATTCGAATACGAATTCGAATAAACATTCGAATAAAACATTCGAATAAAATCTATTCAAAACCCCGTTTTTTGATTATTCGAGTTTTCGAATAATATTCGAATCCTCGTTTTTTGATTATCCGAGTTTTCGAATTTTATTCGAAACTCTGTTTTTTGATTATTCGAGTTTCGAGTTTTATTCGAAACCCCGTTTTCTCAATTATTCGAGTTTCGAATATTATTCGAAAATGGAATAACACCGAATATCGAATTTCGAAGACGAATATATTCGAATGTTTTATTCGAATGATCGAATTTCTATTCGATTCGGACCCAAGTATGGCGTACCGAGGGGGGGGGGGCGGGAGGAGCGCGCCCCCCCCCCCCCCCCCCCGAGAATGGGTCGCGAAATTTTTGAAAGTTACTTATATGGGTTATAAAAATGTGCAAGTGACTTGTTTCTTTTTGTAAATAATTAAAATAATTTTTAAAAATTTCTAAAAATTCAGATTAGCTTTGTAAAAAAAATTTTTTCGGGGGCGTGGCTGACGCCACGCCCCCTTTTTCTAGATTTTAGGGGTCGGGGACCTGCAAAAGTTTTGAGAAACACCCCAAAAAAATTTTCGGAGTGCGTGGCTAAGGCCACGCACCTTCTTTAGAAAAATTTTTTTGTCGCCCCCCCCCCGAGCCGAAATCCTGGGTACGCCACTGGTAAACCCATATGTATACATATGGTAAGGAGATATCAAACTTGCCAATTCCAATTTCAAAAAAACTTGAAAAACAGCTTGGAATTTCAAAGTTTTTCAAGGCGGCCGGTAATTCCATAAAAGAATTTTTTAAAGTGTTCCTCACGTTTCGAAGTGTAATTTTGAAAACTGAACAGAAAGGAATTTTGAAGACGCTTTCGAAAGAAGAAACTTTACAGAGCTAAATTCGTTGTTAAAAGTTCAAAAAATTGTTCTAATTCTTACAAAAGAACTATTTGTTTGCACAGTTCAATATCAGTTGTAGATCGCCTTGAAGAAGCTTCCATTCCATCTGCTATTGGTTCGAGACTGGAAAGAAGTGGAAAAAGCTTTTTTTGCTACTTTACTCCATTAGAGAGTACCACCTTGAAAAAATGCAAGTTGCCAGTTCGCAACAAACAATGAATCTTCCACCGCCCTAATAACGTTGAGTCTTTTACCCTAGTAGTTTTTCTAACGTCTCTATGTTAAGCCATCCAAAATTTAGCAGCCTTCCTGTGTTGCCTCTTCCCTTTTTTATGACTAGATGAAAGGAGCGAACTCCTGGCTCCATTTCAGCTCTAAACAGCATGCCAGAGGAAAATCTCCCTTTGCTTTCACAATTCTATGTTAGGTCATAAGCAAAACTTGATTGTGTTTCTAAGCATACGATGTGCTATCTCTGTTATTTTAGAAATTTTCAACTGGAAAATGTCTCTTCATCGAGAAGATAAAAAAAACGGTTTGCAAATGCGAAGAGTGAACTGTGTCTTTGCTTTCAAGACATACTTACGCCGAATGTTCTCTACTTCATGCATGTTTCTCTTCACTGCATAAGAAGCGATAACTTCAAAATAAAAGTTTTTATACCGAAATCTTTTCTTTAATCAAAGTTTGCGGCACAGAAACGGGAGCAGTGCCAAGTGCACCTTCACCCTTCGGTGTAAAAATTGAGGTACTGTACTAAGGTACACGCAAAAATCTTGTCAGTTCATGGAATAATGTTCAAGCCACGCAGGTTTGTTAAGATGTTTATTCAGTCTAACGTTCCGGCAATAATGCCTTCCTCAGAGACCTGAAAGAAAGCCTCATCACACTGTTCTGTACCATATACGATCAAATCTCTCTTCTCAACCAGCTTAGCTCGATGCCTTGGGAGCAAACATGCCGAGACATTACGTTGTGAGTAACGTACCAAGATCTCCACCGACAGCGCGACAACAGACGTTTAATTCCACTGATGGTATAGACTATGGCTGACCGATGTGGACAGCTTAAGTAGTAGTGGATATGTTATCTAAAACTGACAATATGACAGAAATGGCATCCATGTTTGCTCCCAAGGCATCGAGCTAAGCTGGTTGAGAAGAGAGATTTGATCGTATATGGTACAGAACAGTGTGATGAGGCTTTCTTTCAGGTCTCTGAGGAAGGCATTATTGCCGAAACGTTAGACTGAATAAACATCTTAACAAACCTGCGTGGCTTGAACATTATTTCATGAATTCAATACAATGCCCAGGTTTCATGATCAGAGAACATATAGAATCTTGTCAGTTTTTTGAGCCGCAGATCTGTTGAGTAAAGATAAATTGAAATCTAAGCTGTATCGAATGCAAAACACGACGCAAAGCATGTGAAGAGTGCGGAGATAATGGCCAGTAGTAAAGCCCAGTCAGTCACGTAATTTAAGTTGAGCTTCTCAGAAGAATTTCGCCTTAAAGGCAGCGGCTCGGCAGATTTTCAACTTCGGGGTTTTGGCAAATTTGGGGCTATTCCGGCCCCCTGAATCACGATATGAACTCCCCTTAGCGCGAAAATGGGAAAAACCCCGTCTTTTAAGACTCCCTTGAGACGGGCGTGGACGAGTGAGCCGTATTTTCTTTGCCGTCAGAGACGCAGAATAAGGAGGTAGAGAGCGCTAGAACAATTCTGCCCTACGAAGCTACGAGTGACGGCGCGTTTTCTAGCGGATAACACATTCGTCCGAACAAGGTGTTACTGGAGCGTAAGGAGGAAGGGGAGCGGCGCTTGGGCCGCCCCCTGGCTTGCGGAGTTCACATTTTCGGCGCGGAGTTGCTGTTTTGGTTCACTTGGAGGGCCTCCTATCCATCTGTGTCAAAATCTGAGGTAGGTCTATTCTGCCGAGCCGCTGCCTTCAAACTTACGACCGCCCACCTTCCCTTGCTTTCAAATAACAAGTCGTACCGTCAGAAGGCAGTCCGCTTAGTGCGGTCAATTCAACCTGCTGCGTGTGAGTTGATGTTATGTCGTAATTTGAACTGACGGAGATTGTGAACAAAAGTAGAAAATTAGGCAAAGTAGCGCAAGTTGCTTTAGGAGTAACTTACGGACAAACAGCACACTTTGATTAGCGATAAAAAGACGCAACACTGCACATTTTCGTGGACCATAGAGCAGGAGGAGGATATGAATAGCCGATGCTAGCAAAAAAAAAAGAAAGTCAGTTTTTTTCTCTTTTTTGTTCAAAGTACGTTCTTCAATTGATTAATCGCTCAAGGTGAGTGATGTTTTTATCAATTTTAAGTTGGACTTGATTCTAGATTGATGGAAGCTAAAATATTGTTATCTTTTATCTTCTGTTGAAACACAATCTTGACTTTGCTATCAACAATTTTTACAAAATAACCGCTATCAAGATCGCTGACCGCATCAAACTATGACTAGCTCGATTGTAACGCATTAATGTATGGTGCTTAGCCGAACGAGCACAAACAAATTTTTGAAAACGCATACATTTATTGAGTCTGCGGAGCAGTCAAATTATGATCGATTACATATACTTACCCTATTTTCAGGTGTATAAGCCCCACTTTTGAAAATTTTCCCACGAGCTGCTCAGCCGTTTCATTGTGTTTGGAGAAGCGATCTTTATGCCGCACATTCTGTCAGGCAATACGCAGCACTGTGTAGGGTCCCTTGGTTGCGAGGTCCTTTGATGTGCTCGGGCTAGTCGATGAAAGCTAGGACCACCCCGCGGCTTATAAACCTGAAAATAGGGTAATTAAAGATTATGGATCTCCAGAACAGAGGCAAAATCGGCCTGGAAAATTAGCATATAGGGGCAAAATCGAGCTGAAAAATAATTGAACAGAAAAATGGAAAATCATCAGGATAGGGCAACATCAAATTAGAAAAGTCGCCAAGATAGGAGCAAATTTAAAGTTGAGTCATTAACACGTTGACGACGAGCCATTTTTTGAAGGTTTGTCCCTGTGGACGAACCGTTTCCAGGCATTTTCACAGCCGGCTGCACATATATATGCATGCATCTATGCGTGAGATACACAAATTCAAGTGGGCGGGGCAGCTCCGCCCACTTTTGGCAAGCCCCGCCCACTTCTCAAAAATGCTGGAAATTGCTCAAAATCAATGAATTCGTGCAAATTCCGGCATTTTTGAAAAGTGGGCGGAGCTTGCCACCGAGGGGTGGAGCCTGCATTACGGGGGGCGGGGTCAAAATCAAGATTATTTGAGGTTCCCCTGTCATCTATGAGCCTTTCTATGCGATTTGAGAACGAAGAAAGTTTTTTGCAGAGGGCAATGGAGTGGGCGGAGTTTGCCAAAAAGGGGGCGGGGCCAACATGAAATACTTTCGAGCCTAACTCGATTATATGAACACAAGTTGGAACCATTGTGCACATTAAAACTGATGTTCAGGGTGTCGCGCACCATTGCGCGACATCGTCCACAGGGACAGACTGCCTGTCGCGCACCATTGCGCGACACCGTCGTCAACGTGTTAAAAGGGCAAAAGCAAGATGGAGGATACACTAGGCTAGGCGCAAAGTCAAGCATAGTTAAAAACATGGCTGGAGTCATATTTTCATGCTGTAGTGGAGTTGCTTCAGAGCTGTATGTGGCAAGAATAAAATGATAGAAGCAAAAAAGGCGTGGGTGACAAAAAAGGCGTCTTCATGATAAACTATACTAAGAACTTTTAGGCAGTGTCCAAGCAAAAAGTCGATTTTGAGATTTGATGCTTATCCAGGCCTATCTGCCATGCTGAATCCGAAAATGCACAGTGGAGTGCGCGAAAACGGCGAAAAAAGGCTCTAATGGAGGAGGGAAATCGCAGGTGGGCGGGGCCGCTCACACCGTGACTCTCCCAGGCTTTAGGAGCGATCTTTTCGGTTCCGATTTTATGTCATGCGCTTCGCAGTTAGCTGGTGGTGATGTTAGGGTGACTAGAGGAAGCGGGAAGATCGCTCCTGAAGCTGGGAGAGTGAAGCCACTATGTGAACAGCCCACCTGCAATTTCCCTCCTCCGTTGCAGCCTTTTTATGCCTTTTTCGCGCTCTCCAGTGTTGACTTTCGGATTGTGCATAGCGAATGAGTCCAGGAAAACACAAAATCTCGAAATCGACTTTTTGCTTGGACACTGCCTTTAACACACTATGGGCTGTTCATCGCACGCAGAGGCTAGACGCTCTAGCGTCCGAGAAAGTTCATGTTTCGCAGGAACGCGGGCAATTAAAGAAATGTGAGTTTGATCTCAAAAACGTCTTTCGCAGTAGCGTCTTGTCGCGTGATGGATCTTATGTCTAAAGTTCAATGTCTGTTTGTATGTATGTCTGTCTGTCCGTACGTATGTTCCGAATAGAAAATTCTATTTCTGAACCGCCGCACCAAACTTGGCACACATATAATTCGGGGCGGGGTGGATGTCGTAGGCTACTTTTCGTTATCAATCGATATAGATTTGTCGATTTTTGTCGCTTTTTTGCAAATTATGAGCCACGGGGCTGGGAGTGCACACATTATTGATACAGTATTAATTTTTGACATTATCCATTACTTTTATCTTATATATAAAGTTGAATGTCTGTTTGTCTGTCTGTCTGTCTGTCTGTCTGACTGTATGTGTGGAATAGAAATTTTTATTTCTGAACTGATTGGACCAAACTTGGCCCACATACACATTGGGGCAGGGGGCGTGTCATAGGCTACTTTTCGTTATCAATCGATATCGATTTTATCGATTTTGCAGAGTTCACCTACTGGGAGTTGGCACACAGGGGTAAGTGGGCATGGTGATTCCGAAAACAATATTGGTTTTCAGAATTATCGATTACTCTTACCGATTTTATTGATTTCTTCAAAATTTGAGCTGAAGGGCTGGGAATTGACACAGGGGGGTAGGTGGGCATGGCGATTCCGAATACAATATTAGTTTTTTGAAATCGTCCATTATTTTTATCGATTTTATCGATTTTTTGCAAAGTTTGAGCTACGGGGCTGGGAGTTGGTACAGGGGGTAATCGAGCATGCTGATTACGAGTACAATATTAGTTTTTGAATTCTTGATTACTTTTATCAATCGATTTTTTGCAGAGTTTGAGCTATGGGGCTGGGAGTCAGCACAGTGGTGTAATTGAGCATGCTGATTACGAGTACAATATTAGTTTTTGAATTCTTGATTACTTTTATCATCGATTTTTTGCAGAGTTTGAGCTATGGGGCTGGGAGTCAGCACAGTGGTGTAATTGAGCATGCTGATTACTAACACAGCGGGAATAGGGGATGGGCATGTAGAAGTGGCCCCAGGGAATGTTGTGCAGAGATGAGGGATAGGGATGGGAGCTTTATCATAGTGTTTTGACATGGCCGTGCGGAGCCGGGTAAGCCAGCTAGCTAGTCGTCTACAAAATAAACGTAGAAGAAACAAGAGCGTTGACTTTTGGCTGAAAAAATCTAAGGGCTAGTGAGCAGCAGGTGGAGGCAAACTACGCCCTCGCTATCTCTGATCTCCCACAAACACAACAATAAGCTCACACTCAAACTCAGTACCAGAACTTAGTATCTCTTGCGGAAGTATCTCTTGTACGATGTCATTTGTAGCTCAAAACAAGCACTTGAACATTACGCGCGGTACTCTACAACATATAAGTGCTTAAAACCTGTAATTTTCTAAATTGCGAGGGATTTGCGAGATTGGCCATAACTTCCCAAAAAACGTTTCTGGAGATTTGGCGCAGAATTTAGCTTCGCTGATTACAACTGGGTTGGTTGGCACAGTCTTGCAGCTTCTGCCATAACTTTTTTCTTCTTGATTGTAGCTTTGTTTTACCATCATGTAACTTGCAAAGATTCTAAGACTTCTTAACCTTTCATTTTCAATAGCGCAACAAATAAATTTGAGTATTTCTCAAAAATTGGTGAAATTCGAAGGCTTGCGGGTTTTAAAAAGAAGTGCGGAGCCAGAGGCAGACGTATAAAAACGAAGTTGTAGGCAGCTTTTTTGAAGGTTGTCTTATTAAGCTCAGTAAAAAATTAATTTTAAAATAAACTGAGCTTTGAGAGCTTTAACAAATCGAATAGGTAGATTTGGAGCGACCATTAGCAAAAAAGCAAGAAGATCTAAGAATTTGCTGAAACCTTCGCACAGTGAGGTAATTTGACATGCTGAACATGAACTACAAATGATACCTCGATCTTGAGAAAGAAAGCCTTAAGTGGGTAACGGTTTCATTTTGTAATTGGCATTTCGAAACTCCTTCCCACCCTCCTCCCGGCCAAGTTCCACCAAAGTAAAGCCATCTAAAATGCTCCCCTTTTACCCTACTTTCAGGTGTATAAGCCACACCCTTTTCGCTTTAAAGGCGAACACGCCAAAAGACTGACTGTCGTTATGGAGCGCGTTAAGTGAGAGCAGTATGCGATAAGGCGACCGCTTCGCGAGACATATGCGCGGCGGCACGCCTGGGTCTGCTCTCGTTTAGATCAAGGTGGGTGCGGTTCATACATCTGAAATTAGGGAACAAGTTAGCATGTGTGGCGGCTCGGTGTGATCAGCACCTTGCCTAAAGTGCTCGCCGCAGCTACACCTAACTCCCGCTGTCCCCTACGATGTCGCGCGTCCACCAAGGTTCATGACGCCTTGACGGGCGCTGCCGAGGACTACCCTCTACAGGTATAAACGGCACGGTAAAATAGCGCGTAACGTGGAAAAACAAAAGGACCGACTAGTTTAGACTACATTTATCTACAAAACACAAAAATAAATCACTAATACTACTAGAAATACTAAAATTACTAAAAAAAAATACTACTTCAAATCCATGAGAAACCAAACACGGGACGAGCCGCCTCGTCCCGTGCTACCGAGGCCGATGATGATGAACGATGATGATCAACTTCAAGTAGTTCCGGGCTCTCCGCTGGGTCAACCGCAAGCCCCAAGCCCTTCCGGGACGGTGTGACCCCTCTCCACTCCCGCTAGTGTGCTTCCTGCGCAAGACGAGCCATGACTTTAGCTGCGCGTCTCCAAAACCAAGAAGAGAACAAAGGTTCAACCGCTCGAAACCGATGATCATCTGCGGGAGCTGTTGGAGGCGCTGCCAGCACGAACGAAATCATAAAACGATCAATACGAACGGAAATCGAAGAGGCGTAGACCGCGGCCTGCGCGCCCTTATATACCCTGTGACTTGGCAACGCGCCCAGCAGGAGAGGTCTTGGCGCGATCTTGAAAGCGCGCCAAGTAACGCGATAGCCAGCGCTCCCGGCCTCCTGTTACGAGGAGTGGCTTGCATCGCGAGCCGCGACACTCCCCCCCGAAACAGTGGCTTGGACGTTCGGATGGTGGTTACGTGATAGCGCTGGAGTCCACAACGGAGAACACCTAACCGAGTATAGTCAAAAAAGAAACGTCGCCATCGGCAGCACAGTAGGGGCGCGCGACAAAGAAAAATGAACAACTCGGCCCGTGCAAAAATGCAACACCTTCACAAGGGCGCTATGGCGCTCGAATACTTGATACAGTTCTGCACCAATGCGCACGACGCGCCAACTAAACTATGGATGATAACACAAAATAAAATACAGCTAAGAAGGATGGTAAAAATAGCTGAACGTCCACAGTTAGTGAAGGTGAAACAGACTAATGTATTGATTATTGGGCAGGTAGATGCGGTAGTAGTTGCTGTTGGTGCCATGGAGTTGATTCGGACATGCGCGTTCAGACAACCATCCAACCAGGTGTGCTCAACCAAATGATACAATTCTGTAACACACATTATTTACGAGGTCAAAATCAAACAAAATCGAACCATACATACCGAATCAACTGCCTCCATAGTGATGCTGACGCACTACCTACCCTGGAAGGTCCCAAAATCCTGCGCTCACGTCTGAAATGATGTTACCGAGGCGCGCGAGCGCTTCCTCCCATGCGCGAACGGGGACCAAATACATATAGATGGCAATGAAAAACGTAATCGCGCAGGCTAAAGATGTTAAAAAATGGACTTCAGTCCAGCCTCCCACGACAAGGATGTCAACGCGCGGGCGCCCTCTACGCAAACTGCACAAGGCACAAGGTTAGCAAATACGCGCAGAAAAAAGGATAGCAAGCTCTTTCACTACCTAAGGCGCGTATGCGCAACAATAAATAAAATGCAAAATGCACAAAGTACCTATGCCTAACCTTGGCTGTTCAAAATAACGCGCGCATGCGCTGAAAAATACCTGGCAGTATATACGGCGTAGGAGGTGCTTGACTGGGCTGGGCGAAGTCAGAGTCTGATCCGAGGGAATCCAAATCCGTGGCTGTGGCACTGCAAAAGCTATGCACAGGGAAGTCATAATCGGGTAAAGGAAAAAAGTCATATAAGGGTATAAGCATGTCCATGTAAGCGATCAAGTGAATCGACACCTAGTTTATTCGAAGATCGAACGCTTGACACAAAATTCAATGGATTGAAGTAAAAATATGATAGGCGCGTCCTCGCGCAATACATCATGCTACATACGTACAAAACAAATAGGATAACTAAGCAACAATAAACAACAATGAAATCAACAAATAACAATTAAAACTAACAATAACAACATACGTTTGTAAAATGATGATTTCACTATCATTTTGCCTCCACTGTCCTTGATGGTTGAATCCGTGTCGTTCTACGCTCCTGAGCGTTCGCCTGAAGATCCTCTGTGTCTGCTGCACTGATCTCTAACGGCAGTAGATGATTGAGTGCACGGTCCACTATCTTTCGCTTTCCAATCTTAATTCTGGCTGATCTTACATTGCCGTCGGGTGAGGTGTGTAACTGCAGAATGAGGCCAAGCGGCCATCTAGATCTTGATAAATCCTCTTTTATTAGTACTACGTCTCCTACGCGCGGCGACCTTTTGGTACCGGAGCCCTTCTGAATGCGCGTCGCTTGTCGTTCTGCGAGCGCGGCAAGATATTCCTTGTGCCATATATCCCAGAAATAATCAAGATCGGTCTGCAGGAGCCGGTACTGCGTTTTCAGGGATTCGTAGTTGTCGCGCGATGACGTCTCGATCTTCTGGGGCATACTGTACGTCAGGCGACCTAGTCGGAACTGTGGATTTATCAGATCTATGGGTCTTATCACCAGGTCCGTGTTCAAGTTAGCCGAATTCGCCGGAAATAAGGGTCTCGTGTTAAGAACGGCCTCTATCTCGAGGATAAGCGTCTCAAAAAGCCATAAGTCGAGGGTTTCTCGCCGAACCGTCTTCTTCAAACAGCTCTTCACTGATCCTACCAAACGCTCGTAGAATCCACCTTTCCACGGCGAGTATGGTGTGATAAAAGTCCAATTGATGTTCTGGCTTTCAATGAATCCGTCCACTAGGGAATCTTCTGCTACTTCCTTCAGGCTATTGGTAAGGATCTCCCTTCCTAGCTTGAATGTGGGCGCGTTGTCGCTTATGACGGTGTCAGGAGCTCCTCTACGCGCAATGAATCTTCTGAATGCTAGGAGAAATTGGAAGGTTGGGTTGTCCTTGACTACTTCGAGGTGTAGCGCGCGCGTAGACATGCACGTGAAGAGACAAACCCAAACCTTATGGAGAGTGCCTTGGTGTAGACGGACTGAGATGGGGCCAAAATAGTCGAGTCCGATGTTCTGGAAAGGACGACTTCGAACGACCCGTTCCGGTGGAAGATCTGGTGAACGTGGATATGCGAAAACATGGCCTTGGTAGCGCTTGCACGTCACACATCTAGCGATAGTCGATTTTACCATGCGTTTAAGCCTGGGGATGTAGAACCTCTCGCGTAAGGCTGCGATCAAATGGGAAGTACCGGCGTGGAACAGCTTCTGATGGTAGTGAGCTATTAGCATGGCGCAAAGGGGATGACCTGAGAGTATGAGGATCGGGCTCTTCGCCGTCCCGCTCGTCTCTGCGTTCGCCATACGTAAGTCCACGCGTATCGTACCGTCTCCTTTTTGCCTTGTGCGGAGTTTCTTCAGATGAAAGCCGTGTAACTGCTGAGGAACCTCGCGATAGTGCTCACGTATAACGATCAACTCAGCAGCTGAAAAGTCACCCGGTGTTACAATGGGACTTGCGTTTATTGTGCCGAATAGTGGATACTCGTCGGAATCATCAGCGCTGTGGCGCGTCCTTACTAAACGGCGTAGCTTGGCTACATACTTCAGGACGTAGGCTGTGATACGGACGAGTCGAATATAGGAATTGGTCCGTCTAAACGGTACAAAGGACTGGTAAGGTGCCATGATGGTATTGGCTGAAGTTACTAGTGCTGTGGTCGTCCGTAATTCTTCAGAATCTCCTCCTGCAGGTGGATCGGAAGAAGGGTTGAAGGACTTGCACGGCCAGTCAGCAAACGAAGTCGTAATAAACGATGGACCGCTCCACCAAATGTGGTTTTCGAGCTCTCTAGCTGTGAGTCCACGGGTGGCGCAGTCAGCCGGGTTAGCGTCAGTAGCCAGATAATAAAATCCACAGTCGATGTTGTCAGATTTAAGCTCGTCGAGAACCTGTCGGATGTACTTGACACGGTTGGCGACGTAAGTCTTGAGCAACTTGTTGGAATAAATCCAGTACAGTACTATCGGAGAATCAGTCAGGAATCTGATGGAATTGAAGCGAATCTTGAGCTGGCTTTTCAGGAAACGTACTGTTTTTGCAGCCATGTGGCACGCCAAGAGTTCCATGCGCGGGATGGTGATCGCGCCCGATGGTGCTAACTTTGCCTTAGCAAAGAGTAGAGTGGAACTGGGGCTATAGGTGGACGTGCGCGTCACGACATAGACTGCTACGGCATACACTCGTTTCGACGCGTCTGAACAGATGACGAGATCGTACGCGTTGGCAGATGGATATCCTACGAAACGAGGTAGTCTCAACTGAAAGCCGCTAATTTCCTGAACAATGGTATTCCATTTCTGGGTAGTGCTTTCGTCTAACGGATCGTCCCACGAATAACCGGATTCCCAGAGGTCCTGTATAAACATCTTTGGTCTTATAAGAAGCTGGGTAAGAAGTCCTAGTGGATCGAAGATCGATGCATACGCTTGAAGCGCGGTACGCTTGCTCGACACTTCTTGTCGCGCGATCTCAATAGGCACATGAAGTACATCGAGCTTGGGGTCCCACTTGATCCCTAGGAGCTTCACGAATCGTCCGGGTAAGGTCATACAATCTTTTGGAATCCTAAGCATCGTCTGCTGGTTGTTAGACATGAACTTCCGTAGGTTCATGTGCATGCGACTGAAGATTTCCTTGCACTCCATCTGCTTCGTAAGACACTCCTTGGTGGTATTCGCTCCGATTAGCACGTTATCAACGTACGTGTTGGCAAGAATTTCTTCTTTGAGTCGATTGGCTGGATTCCTCTCGAGGAAATATCTGATGGACATGTTGAGTAGAAACGGTGATGCGTTGATGCCGAAAGGAACGCGCGTGAAACGCAAGATCCGGAGATTCTCGGTCGACGGAGGTTGGTGGACATCTCTCAACCACAGAAATCTGGTGCAGTCCCTCTGATCCTGGTGTAAGTGGATCTGGTGGAAGGCTTTCTCTACGTCGGCGATCATCAGATAACAATGTAGACGGCTACGCAACAGGGTTCCTACAAGATCGGGTATTAAGGAGGGTCCTTGATGCAGACAATCGTTCAAACTGGGATGTCCTTTCTGATGGCTCGAGGCATCAAAGACTATACGAAGCTTGGTGGTCTGGCTATCCTCCTTATAGACTGCCTGGTGTGGGATGTAATACGTGTTAGGACTCGTAGGGGGCAAATCCGTAACATCCTCGATCACGCCTGATCGTAACTGACGATCGAAGGTGTGGCAGTACTCGCTCCACGCTGATGGTACTGCATGGAGCCTCTCGTACTGGCTCTCTAAGCGACGGAAGGCGAGAGCCTTGTTATCTGCCAAAGGAGGATGCTGGGATTTCCACGGGAATGCTACGTAGATGGAACCGTCGATTATCCTAACACTATCGTAGAACTGCCTGATCACGTCGGCATCTGTTGCATCTGAATCGTCTAATCCAAGTGTGTCTAGGCCGAGGAGACTTCGTAAAAGCTGTTCCGTTCCTGGCGCGTCATCGTTGAGTAGAGTCGTTGCCGAGCTAGCAATCTCCGATACTACTGGATAACTGAGACCTGATAGTACTGGTCCAAAGCGAGTGTGCGACAGAATGAGGCCTGATGGAAGCTTCTCATTCCTATGCAAATCCACAACGCGCCAGTAGTTATCTATTCCAATGAGTACGTCGACTTCGACTCTATCGTCCATATAGGTGTTGTTCGTCTCATCCAAGTTGTTCGTCTTCGGAACCGTTGAGATGGTATCGCGCGTCCAAAGCTGAAGTTGGATTGGACGATCGAGCTGGTCCCATAACGTGAGTGTGACTTCTGACGAGTCTTCAGTGAACTGGTGTCCTCCGAAAGTCAGAGTCGTGACAGTCCTTGTATTCTTAAAAGTCAGGCCGAGATGGTAGGCCAGCGAAGTACAGATGAAACTATACTGCGAATTGCTATCGAGGAAAACAGTAAGCAGTTCGTCCGTACTAGTTTTAAGATTCCGGGTTATAGCATGAACCACCATTAGACGAGGAACCTGAGTTGTAGAAACAGCTTGGCACACAGACGTACAAGATGAAGGTGGGTGTGGCCCTAAGCTAGCTTCATGTTGGTCGGGCAACTCTATGGGCTCATCTGACTGGATGGAATCATGCGCGACTGGAGTGCAGGTGGACGTTTGCACAGCGGGAAACGCGCTTGAAGATCTTCGAGGAAGAGTAGCGCGTCTAGAGTTGGAACGTGACTGACGCCTAGATGGAGATGGCGGTCTGAGAGTAGGTCGACGCGAAGGAGAAGTGCGCGGACTCGCGTTCTGGGTGCGAGGTGGTGAAGGGTGCGCTATCGTCTCAAACTGTAGGCGTCTAGGTGAAGGAGTGCGCTGACGGAATTGCGCAGGTGGGTAGGACGAATAGGGCGCTGATGGTAATGTAGCACACAAAGCTGGATGGTGTAATCTGCCACAGTATCTGCACGCTGGGGCTCTGCAGATGTTGAACGTGTGACCTTCTTCGAGACACAGCCAACACAGTCCATACTGGTTGACGAGCTCTCTCCTCTGTTGCACGTCGGACACTGTCTTAAAGGCACCGTCCACCCAGATTCTCGACTCCCATGTTTTTGTCGTTTTAGGGCCTTCTCATGTCCCTGATTCCGAATATGAAGTCCAGAATGCGCGAAAACCCCGACAATCCCCGTTTCGGAGAACCAACAGGCCGGCTTTCCGCAACGGTGATTGGATGTGCGCGCACAAATGGGCGGGCATGGATGGGGGAGGGCGGGCATGGATTGGGGTCCTCGTGCATCTTCGCTATTCTGAAGCGATTTTCTCGCTTCCGAAGCGGCATTTTGCGCCGCGACTTGGGCATTGGATTGATAGGGGGCCCTACTATCATATGCTGCCAAAAGCTCAACACCCTCAACTCAGCGTGGACGGTGCCTTTAAACACTCCGAAGGATGTCCTTGACGGAAACAGAAGGCACACCGAGGCTCCCATGATGTAGTGTACTGGGGTCTGACAGGGCTACGAGATGTGCGCCGTGGGTAATAAGGAGTCGGAGGTCTATAAGTGACGTCACGGTATCTGGGTGATGGTGAGCGCGAGCTACGCGCGTAACGTGGGTAAGCTGGTTGTTGCTGATACGATGGATACCTCATGTACGGCTGACTCGTGCCGGGATACCTATACGGGGAAGGAGAATGCTGACGAACTGTGGAATCCGAGTTGTAAGCGCGATGACCTGCTGGATCGGAGTCCTCTACCACTTGCAGTCTATCAATGACCGTGCTGAGAGCTGACAACAGCTCGTCCACTGTCCACATAGTGTCACTTTTGCCTTTCAGTTCGCCAACTTTCTCGCGTGTACGCCAGGGAAACTTAGATCGGATTGTTCTCAACGTAGCGATCGAGCTGGAATCCTCGTTCAACTCCTTCATCTGGTACCAAGTTGCCTGAAGCGCGCAAAGTGTAGCGCGTTGCGAAATTGCAGAGTCTGACGCCGGTGACTGCTGCGACAACTTGTCCCACAATCGACTTCTCAGAATCTCAGGACGATCGTACGTACTCAGAATGGTGCGTACTGTAGTGTCGTAATTCTTCGCCGTTGGTTTGAAGCCTGCGATAATCCGAGCAGCATCTCCTCTAAGGACCAACTTCAAGTACATGAACTTGACTGCTGGCGGCACGGTGTTGTTATTATGCACGGCTGTAGAAAAGATGTCCCAAAACTCGGAGAATGCCTCGATATCGCCGCTGAAGGTTGGGATCTCGTAAGAAGGCAACTTCACAGGTTGCTCCAAGGGCAAAAAGGGGTTAAGGGATGAAGAGGATGAGGCTTGAAGGTCATGCGAAAAAGGATTTGGCAGAGAATTTGGAAGCCCAGATGGGGATTGCGAAAAGTGGGTGGGATTCGAGGGAGGGTTACCCGAGGGGAAGCCAAATCCGCCCGAGGGATGCGCGCCAGTATGGCTCGCAGGGGGACGCTGGTCAACAGGCGCTTTTGGGTCAGATGGACGACCATGGTGCGACGGAGAATGGCTGCGCACTTCCACTTCCGCCTGATGCGCGTGCTGAGGGGTTGGCGCAGAATCTTGGGTAGTATGGGGCGGGGAATTGCGCGGCAAGGATGGAGCAACAGATGGAACAGAAGACTGGAGGCCTCTCAAAATAGGAAGAAGTCTGATCGCCGAATCCAAGCGAACAAGAAGAGCATCCGCTTCCTCTAGAAGATCATCCATCCCACCGGTTTCCCAATGAGCATGGATGTCGGAGAGGAAAGGGAACTCTCCACGCTCGTCAGGATTCTGCCGAGCAAACTCTTCGGCTTTCTCCAACTGGCCACGTAGGGCAGAGGCAGCACGACTAATAGAAGAAAATGAAAGAGAAAAAGAATTCAAACGATTGAAAACTAAATGTGGATCTTTACTCGCCTCCGAAGCAAAGTCCACAAGATCGAGGTTGGCCTGATCAACTTCCGCGATCTTCTTGCGTAGTGAGTTAGCGGCCTTCGTAAGTTGGGCTTTTTGCGAACCAAGTTGCGACATTACCTGGAACATAAAAAAGCAGAAACGCAATATCAAAAATACAACGAGAAAAGCGAGTAGAAACTACAACTACAACCCCCCAAGATAAATATGAAGTGAGTACATGTAGAAAACCGGCCCAACCTAAACCGTGCGCCAAAGCAAAAGGAATGGGGTAGTCCAACGGCAGTAGGGAGAATGAGGGCGCAAGACAAGCAGTTACGACAACGCGTTCGTCTAAGAGCCTAGCGCGGCATCTAAGTGAAACGCGTGTAGCAGAACTAGCAGAGCAAGTAACCGACCGGAGGCCAGTGTAGACACTGTAGGAGGCTCCAGCTTGGCGACCTGGAGGGGTTCGCTGAACCCATGGGCGAGTGAACCGCCAAATGCCTACTAAACCTAAGGAGTATACCTTACCTAAACTGAAGAAGTATGAATTGCCTACCTATTTGCCGCGCTTTTATCTACCTTACCTAAGTACCTTACCTACCTATATTATCTAAAGTACCTTACCTACCTATCCGCGCGGCCTAACCTAGATGCCTTACCTACCTATCCTAGCTTGAACCCCAATAAAGTATACCCTCAACTAACCCACCTAAAAACCAAACTTAGCCCTGTTAACCTAACCCATCCCCCCGATCCTAAACCCCCTCACCTACCTAAAGAGAACCCAGTTACCCTCCTAAACCTAGCTAAAAACCCTGCCCCCTTAACCTAAGCCGCCTTATCCCACCTAATCCCCCTTACCTAGATTGTGCCCTATACCTAAGCCAAATCCTTGCTAACCTATCCTAGACCCCCTTACCTAGCCCGAACACCCAGTTACCTATCCCCGGTTCACTCTCCTGTTAAGGACGGCGCCGTGTGTGCCTCGCCATGATCCGCGCGTCCGAAATCCGTCCATCCTTGAAACCTGAAAAAACCTATTCCACTTACCTGCCTTATCCTTTGTTGAAACTCGACACTATTGCAGCTGCTGGTCCTTGGTCGAGCCCGCCAATGACGACGCTGGCCCGTCACTCCTACAGCCTCTCTGGCGCGGTGGCTGACCAGGAATCGAGTGAGTCCACGCGCTGAGCTCGGGGGTTAGTTGGCAAGCTGCCACCTTACCACTACCCCACGCGCTGCCCACGATATTAGCCTGGCTAGCCTCTGTAGTCCACTACTGGCTACGAAGACGAAAGGCGCGTCTCCCTGCTTGCCTGGATCTTTTTACTAGGTGCTGAACGTGGTAGACACAGGATTCGTTACGCACGCATGGAGGATGGGATAACTTAGCGCAAAAAAGCTACCTAAACCCTTACCTAAGCCGCTGATGTTACCTGCCTAGCCGCAACCTGGGCGCGCGGCTACCCATCTCCATACGCGGGGCGGCAAAACCGCCATCCACCATGCGCTCGGCGTCGATGCACCATGTGGCGGCTCGGTGTGATCAGCACCTTGCCTAAAGTGCTCGCCGCAGCTACACCTAACTCCCGCTGTCCCCTACGATGTCGCGCGTCCACCAAGGTTCATGACGCCTTGACGGGCGCTGCCGAGGACTACCCTCTACAGGTATAAACGGCACGGTAAAATAGCGCGTAACGTGGAAAAACAAAAGGACCGACTAGTTTAGACTACATTTATCTACAAAACACAAAAATAAATCACTAATACTACTAGAAATACTAAAATTACTAAAAAAAATACTACTTCAAATCCATGAGAAACCAAACACGGGACGAGCCGCCTCGTCCCGTGCTACCGAGGCCGATGATGATGACGATGATGATCAACTTCAAGTAGTTCCGGGCTCTCCACTGGGTCAACCGCAAGCCCCAAGCCCTTCCGGGACGGTGTGACCCCTCTCCACTCCCGCTAGTGTGCTTCCTGCGCAAGACGAGCCATGACTTTAGCTGCGCGTCTCCAAAACCAAGAAGAGAACAAAGGCTCAACCGCTCGAAACCGATGATCATCTGCGGGAGCTGTTGGAGGCGCTGCCAGCACGAACGAAATCATAAAACGATCAACACGAACGGAAATCGAAGAGGCGTAGACCGCGGCCTGCGCGCCCTTATATACCCTGTGACTTGGCAACGCGCCCAGCAGGAGAGGTCTTGGCGCGATCTTGAAAGCGCGCCAAGTAACGCGATAGCCAGCGCTCCCGGCCTCCTGTTACGAGGAGTGGCTTGCATCGCGAGCCGCGACAGCATGGCCATTACTCGCACGGTTTGGAAAAATGCCTGCATTTATTTACATCACAATCTCTACGATAACGAGAATGAGAGCGCAACATATAAGAAGACAAAATTTATTTAAAAGTGCATTACTTGTCCACCAACGGACATCGGTAGCCTCCAGATCGCACCGGTTGCCGCTTTTGCAGCCGAAGCGCGCTAGGTCAGATTTTGCCTATGTGACGCGTAAGGGGGAGGGGAGGGGGGCGAGCTGCTTCGCGACATTTGCAGGCTTTTTCAATTCTGTCGTTATTATTTGCTGTAAAGGTTTTTGCTTTGTTGTAATAAACACCTCCGTTGCAAGTGTTCATTCTATCTGCTCCGTAGAGTGGTCAAGTCATTTCGAAGGTTTTCTTATGATCTACATCCCACCACGGAGATATTCGTTGATGCCAAAGCGAGCGAAGTAGTGCTAGACAGAGTTGTTATATGGAGCTTTCGTCTTCAGGCATTTTTCTTTCATACTAGTTGACCGACTTCTTCAAGAAACGATGTTTTTTTGGTTATTCATGTTCGAAACTAGGCTAATATCTAGATTGAGCCACATTTTGCAAAACGATCCTTTTTTGACTCAAATTTTGTTCCAGCGATGTTGAATGAGCGATTTGATTGTCAGGTAGTTTTCATATCTTTTCCGTTTTGAGGCTTGTCTACTGTCTGGCGGTAAGTGATGTTACAAAATGATTTCTTTACTCTTCTGTAATAGACAAGCCACAGAACGGAAAAACATCAAAATGACTCCGCTTCGAGAGAAATGGTTCACTCAGCATAGCAAAATATTAGGTTGTCAAGAAAATAATGTCGTTTTTTTCGGGTTTTTTCGTGTAAAATTGATATTACTCGAGAACTAGAGCATATCCAAGGCCGAAATTTTATGGTGAAAGTTACAAAGGTTTGTAGTATACAAAGGCATATGTGGGAGGAGCCCAGTACTACTGGGGGCGGAGTCTGCCATTTTTCATTTTTCAATTTTTTCTTGGTTTATAAGCATGGAAAAAATATAGCAAGTATACCTATGGATAAATGCATGTGTCCTTTACAATCAGGAGCAAGTAAAAGGTTCGCAGGATTTTCTAGGGCGCAAATCCAATTTTTTCCACCACGAGTTGCTCGTATGTTTTGGCTCTGAACTTTTCGTAAACAACAAGTTCTGCCAATGGTCGGATGTCGTCTTGTAGAGCTTCTCTTCCTCTGTCGAATGGTACCCCTCACATAGTTTTTTGGATTTGTCTTATGGCTTTGCTATGAAAAACGACATTATTTTCTTGACAACCTAATAGAATCAAAAGCAGTAATGTCAAGATTTCGTTCCACGATGTTATCGCTCCTACAGTATAGTGGAACATCTTCAAAAAAAAAGAGTGAAAAACATTGTTCTGCAACGACATCGCTCATCCAGCATAGTAGACAAGCCTCAAGATGAAAAGGTTTAGAAAGCCCTTAATTCGCATTTTCAAAAACGAAAATTGGATTGAAGAGACTATGTTTCCACTGGTGTAGATATCACTCTGGTTACTCATGTTCGAAACTATAAGAACAACTTTCAAACTAAAGTCAAATTCCAGAAAAACCACTTTTTTGATGAAATCAAAAAAGAGAATGAAAACTAAATGCAAAACTTCGTTTAGCACTATTTCGCTCATTTTGGCATAAAGTAGCTTGTAACGGAAATATCTTTAAAGAAAATCTTCGCGGTGATCGGCTACCACTCCAGCATCGTAGGGCAGCGAAAAAACTGGAAACCAGTTTATATGAAAAGCATCTTCAACAGCAATCTTATATATAAAGTTGAATGTCTGTTTGTCTGTCTGTCTGTCTGTCTGTCTGACTGTATGTGCGGAATAGAAATTTTTATTTCTGAACTGATTGGACCAAACTTGGCCCACATACACATTGGGGCAGGGGGCGTGTCATAGGCTACTTTTCGTTATCAATCGATATCGATTTTATCGATTTTGCAGAGTTCACCTACTGGGAGTTGGCACACAGGGGTAAGTGGGCATGGTGATTCCGAAAACAATATTGGTTTTCAGAATTATCGATTACTCTTACCGATTTTATTGATTTCTTCAAAATTTGAGCTGAAGGGCTGGGAATTGGCACAGGGGGGTAGGTGGGCATGGCGATTCCGAATACAATATTAGTTTTTTGAAATCGTCCATTATTTTTATCGATTTTATCTATTTTTTGCAAAGTTTGAGCTACAGGGCTGGGAGTTGGCACAGGGGGGGGGGTAAGTGGGCATGCTAAACAACATAGGGAACGGGAAATGAAGTTTAGAAGTGGGCACAGGGGAAGGCTGTACAGGGATAGGGATGGGAGCTTTACAGTGTTTTGACAGGGCCGAGCGGAGCCGGGTAAGCAAGCTAGTGTTCATTACAAAGCAGAAGAGAACCTTCAAAACGAAAGGAGAGCGACAAAGTATCACAAAACCCTGTAAGTATCCCATTAGCGCAAGTAAGTCCTTCATGCGCACCCCATGGGCGAATTCTGCCCTAACGCGCTTCGGCTACAAAAGCGGAAACCGGCGCGGTTTGGAGGCCTCCTAGCTGGGGACAGCTGTTCCTAGCCGGAAATGGCTCAGTGCACAATTCGCGAATTTTGGAAACCCGCAAACTTCGCTAATGAGCGTAATGCAGCGATACCTGCGCTAGGTTAGTGCAGTAGTTTTTGCGTAAATCAAAGAAATTCAGTAACTTTTGGAATCCTAAACTTAGTACACAGGTTTATGTTTTTGTATACATAAAGCAGAAAGTTTTGCACTTCAGGCCGTCATCTGCTTTTCATAAGCTAGCCTTATAGAACCAAGCTTCCAAAAACGGCTTTAAAATTTCGTGATCCATCAGTTCGTAGAGATTGCTTGGTGTAATCAGCCAATCTTAAATTTGTAACTTGTAGACAGCAGCAGTCCATACATCGTGGCGGGCAACCTCGATGAGAGGGAGAAAACAAAAAACATTGCAGGAGGGACAGTTATAGCTGTACTTTTTTTTCTGAGCTCAAGCTGCATTTTGTGAAAAAAAAGCATTAAGAAACGGATTCCTACAGAATGCGAATTTCCTGCAGAGACTGAACAAATGTTTATACGATTTTGTTAAATAGTACTAGCTGGCTTACCCGGCTCCGCCGTATGTTCCGAATAGAAAATTCCCCGTGGGGGTGATCAGCATGCTCGATTACACCCCTCTGCCAAATTCCAGCCCCCTAGCTCAAATTTTGCAAAAAATCAATAAAATCGACATCGATCGATGACGAAAAGTAGCCTATGACACCCGCCGGGGCCCGAAGTGTATGTGTGCCAAGTTTGGTCCCGATCGGTTCAGAAATGGAATTTTCTATTCGGAACATACGTACAGACAACAGACATACAGACATACAGACATACATACAGGCAGACAGACAGACAAACAGACATTCAGCTTTATATATAAGATTTCTATGCAAGTTCGAAGCCTACCACGGTGAAGTATGTCTTACTGTCTTATGGGAAATTCTATAGATTTCGCAACTCGTTAGCTAGCGACATTCAGGAATTTTACACTTAAATTTGAAAATACATAATTGAGGTGCCGTTTCCGGAAGCTTGTTTCTCCGATACTTGCCAATAAAGAGTTACAGTCGAGTTAGTGTCATAAAGCGGCTTTCATCTAATTTCGGAGTGCGTGATAATGAATATAGGATTTGAATTAAATTTTGAAAAATCTATGAATCTTTCTTGAATTACGCAAGTTGCAAAACCTAATAATTTCAAGTAGGATTAATCAAGCGAGGACAAAAGTTCCTAACTGGAAGTATTCAGACTCTATGTTCAGTATCAGGTGCAGACAGCATGCGAGAGAAGTTGATCGCATGGACGTGTGCCTGAGAGTCTAATTATCCGTCACAGATGCAGTGAGTGAACCGCGTTTGACAGACAAGTCGGCAGAGCTAATTTGGATCGAATTTAGCAGCTGCCCCGGATATGGAAAGAGTAGTAATCAAAGTGAGAGTTGAAGGATAAGCTTCGGCAAACATTGTGTATTTAAATGCTAAATTAAGCGGAGTCAGCTCAGACAAGCGGCGGGAAG
Organism: Cylicocyclus nassatus; assembly: GCA_958299035.1. Lineage (NCBI taxonomy): Eukaryota > Metazoa > Nematoda > Chromadorea > Rhabditida > Strongylidae > Cylicocyclus > Cylicocyclus nassatus. Next base: position 51,971,486 of record CATQJL010000112.1, on the reverse strand, counting down.
TTCCGGCGAACATGCGTAAAATATCAAAGTTCCGGAGAACCTTGTTCACCATTGGGGTATAGAAATGACAAAGTTCCCGTGATTTATGACGTCACGGGAGCCGCGGATTCAAAGTTCCGGTGAAAGCCCGTGGGAACTTTGGAAAACATGACAAAGTTCCCGTGAAGTACATCAAATACAAAGTTCCGGCGAACTTTGTCGTGCTAGCCAGCCGATCGGCGCGGGACCACGCTTCGAGGGCACGCGCTATGAGGAAGCGGATGTCGAAATACATAACGCCGCAGCGTAGGATCTCGTTTGGGGGTAAGTTCATGCCTTTTCTATCAGTACTTTGTGATGAAGTGTTTCTTTTTCAGGTGTGAACAAGTGGAGAAAAGGCGCACGACTGCTCAAACGCGCAGGTGCAAGTTTCAACTCGGAGAAGCTCTTCGCTGGCTACTGAGAGAAAAAAAAGGTAAGCACTCAGTTATTTTGTGTTCCCAATGTTGTATTTTCTTCTCTTGCTCTGTATTTCCAAAAGTTATGGGACGCTTTTTTGGATATTTTGTCGTCTTCTTCATTCTTCATGCTATCTCTGCTCTTAACTCTATCTTCTTGATGTTTCTCCTTTTACCTTTATCTCTGTCTGTCTTCACTACAAGCGTCCCTAGTCTAAAATGTTCTCTGAAAACGCTGAACTTATTTATGCTATTGCTTATTTATGCTGCTTCCCCACAACCTTAGAATAGCTTTTTGCTGCAGACAAATGTTACGAGTTCATTGCATGCCGATCTTCTCGTAATTCGGTTGTGATAGTTAGTCACGATTGGTGGTTGTTGGAAAACTGTCACAACCGAATCACAAGAAGATCGGTATGCAATGAACTCGTAACATTTGTCTGTAGCGATTGAATCGCGGCGATCATATCCCTTTATTACGCTACAAAGCCAAGATATGGCTTCGCCCAATGACTTCACCTTGGAGAGGACCGGAATGGTGATGAAATGGAGGCGAAGTCCAGTCACGCAAAACTAGTTGATTTTTCTCTAACCAAAATTGGACCAAACATCAACAAGATCAACAAGTAGCACACCCACCAATACGAGGCCCCATCTAAATCTACTTAACCGGCTTCGCGGACGGTCGCGCGTGCGCAATCACAGCGCGTCGGGACTTAGGACACGCTCGCTTGCTGGAGATGAAGTATATGGAAAAGGTATATGGAAAAGGCCCTTGCTTTAGTATGGTTCGCTGTGTTGACAGCTCTACTAGTAATGAGACAAGTACCTTTCCCTGTCAAAGGTTTTGAAAAGACGTAGCTGGGCATCACTACTAACCAAAATGCTACTTTCTTCTCTCAAATCAATACCTTGTTTCAGATAGGATCAAACAGCAGGACATGATTGTTTTTGTCGTGTTTCTACTAGCTCATGCAAATAGGCGCTTTTTCTTAGCGAAGATTTGCCAAACATTTTCGAACAATGATTTTTGATTGTGCCAAGTACCTTTTTTATATCGTCTACTCCCAAGAGTATGGCGGGCGGAGCATATTGCCGCATGATATATATGCGGCGGTTTTTGATGACAAGACAGTACGAAAAGTTGCTTTAGAATAGAGATTCAACAAGTTTTTCAGCGTGCCCATATGTCTGCAAATGCTCCGCTCGCCTCGTGGGATTCGCTTAAACTCCATGAAAAGATGCTCTTAATATCTTGTAGTTTGGCCAGGGAAATGTCCTCTTGCAAGTTGAAGGATTTCTCTCGTGAAAGGAGTTTTGGACATATCTATTGTCTCAAGCTTGCTTTTCACTTGGGTATTAGAGCTATCATTCACTGTAGGCCAGTAAATTCGTGATTAGAAAGTCGAGTCGTGCTAACTCAGTTCAAGTGATTCGCTGTTCAGCTTTAGAGAAAGAAGGAACGAGTTTGAGGCCTCATAATCTTGAACATGTCCCCTTCTTTTCTGAGACGCTTGTTGAGAAGAAAATGAACAGTTAGCTTTACCATTAGTACTGCTATTCACATTGACACATTCATCTTATTAGTCATGAAACTTACAGTCGATTCATTTCAAATGATCATGTGTGTCACTGCACACACCGTCTAACTTTGGCGTCCCCATCCTGGAACTGCAGTCGCAAACACGCAAGATTTTGGACATTTCTTATCTCTTACGTCACTTTGAGGTGACTACTATCTAAGAAGAAAGGAAAACATTGGGAACATATCAAAAACATCCAACTGAAAGGTTGTGTCCTCCAAAAGTCCTGGATGGGAACGCCAAAGGTGAGCAGTGTGTGCAGTGACACACATGATCATATGAAATGAATCGACTGTATATACTCATGCTAAACATATGAACGACAAGAGCCTCTTTGGAGTTGGAAAACGTATCAGGATAACAACATCCCAAATATGAATCCCAAATAAAGCTGCGGAGAAAGAATGATGCCTTCCATCAAGCATAATCACTGCCTGTGACCTTTTCGAAAAACACCCATTTACAAACAGGCAAGTATAGTACAACTGTATGAAGTCCTGATTAATTGGCTTGTCCCTGGGAATTTACGAGCTTCAGATAACGTGGTATATGGAAGTAAGAGTAATCCCTGCTGGCAAAGTCTCTTTGAACATTCTTCTCGCTCAGTAGGGACAAACAAGAGCATCTCAAGCACGATGGAAGTAGCGCTAGTAAGCGGGCCCTGGGTCCCGGCACGCAGTGAGGGCGCCACGCGACCGCCCGCGCAGCCGGTTAAGTAGATTTAGATGGCGCACCGAACAATTCTTCGTCGCCACCACATCAATCTTTACGGTGTAAAATTATAGTGAGTGGAGGAGTTTCCTTGTGAGGTATGCTTCTCAGTTGACAATGCGTGATTACAGTTCGCGCGTGGTGATTGGAGAAATGGTTTTATGTCCTAAAGAATACTGGCGAAGGCCTGCGGACACGGATAGTTCTTGTTTCCAGCTAAGAACTTCTCTGAATGGCTCGACGCATATCTCCTACGGAAAATTGCTTTTGATTAGCTTTCACATGCTTACACGTACATCATTTGCCCTCATCGAACATTTTCCAACAACAAATCCATTTTCAAACCTTGCGCAGACGCTGGAAACATTGGAGAACACTGATTCCGCCTCACGACTTATTCACTTGGTTTCTCAAAGTAATACACACTTCCATGAGGTACATTCCAATGGTTTAAAGTGGATTAATACTACTGATATTGTTAGGCCAGCCGTATTCATCGATATCAGATGTAGGAGTTTTGCGTTGCGCATATAGATTTGTAGAACTACAAGTATTGTAATTGTTGTCATTAAAACTTTGCTTTGTACTATGCTTTGTGCTGTGCATCACTTGTGAGCGTACTCTCCGCATCTTACTTGAGCTTTGCGTCTAGTTCTGCCTGCTAAAGCTCATCTCCAGATTCCGACGGAAGTTAGTGGCGAAAGAAAATCCGGTGAGCTAGCTTTCATGTCAACTTGATCTCTATCATTGCAGTATGTTTAGTTACTATGGCCGATGAAAACCTGCTTTCCACGTCATCATCTACACCGAGGCGTACGTATACGGAACTTCGTCCACTGAGGCCCACGAATAGAGTAAGTTGTAGTATGTTCACATATTGGGGTTAGAATAAGAAGGGGGTGGAAGTCGCTCAACAGTAATGGTTGATATAGATACTTTATGAGTATAGAAGGAAAAGGGGAGGGAATGAGTGGGGAAAAATGTTTTTACGACTATGTAGCTGGGAGTTGCTACTCAGGGGTAGGTAAGGGTACTGATCACGAAATAGATAGTGCCTTTTATCAGTTTTTCACTTTTCTAAAAAAGCTCAAAGCCACGGGGCTGGAGACCCAGGGGTAAGTGAGGGTGCTCGCTACAGTAATAAGCTTCTCAGCATCTCATGTCAGAGTTTGGAAGTTTCCCTGCGTACTCACTTTTAGCTCCGTAACACCAGCTTTAAAAAAGTTGATAAGCTATAGATTGATATTAAATGACTGGATAAATCTGAGGCTAGTTTCTTCATAGGATTACGATGTAGAAAGCCCGTTCGACATGTCACTCGACTATGCGGAGGAGTTAGAACTCCATCGCAACCACTTCAATATGAGTGAAAATTTCCTTGCGTACGAACGCTGTGAATGCGTTCCATTTAGTTGACTCCGAAAGGAACGCGCACTCTGCACGCGCACCACCGCAGACACCACCACCTGCGCTGTCCGAGCCGCTAGGTCTGTCAAACGTAACAAACGGCACAGTAGAAAATTGGCAGATTTTTAGAAGCTGTTAGAAGCTGTCTTGCGCGCGAAGTGGGTAGCTCCGATTTTTCCGGAGCTCTGTACGCAATGCTTGCAAGAGGAGGATCGCTGAATTCTGTGTCCATGCAGGTAACGTAGCGTTTCCGTGGCGGTGGTCTTCGAAAGTAGAACTTCATAGGAAACCTTGCACCATTGCATTCGACCAGTCAGACAGTTCGACATGGCAGATATCTCTCGTGTGGTGCAAAGTGCGGAGCGCTCGCGATTAGGCAACTTCTATGACACCGCCGAAACAAATCGTTTGCTCGTGGAAATAGCGATCACGCATCGTGTCGAGGCGAGATTCACTACAACTACTTTAAAAAGAAATGAAAAACGTTCGCGATATAGATGAACTTGCTTCTGACAAAAAACAGAGCTTTGGAGGATGAAATAGACAGACTGAAGCAGATCCTCAGTGTCAAACGCCCTCTCCCCGACACGTCAAGCGAATTTAAGTACGAAAACCTGAGACAAGACCACCTCATTCGCGCTCAGCCGCCATTCAAGGTATTTAGACACAAACTGTTGCAAAAAATCGCCGAATTTTGTTTGTAGGAACTAAATTTGAATAAATTCCTGCGAAAGTACGCCTCTCCAAAAAGAGTAGAGAACGACGTCACCAGCAAAGTCATCGACTTTCTACGAACTCTGTTCAAGGAGGTGCGTATACGCGTATCGTGTTTCAAAAGTTGCTCGAAGGACGGATATAATCAATCTACCCGACTCCATTGTTGATGGGCTTACAGGTAAAGGTAATTCACATCTGAAAGGGGTTGAGCTACAAAACATTTAGAGTTCATTTTGGACGCTTTGGATCTGAACCACAGTGAACTTTATGGATCGAGGCTGCATCTGCTGAAAAATTCACAGAACGGGTGCTGTCTATATCTACAATAAGCATTTTAGGCGCTGAAAATTTTTTTTAGTTTCTGGTTGTCGTTAGCTGAAAACGAGCAGGGACGTGAAAAAGTTTTCAATTAAGCTGGAAAAGAAGTCAAAATGGAGTGTAAGCGCAAAAACATGCATTGCTGAAGCGCTGTAAGTCCACCACTTCTACATAACGCCATCATAAAAGGCAGTTTCTATTTTTAGGGAAGATGTGCGCTATTATCGCCTCCACGAAGGTCATCTTGTTCCACCGAAGGTATGCTAAAATCCGCTTCCTCCCATTTCTATTCATATATATATATATTTTTTTAGAAATCGAAGGGTGTCCTTGTCGGACTTGGACGCACTGACAAAGAGGCAATGAGCACGGAGGCTTGGAAAGCAAACCTAGACGTCAGCATTGAGAACTTAGGCAGCCAGTGAGAACAATATCAATCCTTTTATCAATGTTTGTGTTGATATATGAATACTCGTTACGTGTATATGTACTGTATAGTTGTTAGTACAGTTACTGTAGTTATTCGATGAAGTCTTTATGTTAAGTGTTAAACAAACATGTCATCGTTAATAAATATGTACATTTCATCGTTAATAAATATATAGATGTTCTCTATAGCAATCGCATCAGAAGTGGTCATTAGCTGGGGTTCCGAGGGATCAAGCAAGAAGTTCCCCAGAACTTCTATAATCTTTTATGGAGTTCCCGAGAGCTTCAGAGCTGAAGTTCCCAGGAACTTAGAATGGAGTTCCCACGAACTTACAATGGAGTTCCCCAGGTGACCCGCCGGAACTTTCTTCAATGTTCGTCGGAACTTCCCGCCGTTTGTCTGAGAGTGAGTCATTTTTCAAACGATTGAATGATGATAGTAAAGATAATAGCAGTGAGATTATTTTTTACCCGGGGTGGATGTCAGGAAAGCATTTAGGATTGAAAAATGCAGAAGAGACCTTTTTTGTACTTCAACACGAAATTTTTGGAAGTAATAGTTCATTTATAAAATGTTGACGACTGATTTTACTGCGGACTTTGCGCCCACATGAGCATAAAACGCTTATACAAGAAGGCGTTCCCTCAACATATAGCTTAGTTACTGCCAGTGTCTGAATATTATCATACGTAAGCGAAAAAAACCTTTCGACTGGAGATGAGAAATAAGAAAACGCAATTTCCGGAAGTGGTGTGCGTTTCGCGCGCGGTCGCGCCATCGTCACGATTTTTCAAATGCCCTATACATAGCTGAGTAAGAATTACAATTTATTCTCTTTCAACATTGTTAGTTGCCCCTGCAATCTTTAGTAGGGAAAATGGGGCCGTGATTTCATCGTAATGTTAAGCAATTCATTCTTTAGACATGTGTTACTCAATACGTATGTAAGCACACTATTTACTAGTGACATCATTGAAAATTTTAAAGTTTAACAAACTATGGAAATATGCGTTACTAATTAACACGTATCCTATCGAACCAAAAAAGACAAGGAAACGGGGAGAACTCAGTAAAAATGAGCTTTTAATTTTACAAGCCGTCAAATGGAGCGTGTTGTGTGCAATACGCGTATTCGATTACAAACAACTCGACAATGTGTACTATAAAGTTGGTACTAAATTTTGTATTTGATCTTGCATATTATACGTTTTGTGATGAACCAAACGAAACATCGACAAAAAACTCGAAAATCATAACAGTCCAAAGGGGTAGGCTGTAAAACCACAATTAGACGTCAAACTTTGCTGAGCTTCTGACATTTACATTGAGAATTTCGAAAAAATCAGTCATTTCTTTTTATCATCTTGCGCTGTTCAAAGCGATCTTGGTCACATTATTTTTTACTCCAAGCTACTTGGACCAAAAGATTGAAATGGAAAAACTTACAATTTTCACTATGAAGGGAAGACTTATGGAAAAATCATGATAGTTCTAACAAAAGTAAACATAAGCATTTGTTTTGACTGTGTAGTGATTTAGAATAGATTGAGGATATAACTATCTTCCGTTTCAAGAATATAATAGGCTTCGCTTAAGACAGATTGAATGTAAAAATATGCATCCACCTTTGTTGAAGCCAAATGCTGCTAGTTGTCAATATATGCATGTATAATGTTCCAATTCGTCTCACTTTTCTGAGACTTTTTCTGCACAATGAAGACAAATATTAGGTTGTCCCGAAAGTTTTGACGGTTTCTTTCATCACTCACTGAAACTCACAGAACACCACTCCATAGATGGCTTAGGCACCATTTAATTCAAATTTTTATCCTCTTTCTTATAGTTGCACTTTCTCTCTGATCTACCCTGTCTTTGCAATGTTATCGCCATGGCTTTTTGACAGCTCAGCGGTAACGCCAAATCTTTCCCGAATTTTGAAATTTTTTATTCTGAAGTTTTCAAGGAGCACTGTTTACTGTTATGTAGAGCAAACCTTTGGCTACATAGTGTCCATTTTAAATTACATGAATCGCGCTTACCAAGTTCGTTATAATCATTTATTCAATAAAAACCGCGGCTTTGTGAATAAGTTTAACACATAAAAATACCAAAAATTCCAAAAACTGCTTTTTCAAAGCAAATTAAACTTGGTTATGCTGCATAAATGATGTTTACTAAGAATCATGTCTCAATTCGCGAAACTCAAAAGCTTTCGTGTGTTTTATGCAGTTGCGTGTTTTATGACTTTGCCAGAAATCGAGACCTCTAAAGAAATATCTTTTTAAGGCTAAACGCAGCAGATTAGCAGAATCTAAGATTATCAGCTTATAGTCTGAGAGTTGCTCTATTTGATCCATGCTTAACCCTTTTCGAAACTTCGTAATGAAATTTTTAAAAAGTGGCCCAACTTTGAGCAGGTGAAATTGACAGGTGGAGAATTTTGGCAATTATCAAAAAAAAGCGTTCGAGATTATGGTATGAGAATGTATCCATAAGAAAGAGAAGGAAAAATTGCATCAAGTGCATGTTAAAACTCACTCAGGTCTTTATTGCGCGTGGTTTTACAATGATTTGAAAAACCGACAAAACTTTCGGGACAACCTAATATGACTTTTTGGTCTGCTATGTAAGTTCTGGGTTGGAACATTTGTCTATGCGAAAATTTTGAAAATGTGGTTTATCTTAGATTCATTGATTTGTTCAATGTGATATAATCTGTAGGGCCATATATACCTTTTAGTGATATCCCAAGCTTGATTTACCTATTACTCATCCAACGCGATATAGAAGCTTATAAAAAGTCCAAATTATGAAAATAAAAAATCTCAAAAATCGTAAAAAAATCAAATTTCAACAATTATTTTGAGTACTTTTCCGTTACCGGAGCCATCTTTTCAAAACGATTTCGTAAAATAAGGTCCCCTCCACAGCTCGTGCTACCCTTGTGGCGTCGCGGACGTGCCACGTGTGACTAACACACTGGCCACGTTGGCAGCAACACGTTGGCAACATGCAGCAACATGTTGGCGTGGCCAAAACGTCCTGCCATCATGTTGTGGCATGTTGCAAACATGTTATTGCCACGTTGCCAACATGTTAGCCACACGTCGTGGCAGGTCTGAGACGCAGACCAAGGGTAGCACGAGCTGTGGAGGGGACGATAGGTACTTTTTCTGCCTAAGATTGATTTTTCTTAGATTCTGCGAGGGCTGCCTCTCTACCACGTATCAGAAATACACACGTTTGGGTCCATTTTGACATGCTTTTTTTCAAAATTTCGGTGAATCAACCCATTGACGACGACACCCAAATCTCCGTGGCAGCGCTGTGGGACGACGCATTGCAAAACATTTTCGGCGTGGGAAGATTTGTGATTATTTACAAAAAGTAAAGTTGTTTTGTTTTCAACTACAATTATCCTCTTCGACTACGGAGTCTACGAGTTCCGAGAGTGCAAAAAAATGAAAAAACTACGGAACTGTAGAGAAGATACTAGACCTGGAAAAAACATGGTTTTGCAAGGGGTTGGGTTAGGTGGTCCACATTGTCCCTGGCGACAAAAAGCGCGTGGGCCACCGATGGTCCACATCGTCGTCAATGGGTTAAAAGAGCATTTGTGATTATTTAGAAGCTATTCAACTGTCCTATAAAACCAGAAAAAACTAGGTTTATATGAACATTTGGACTGCTTTCACAAATGTTTCAAAAATATCATTCTCTTCAAACTCTTCCCACCCTGCGAATTTAGCCAAGAAAGACCATAAATGATGGCTTAGAGTATTTCGGTGCTGCTTGTTTCGCCGCCTAGATGATGGAACCCTAACACACTTCTTTCTGGGCAAATTGAATCTTTTATTGATAACAGATGAAGTCATTATAGAAACATTGCTTATTCTTGGGAGTGTTTAATCGAAAATAAAGTCATTATTAACTAAAAAATTGAACTCACTTCCCTAAGTAGGGCGATGCAAATTTTTGGCAAAACTTGTTAAACATGTAGATGGCAAATTCCTTTGACATGTGGCAATTTGTTGATACTTCTTCCTGAGTTGGGACCAAATATGGCACAAAGGGAGGAGGACCGGCCCGCCTCCAGTCACCGTCGGCTCAGTACGCGTCGCGGCTCAAAGGCGACGCGTGCACCCGTATACTCGTTTCATAAAGCATGAGAGAATTTTGCGCAACTATTCTAAGCTACCAGATGAAAAGGTTTTTCAAACTTATTTTAGTGCGTAGATTTCGTTATGGCTCCGTTTGGCGGAGCAGTTCGCCAAACAAATCAGTCACTTTGTCTTGTGTGCTTTTGTGCAGATGGAAGACGCCAAGCAATTGCTTCTATCTCAGCTAGGGTCAAACACTAAAGCTTGCCAGTAAAATATGAGCAGGCAGTAAGGAGAGACCTATGCAGTAATGATAGGCATGACTGTACGCAGACGAAAACTTTCCTCCATTTTTGATTGTCCGCTTCATATTATTGGAGAAGATAGACATGTATAAAGATAATGCAATCTGTTGCTGAGATCACGACCTTTTTGCGCGGTCCGGACTAGACTCACTCTCTACACCAAGAAGACAAGGCTTTATGGTTGGACAGGTTGGACAGATAGGATGTCAGTACGGTATGCAAATTTAGAGCCAGTGACTCTGTCCACTCACATGCTTGTCCAGTCACGGGAAATGTGGCATTAGCGGGATTCCAAATTTGTCAATAAGTTCATCAGCTTCAGTTCGGGGCAGAGTTCTGGCAGTGATACCAATCCAAAACTATTGGTTTATATGCCGCTAAATGTGGTTTTGAGGCTCTACCTTCCTATCAAACGAGAGTATCGCATTCACTAAGTCACAGTAATCTCCCTAGATCCGCTAGAATACAATTCGAGAAATTTTCGCAACAGACATCGCAATAAGGATGAACATCTACGACTGTAGGCTTCACAATTCATGCTCATTGTCTGAAGATGACTAGTAAAGCGATGTGGAAATATAGAGTTGCTGTGCTGTTTAGTCTGTTTTCCCTGGTAGGATCACGTGTTGTGCAGCCTTTCCCGCACAAGTCTTGAATGGACGGTGGAGTTTTATATAACAATGTGCAAGCAATCCGCCTCTACGAGATTGGCGCTGTTCAAACATCCAGGCTTCAAATTTCGAAGCTGTTATTTTTGCTGGAACACAATAGATGGGCATTCTCCCACACGTTATTTACGAGATTTTTCCGACAACTAATTCCTTGCATTGTGTGTCGGGGTCAAAACCACAGATTTAGCTTTGATCGGTCTAAGAGGGTTATCTGGTATGCTAGGTACAAACAGCCTACTTATTTTTGCATAATGAGGCTTCTTCGTGGAGTTCTGGAAGGACAAGGTCCACGGCAAATCCATAACCTCATGAGGTTATGGATTTGCCGTGGACGTTGTCCTTTTCGGGCAGATGCGCCTATGCTAGGTGATTACAAAATGACGAACAGTGGCTATGGGTACTAACATGGTGCTATCTCTTTTTGCATATTTGAGACGCCAGCGTAAAAACGCGTTTCAGTGATGAGTTTCAGTGCGACGCGGACTGCGGCGCGTAGTGAGCCGACGGTGACGGGAGGCGGGCCGGTCCTCCAAAGGGAGAAGCAGTATTTTTCTTTGAAAATGGCTCCGTGTATCGGAAGTACCTCATTTTATTTTCATGACCTTCTCTTCATTGCTTAGCAATAATCGGACTAATCGAACACTACACTTCAATACTGTTTACCCTTATAGGGTCCGGGCAAAAGCTGTTTTGAGATTTTGTGCTTACCCAGTATTTCTCTATGCAGTATCCGAGAATCACTGTTATACAACTTTCCAGAAATTTCTGGAACTTTTTTTCAAGCGGCCTATTTTTCCGCCGCATGCTTTTATTCTTACCGTAATCCTACAGTAGTGAAGAGCGATAGTTGATTTTTAGATTTTAGTTGAAGCCTGCCTTACTGAATGGTACTTGAAGCTAAGTAGAAGACTTTGAAGAGAATTACTAACCATAAAAAGCGTGTGCTTACTTTTGGGAACCCTGTATTATTACGGTACCTATCTGACTAATTTCAACTCCTATACACTTGCTTCATTCGCGGAAATAAGCATCCATTGGGTATCACCTAGCAAGCTGATGATGGTACTTATCATTAGTATTGCACTGTATCTCAAGCGCTTCCTTTATAGGTGCACCATATTGTCTTTGACATCAAACTTATCTTCGCATGCAAAATCAAAATCTACTTCAAAAGTCAAACTTTTCTTAGTAAAACAAGATTAATAACTGTCCTCGAAAAAAAACAAGTGTTAATGCAAACTGTAGAATAGCAGGTGTGGATCTCTTTTTTGTCTAACATCTCGATTGGTTTGCAATCTGCGAAAACATCTAATTGTTGAGGCCGTTCGGAAAAGGCCCTAAACTATGGTGCAGTCTCTAAACAGAATCATGTAGACCATGCTGAAGCCCGCTTTGCAAAAGTGTTGAAAATACTTGAAGATCAATGCTATAGTAACGCATGCAAACAATTATAGTCTTAGAAATTATGCGGATTTAATTCAATATATAGGGTGTCCCACAAGAAATGTGCACACTGTTTGATTGTAAATGACTTTTTTGTGGTGAAGTCTTTCGAGAAGCTTTAGGTACCATTTTGTAGAGCGAGGTTCAACTCAGGTTCACAGTTTAAAGTGGATCTCCAATCTCTCATTCTTACTGTAAGATTACGGCAGAAACTTTGAAGAGGGTTTTGAGCCATGAAAGGCCATATTTTGTTCCAAAAAGAAACCAAAACAATCTGAAAACTCTCACACTGGGCTAACTAGGGTTGCCGATTCTAAATGTGATGTTCGCAACTCTTCGTAATGCTTCATTAAAAAATTATGCGAGGTAAGCAGTGGCAGACGTTTTTAAGTGTTCCTAAAAAGTGCGGTTACACCTTTTAAAAAAGCTTCTCAACCTTGTAGAGAGTTGGGTATTGAATTCAGGGTCCATAAAAATCCTATTACACAAATTTCCACATTTCTTTGAAAATTTTTGAAACGGCCGCTTTTTTCACAGTGACACCATATGTTTGAAGTTTCTACCGTACTCCTACAGTAAGAATGAGCGATCGGCAATTCGCTCTACACTGTAAATCTAAGTTGAACCTCGCTCTACAAAATGGCACCTAAAGCTTCTCGAAACACTTTACTACAAGAGAGTTATTTACAATCAAACAGTGTGCACATTTTTTTGGGACACCCTGTATAACAGTATCTTAACAAGTACCAAAAATCATCTAACAAAGAAGAGTTCCCAAGTCAGCTCGGCCAACCCGAATAAGTCATCTCACCGTAACACGCTTGAAACGCTGATTCAAAATCTGCTTTCCTTTTCTGCGGAACAACTCTCCTCAAGAAGTTATGAGCGTTTGAAAGTCTAAATTTGTCATGTTCAAAGTGGCTTAAAATTAACTAAAAGCGTTAGAAGAACACCTAGCCAATTTCCACTGGCTATGTTCCGCCCCTTATAGTCAATATAATTGATAAACAACTGATAACGCACTTATGTTATTGTACAGCTTTCGCCAATTTTATGCCACTTAAGAGTTGACAAATTTATACTTTTAAATGCTTATAACTTCGTTCGAATATTTGTTCCGCAGAAACCGAAAACAGGTTTGGAATCAGCGTTTCAAGCCCGTTACGGTTATATACGACTTACGGGTTGGCCGAACTAACTTGGGAACTCTTTCTTGTAAGATACAGGCGTGACTATGTATATAGGTCTGAAAATAAGTGAAAAGCCCAAAATGTGGCGATCTACTTTGTTTAGCAATTCTGAACCTAAAAGAAAACGAAACGTTACATCCAAAGGCTGCAATTCGCAAGCGTCAAAATATTATACAAAAATAAATAGAAATTCTTTCTAGGTTCTGAAGAAAGCGTTGTCGCCTAAACGTTAGCCTACAAGTTCAACAAAGATCGTTAAGAGTCTTGGCTACAGAATGAAATTATAGTGTTGGAGTTACAAACAATGCGAGGATGCATCGACAATCAAGCATGGAGTTCAGTTCAAAAATATTTTGAAAGTCTTATTGTGCCATACGTAAAATATCAGAAAATCTGCGAAGAACCTTTTTTGCCGTATATTTTTAACAACGTCGAAAGGTTTTTTTTTTGCAAAGTCGAGTACGGATTTGAATAAAACCATCTAATATTAGGTGGCCCCGAAAGCTCTGTCGGTTTCATTTTATCGGTCACTAAAACTCATAGGACACCGATAGATGGACGACTTGGGTATCGTTCGTGATTTTGGTTTTCAACCCCTTTCTTATAGCTATATTTTCCCTGTGACCTCGCTGTTTTTATGATGGTGTCGCCAAGGTTCTTTGAGTAAGTAACACCACATCTTTCCAGAATTTTAGAAATCCTATCCTAATATTCTCGAAGAGCGCTGGTAGCTGTTATGCAAGGCAAACCTTTGGCTACATTTCTCTCATTTCAAATTACATAGGTCACGTTTATCAAGGACTAGCTGGCGTACCCGGCTCCGCCGTATCCGGACCAAACTTGGCACACATACACTTCGGGCCCCGGCGCGTGTCACAGTCCACTTTTCGTTATCGATCGATGTCGATCTTACCGATTTTTATCGATTTTTTCGCAGAGTTCACCTACAGGGCTAGGAGTTGGCACAGGGGGGAAGTGAGCATGGGGATTCCGAATACAATATTAGTTTTCAGAATTATCGGTTACTTTTATTGATTTTATCGATTTTTTGTAAATTTTGACATGCGAGGCTGGGATTTTGCACAGGGGGGTAATCGAGCATGCTGATTACGAACACAATATTAGTTTTCAGGATCGTCCATTACTTTTATCGATTTTATCAATTTTTTTGTAAAGTTTGACCTGCGGGGCTGGGAGTTTGCACAGGGGGGTAATCGAGCATGCAGATTACGAATACAATATTAGTTTTTGGAATTATCCATTACTTCTATCGATTTTATCGATTTTGCAAAATTTGAGCTAGGGGGCTGGAATTTGGCACAGGGGTGTAATCGAGCATGCTGATCACCCCCTTGGGGATGATCAGCATGCTCGATTACCCCCCTGTGCCAACTCCCAGCCCCGTAGCTCAAACTTTGCAAAGAAATCGATAAAATCGATAAAAGTAATCGATAATCCTGAAAACCAATATTGTATTCGGAATCCCCATGCTCGATTACCCCCCTGTGCCAACTCCCAGCCCCGTAGGTGAACTCAGCAAAAAAATCGATAAAAATCGATAAAATCGATATCGATCGATGACGAAAAGTAGCCTATGACACCCGCCGGGGCCCGTAGCGTATGTGTGCCAAGTTTGGTCCGGATCGGTTCAGAAATGGAATTTTCTATTCGGAACATACGTACACACATACAGACAGACAGACAGACAGACAGACAGACATACAGACATACATACAAACAGACATTCAGCTTTATATATAAGATTAATTATTCATTCAGGAAAACCGCGGCTTTTTGACAACGCTCAACACAGAATACCGAAAACTCCTAAAAGGTGTTTCTTCAGAGGCAAATCAAGCTTCAGCTTGTGTCTCGCGAGGACTGGTCGCCCCCTGGGTGTACGTGTAAGCGAACACTTAGCTAGCAAAAAACGGCAAAATTTAATGAGTCCGTTAGGAAAGCATTGAAAAGAAGAGCATGACGGTATGGATTATGACATAAAGTGCAGAATCATAGCATACGAGCCCAAATATCAGCGAGAAAAGCATTAGAGGCACCCTTCATTCTTGCTCGTGACCCAAAACTCAATAGCAAGAATGAATCCATTACAGATGATCTGATGCCATATCTGCCTTTCTGTAATCTATAGATTGTCTGCACGTATATAAGCAGTCTCGCAGTATAAACGCTGCTCATTTTAGACTAGCAGTCAATCGAGCAAGTTCCCAGCAGTCGCACTGCTACACTGTTGACACACAAGTGAGTGAACCTCTTCTTCCAAGCCCTCTACTCCACAAGGGGTGAATCGAATACGCAAGTGGAAGACGGTGTTTGTCGAAGAGAACGTAGATTATAGTGACTGACTATTTTTAGGCCTCCGACGACGGCGTGTTGCCGAAACGTAAGGCAAATGCGTGTCATCATAAGAACCTGTACGGCATGAAAAAATCATTGTATCTACCAATCGAGTTCCAATTCGCAGAAAGTTCAGGAACTGCAGTCGTGTACTCTCCATCACTGCCGCCTTGAAATCCCACGATATAAACGCGTTGTGTCGCAAATGCCGCATTGCGATAGCTTGCATGAACTTCAAATTGAACACTAGTTCTAAAATTCGAAACCAGCGTCTTTTGGAGAATCTAAAAGTGTTTTCGCAAGTTTCGGAATTTCGTTCACAGCGATCTTTTTTAGGACCATCGGCGGTATAAACACATGCCTTGTTGGTATCGCCGCACAGCCATAATTTTCTCCAACCATATGGAATTCCAGCTCAAATATTTAAAGCCAGCGTCTCCTAAAGTATTCAAAAAGGTTCTCGAAAATTTTCAAAATCTTGCTTTGGAGTTTTTCTGGCTCCACGCCAGCGGCGTAATGTCGCGCGGAAGTGCCGCGTTACTGTAACTCGGCTCAAAGCCCCAACTGAAAATTCGATCAAATGTTTGAAATCAGTTATTTTATACTTGCCAGTTTGTTCAAACTTCGCAGGATCTTTTGTCCTGGCACATTTTTACATTATGCGAAATTCATGACGACATGAATGGCATTTCGTCGGAAAGGCCAAAAAAAGGCTTAACTTTCTTCACGCTTCCTATCGAACTAATGTTGATGTTCGAAACAAGCGAGTTCCAAGCTATTTGAGAATATGCTCAGAGTCTGCAAACAAATTCTTTCATTTTTCAGATTTTTTTTGGTTTCTCATAGTGCCCTTATCAATCACCTGACTTTGACCATAGCTGTAGTGTCACGAAAGTGTTGTTGAAACGTAGAATTTGTGAGAATCATGTACGGCTTACCTACCTCACTGTATCGGTCTCTATCATAATATTATCACATTGATAATATTATGGTAAACCGATACTGAGGTCAATACGGCTGGTCAGAGTCAGCCTGACCATAGCCGTTAGTTTCGGAACCAAAATCTCACTATATGGTGAGATTTTGGTTCCGAAACTCCTCCTCTTGTCTTTGTTATAGCCCAAAATCGCATCAGCAGCCAAGCTTTCTAAGGTGGAAAGCGCGCCCCAGTCAATCGATACGCGCGGGAACGGCGTCTCTCAGTCCTATGATTGCGTTACTTTGATATTTTTTCATTCCTTCGTCATTTTTCTTGCTTATTCCTCTTTCTGTTTTCTATGTTGATACAGGTGAGGAGTAATTAGAGGAATTTGAGCATTTTAGGCGCTTTTGAGTGCTTTTATAGGCGAATTGTGGCCGGTGCTCTCGTCTCACAAGCACAAAGCGTCATTTTTGGGCTCAAGGGGGTAGTAAAAACTATTAGAATCAAAGGGAATTCGTTTTGGAAAACCCCGTTTGCCCTCCTCATGCCGGGCCCTGAACTTTCTTCACCCTTTCCCTATCGAATTATAATGTTGATTTTCGAGACAGCAAGTTCCAAGCTTTCTGAGGGTATGCTCAAGTCTTCTTCAGTATCTTATAGTGCCTTAATCAACTACGGCTATGGTCAGGCTGACTCTGACCAGCCGTATTGACCTCAATATCGGTTTACGATAATATTATCAATGTGATAATATTATGATAGACCGATACAGTGAGGTAGGTAAGCCGTACATAACTCTCACAAACGCTACGTTTCAACAACACTTTCATGACACTACAGCTATGGTATTCTGTAGGTGTCTCTTTTGTTAGAGTTTTGAGGCTTCCTTGGGAACTACTGATGAGGGGCACCAAGAAAGCTGCAATACCGGTATAATTCTTAGCACCGAAACCGGATAGTGTTAAATTAGAAACAAAACATTGTACTGAACTTCTTGGATGTTATTATTGATTTACCGCTAAACTTTCACATTTTTCAATTTAGTTTAAAAAAAGTAAAATTTTCTAATCTTTGGCTAAAACGTAAGTTATGTGATACTGTCGCAATGACCAAACTCATGGATGCCGTTGGTATCTCAACATGATGAAGCATGTTGCGATACTGGCATTTTCTCCTTCTAAAAGAGCATACTATTTTCTGCGCTGACCTGCCAGCGCAGAAAATCACCCTACGAATTTCGACAACTAACTATCACCCTACGAATTTCGACAAAGTTCCAGCAAACTGTCTTTACATTACAGTGCGAAAAGCAGCATTTAAATTGACTTTCACTACTATACGTGAAGTAGAAGAATATCTGTAATTAAGAGTAGAAAGCTTTTTCAACACCAACATGTTGAAAAAGCATGTTTCACAGAAATAAGCATCGTTTCTCCTCGAGGAGTGTTTTCAAAAGGGATGCGGCTATTAAGTGCAAAAAGGTTATAACTTTGAAGGTGCCGACACTCTCGTTGGTCTGATAACGGTTCCCCCCCCCTCTCTTTCCAAATATGAACTCGGCGATATGACTAAATTCTTATTATGGGTTACCGGCTGGTTCCTACTTCGGCTTTACTGCATGTCAGTCTCAGTCTAGTATGACATTTGTTCTTCTCGGCATCTGTTGTATCGCATTCATTTAACTTGAAATGATTCACTCAGATGATAATGAGCTTCATAAAAAGACGCTTTCGTACGACCGTTTTGACGTCCATTTCGACCGTTTTGCCAGCACTAATGATTTAGCCATTTCGAAACGTGCTGTCGGGATGGGTTTTTTAAATTTGGATGAATGGTGATTTTGGTGTTGCTCTCGGCTCATCGCCTTCCCCCTTCGCAAACGAGTTTTTTTAGTGGCTTTAATCGAATTCAAGTTTAGACTGACACTTAGTGGTCGAGGAAAGAGTCACAGAATTTACCAAAGTCACAGAAATCACGAAAGAAACAAAAATTGTACTTCATGTTAAAACCAACATAATCGTGTTTTTTGAAATGAGGTGGAACAGTGCACGTAAGTCGCCGTGATGGCGGACCCACAAAGTTTTCCAACAGAAATCACTCCCGCGCATATGTACCCTTTCAAATTTTTCCCGAGTCGGAAACACCATTATTACCTGGATAACTATGAGGTTTTCATAAAAGTTTGTGGCAAAGCGCGAAGATATTCTAGTAATTTACTGGTTGTAAGCAGCGCAAGGCAAATCTTGTAAGTCTTCTTTAACGGTTCGAAAGGCACTAATTTCATGGAGCTTCGATCTATTGGCTGTGCATAGGGCAGAATCCGCAGTGGATGGTAAGGCAAATCGATGGCAGTTTCTTCTTGAAACATTCGGTTGTTCGGTCGGTATATAAGGCCCATGCTTGTTCTTTTGCAAAAAACGCAAGCTGTAGCTGTTCTTAAGTCATTTTTCTTTTAAATATTGGTTTGTAGTGGTTCGTTAGGCAGCGGCCCAAAGGGCGGTTCTTTTCAAAAATCGGTCTATGGGTGTAGGACACCTTTTTGATATCGGTTTATAGGGGGTGCTAGTGTAGTTACAACTGCAAATTCGTTCTATAAGAGGCACACAGAACAACTATATTCTGATAAAGAATGATGGATATGTAAGCGGTCTCAGATCAGGGGCGCTATGTATCAATCTCAGGATCGTGTGCTGGTTCAAGATCTGGCAATTACACGATCTTGAACCAGCACACGATCTACCGAGGCGCCCGCGATGTATCAATGTGTGCGCAAGATCGTGTAATTACACGATGTGCGGTGTCCGTGTGCGCCAGGAACCCGAACTGGCGCATATCGTGTGTGCATGCTGGCGTCAAAGCCAAGTGACGCTGCACAATCATTTCGCTTCATTTTCTTATGCTTAGCACCTATCGCGGCATCAATTCCGCCTATTTTTTCTTGTGTCGCCCCTGATAGCTTGTTTGCTAAAATTTTCTATAAATTGTAAGCTTCTAGTATGTAGAATTTCAAGCGAATTCAATCTTTGTGTTAACTTTGGCTAGTTCCTTACTTCGATGCACCGTCGATTCATTCACCTAATATGCGCATCTATAGTCTGTATTATTCTCAACATTTAGAGCGCATTGTGATCTGTGCCAACGCTTTCGATAGTGATTTGACGACTGAGTGTATACTGGATGACACAGATTAGCACTATTCTGCGAGGATCCTTTTTTCCTTGCGCTCTCTTTGCTGGCTCAAGGGTTTTGCTCTATAGTTGCATGATCTTATCGCTTGCAGTGTGAATACTCCATGCCTAGAAAGTGCCCTACGCTCAGCGCCCTTTGCAGTATTTGCAGATGTCGGTAGTTTGCTCGATGTCTCTTATGTACTGTGATATCACTTGATTCTATCTTACGAGAGCTGGTCCTCATCCTTTTTGGAAGTGTATAAGTGGCGGAATGCGCAGGATGTATAGTTATCAAACAGTTATAGTTACCAACACATGAGAAATTTCGCTGGTTGGGGGCCAGTTTTCGTTCATTGCTATAGTGACTTTTATACATTTTTGGTACCTTGAACTGCTGACTCTTGTATCTTTGATTTTTGAGTTCCCGTTACTTTGTCTGTCTGGCTTTCACACATCATTTTTTAGGCATGCGCTTTCCTAGCCATTAGGAAATTTATGGCTTTGGTATAGAACCTAACCACCCACGGCCGATGATGCCTAGTGTTGAGAGCGAAGAGAGGTATGGTATTTGGTTTGACAAATTTTTACGTTGATATAGTGTTCTTGCGTTTGCGCTTTATCCGTTTATTCCTTCTACTTTTTTTGGCCGTTACATCATGCTGTCGGCATTATTAGTTGAGTAATTATTTCGCTCAACTATCCCGCCATGTGGGCATATGTCAGGGTCACACTTCGCCGGAAAAACCCCAAAAGCGCCCAAAAAAGCCTAAAAGCGCCAGTAAGAGCCGGAACGCGGAACCGAAGTTCTGGTAGAATTCTGACCTTATTTCAATCTGCAGACGACAGAAAATGAACCAAAAAGACTAGGTTATGAAATCAACACACGTGCCTGAGCGACAAAATGTGCGCGCGGAAGTGGATGTTCTAGCTTTTCCTGGCGCTTTTGGGCTTTTCAGGCTCTGTTGGGTTTTCTGCTTTTTTGGGCGCTTCTGGGCTTTTCTCGGCGAAGTATGACGGGTCCCTAAGAGTTGTTAGACTGTGAGTATAGGCGAATCATCGCATGCAAAGACAGGGCTCACTGCGGACGCTGCCGGTGTCTCGCTGATCGAGCGTTCTTTCATCTCTTTTGCCTTTTGCTGTCTCGCCAATACAAGAACTACCTTAGTCGATGCAACGGCCTCTAGTCTGTGCGTGCGAATGCCTATACTTCCTATGGTGTCTCTATGCACTCATGGTTTTCGCTTTAGGAAGTGCATCACTGCCTTCCGTTGCGATCGCTTTTCATTTTCTCAATCATTTTCTACAGATTGAGCATGTATATGACAACGATTTCTGCCGACTCCAAAGAGTAGTTGTACTATGCGCAGCGCAAAGCAAGAAACGTAGAGACGCATCTTACCAAGGGTTGAACTGCCGTTAGTCATTATATTTCAGGTGAAATCGACCGGCCATCGGAACAGTGCTTAATATGTATCGAAAAATATGCTCGTCATAATGATGGCAGCAGAGACATGGCAAAATTCGGACAAGGTATGTATGATTCTAGTACCGTTGATTACATGTTGTCTTTCATCAGTTATATCCACTACAATCTGAATTTTCAATTTTGGAGGGAATAATCTGCAAGATTGTGATAGTGAACTTCAACATTTGCTTTCGAGTTCTTATGAAACATAGAGATTGTGAAAACCAATTTTTATCACCACGTTTGTTTCGAAAATCATGGCATTTTCAAAACTATTTAATTCTGCTCTAGGGATTCCTCACTTGGTACAACGTGGAACGCCTCATCAAACAACAAACAACTGTTTCGACATGAAGCAGTTTTGCCAAAGGAAGTTGGATCACTGACACTTTCAGTGATGGATAGAAGCTGGATCTCATATTTTACGAGTTATGATATCTGTACAGTATCTGTGAACACACTGAGTTTAACTCAACCGTTGTAAATGCATTTTTCACAATATCTCAGGACGTTCTTCAGCCTGTGTGAGCTGAGACATAATCAGGAAACTTGCCTGCTTTCGATTAATTATTGCGTTCATTGCAACTTCACAGCAGCTGAAGACGTGTTGATAAGTAATCTCTTGGACCATGTTAAGCTACTGTCCTTATCCCATCATTAGACCGTTTCATTATTGAATCGATAAAAAGCATGAAGATACTTTGAAGCACCCCTATGCACATAATTATTTACGATCTTCTAGGTGTGTGTGTGTGAATGACGTAGTTAACAGCTGGCTATATCAGTGAATGCTGAATTTTCTTTTCACTAACACATCTATGCAGCTTTCTGTACTATCGTCGGCATGCTTAAAAGACTTGAACATTCGAAGTTTTGTTTCAAAAACATGCAAAATCAGAGAGGGCGATTATGCTTACAGTAAGGCCTCGGGCAGAGTTCACGCGATTTGATAGTCGCGATTCAGTTGCTAAAGACAAGTGTTACGAGTTCATTGCATGCCAATCTTCTTGCTTTCGGTTGTGATAGTTTTCCAACAAGACTGATCGTGACTAACTATCGCAACCGAATTGCAAGAAGATCAGCATGCAATGAACTCGCAACACTTGTCTTGTAGCGAATGAATTGCGACGATCAAATCGCGTGAACTCTGTCCGAACCTAAGGCTCAGCTTCAAGGTGAAAATGAAAGTAAGCCTAATTGCCAATGAAAATGCAGCTTCCAGCGCAGAATTTGAAATAAAACAATGCAAAAACAATTCAATGCAGATAGCGCAAGCTGGGTAGATAGTAGCTGCCACCGAACAAACGTGTTCTCATGAAAATGTCATATGTACAGTAAGCCAAGGTAATGTTTTCACTTGAAAGCTGGCAAATACTCGTTTACACGAAAGTCAGCACGCTCATGCGAAGAAATGATTTGTGGATAAAAGGTATTAAGACGATTTGGTCGATTTGCAACTTTGGGAGAGTGAAAAAGGCGTGCAAAGACATTGGCCGTGATTTAACACAGCCATTTTTACACGTCACATGTGTAGCAGCGACAGATCGTGCGCTGCTACACGATCTTGTGGCAAGATCGTGTGCTTCATACATCGCGAGATCGTGTGCTCGCACCTGATCTTGGGCATGTTTTCAACGCTAGCGAGCACACGATCTCACGATCGTGTGATTGATACATAGCGCCCCAGGTTTCCCTTGGTATCGGATTGTGGAAGCAAACAGATTAGTATTTTTGCAATAATTACTGGTTTGTAAGCAGCCCACAGGACAGTGCTTCCCTCAATAAGTGCAAGTGGCCAACGACGCTTTTTTGGGAGGGGGGAAGGAGGAAGGGAGGAAGGCAGTCACGCAAGATACCGAACTATGAGCGGTACACAGAGTTATCTTTTTTGAACATCGGTTTGTAGGCGGTTCTTAGTGCAGTATTCTTTTTCGCAGTAAACATCCTCAAAACGACCTACAGGACAGTCCTTTTTTTATAATATTAGTCTGGCCCAGGGCGTACTTTACCCTAAGGTATGATTTGTAAGCTACTTGTAGGCAGTACTTTCCATTTATGGGCACAGATCTGTATGCTACTTTCATTAGTTACTAGTTGGCATATCCGGCTCCGCCCGGGCCTGTCATTATTATATTCGTAATCAGCATGCTCGATTACCCCCCTATGCCAACTCCCAGCCCTGTAGCTCAAATTTTGCAAAAAATCGATAAAATCGATATCGATCGATAACGAAAAGTAGCCTATGACACGCTCCCTGCCCCGAAGTATATGTGTGCCAGTTTGGTCCAAATCGGTTCAGAAATAAAAATTTCTATTCCGCACATACGTACAGACATACAGACAGACAGACAGACATTCAGCTTTATATATAAGATAAGCTCGTAATTTGAGTGACTATTCTTTTGCATTCAAATGAATTTGCCTTAACCAGCTGTAAGCGGCCCTTAGGGTCGCTGGTCTTTCTATCATAAGTAGTTGTTATATCCGTTGTGATATCTCATCAACATTGCTCTCAAACATTTCCTTCGCATTCCCACGTTTTAAAACAAGTGTAGTAATGTTCCTTCACCGGCATCTGGAGCATGCGCAAACCCAGCGGTCACGCAATTCACATGTCCGGTTCCACACCTCCAAAAACAGTGATATCTGCTATCGCTATATTGCAACATTTTATCATGAGCATAAGCGTACCTGGGATAAGCAAGATGCAATGCATGCTGCCTTACATTTTGTAGGATCTTTCATATCACATGTGACAGCCTGTGTGCCTGTCACTATACAAATAAGATGACAAAGTACAGGAATCTCATTTCTGTAAGTACGAAATTTAGTAATCATGTTGTTATATATGGTAAGTTACAATAATGCTCAGATATTTCGCAAAAATTCGCTCTTCACTGCACCGCTGTAACTTACAACAAATCTTAAACTGAAAGCAAGATTTTCATTCATCCTAACTTATCATATCTCACTGCAGTGAGCTGCTGTCTCTACACGACTACAGTAGCATTTTCGGCTAAATATGATAGCTATTCACATGTACACCATAAACATTAAAAAATTTGTTATTCGAAATATGACGGTTTCTATAATTTGCAAGTATCACGAATAGGAACGACGAGCAATGAAGAGACAAGTTTTGCGTCCTTAAAAATTGAAAAAAGGCACAAAGTATTGTATTGATTTCGCGGAGTTGCCGCAAAAAATGTGCGTCGCCTATCTATTAGGTTGTCCCGAAAGTTTTGTTCGTTTTTTTTTATGCTTATCAAAACTCACAGAATACCAATCCGTGGACGACGTATATACATTTAACCCAAAAATGTATGTATCCTCTTTCTTACTGCTGTATTTGCTCTCTGATCAACCCTGCTTTGTAATATCATCGGCATGGCTTTTCGAGCAGGACAGCAGTAACGCCAAATCTTTCATGAATTTCATAAATTTTTATTTGATGTTTTCGAAGAGGGTAACTACCATCCAAAACAAACCTTTGGCTACATTGTAATCGTTTTAGATTACTTGGATCACTTTACCAAGTTCGTTATAATTATTTATTTTATAAAAACAGCGGCTTTTTGATTACGTTTGCCTTAAAAGAGCAGCTTTTTGAGATCTCGGAACGTAAAAGTTCCGAGATCTCAAAAAGCTGCTCTTTTAAAACAAATCAAGCTTGATTATGTTGTATAAATAATGTTAAATAAGAATCATGTTTGAATTTGCAGAAAATTCGAAAGCTTTCACGTTTTGCTGCAGTTGCTTGTTCCATAATTTTGCCAAAAATCAAGACCTCCAAAGAAATAATTTTAGGCTAAAAACAGCAGATTAGGAAAACCTAAAAATAACATCTCTTAGCGATCGCTAAGAAGCTTGCTGTAAATAATTCTTATTGACACTGAACATATGATCTAATAATTATTTTTTTACATCACTGAAGAACACTACTTAGCTTTGGATAAAAGTATTGTCATCAAATCAACTATTCACTTCAGAAATCATATTATCAATCGCTAAGGAGCTTGCTGTAAATAATCCTCATTGACACTAAACATATGATCAATATTTATTTTTTGCCTACTGAAAAACAACACTTAGCTTTTCTGGATAAAAGTATTGTCATCAAATCAACGATTCACTTCAGAAATCATATTAGCAATCGCTAAGGAGCTTGCTGTAAATAATTCTTATTGACACTGAACATATGATCTAATAATTATTTTTTTTACATCACTGAAGAACACTACTTAGCTTTGGATAAAAGTATTGTCATCAAATCAACTATTCACTTCAGAAATCATATTATCAATCGCTAAGGAGCTTGCTGTAAATAATCCTCATTGACACTAAACATATGATCAATAATTATTTTTTGCCTACTGAAAAACAACACTTAGCTTTTCTGGATAAAAGTATTGTCATCAAATCAACGATTCACTTCAGAAATCATATTAGCAATCGCTAAGGAGCTTGCTGTAAATAATCCTCATTGACACCAAACGTATGATCAATAATTATTTTTTACATCACTGAAGAAATTACTTAGCTCCTCTGGATAAAAGTATTGTCATCAAATCAACGATTCACTTTAGAAATCATAATCGGCTAAAAATCTGGCTGAAAGACGTTGACGAAACATTTGCCATAACCAAATATTATATTTAGATGAAGATGAGCAGAAGTGAGTTTCGAATCATGAAGCACACAAAAAGCTTGCGATCTAATGGCCTTGAAGAAATGAAAGCTACGGATACAAAAGGAAGCTAGTACTTGCTTTTGTAAAGCAAAAAGCCAATTTACCGCCTCTGGTGTGAGTTCATTTCAAGCTCATGCACGATAATCATGGCACGGTCTTGTATATACATGTTTAGACATAAATTCGCAGCACGTTATAAAAAAGCCGCAAATTTTGGAGGGAAATAAATTTTGGGCGTTCATTGATCAAGCCTTAAGCTAAGTATTTGCATCCGCGATACTTTGTTTGGGAAACATACGATTTTTTTGACATCTAACTTTTCGGTAAAAAAATAGTCTTGAGCATCATTTTTACAAAAATTCAATTCGTTTTGAGCATTGCAAAATTTGATCGATGGCAATGCAACTGGGGTAACTCAATGATTGTTGTATGATTAAACAAAGACTTCCTCCACGTCGATTGGCAAAATGATTGAAAGCTCAGAAATTGTGGAATTGTCATTCGACACAGTTGGTCACAAACAACGGATACACTCTAGTCACAATTGCGGGATTGGTTCAAGGATTAACACATTTTTTGTTACAGTAACTGTTAAGAGATTTTCTTTATCTAAACCTCTAAAGCTGATTACATTAAGCGACTAAAAAAACTTGCGTATGACTGTTACAGGATTTTATTTACAAGTGTATAAAAGGAAACTGTGTCCGTGTCGTTGTCATACGCTCTACATTTTTCGCTTCAAATGTTGCTGGGCTTGCCCTCCACAAATATTCCTATTGAGGCCACAGGGGTATCTCTCAGTATAAGTCATTACACTCAACTTAAATAGCTCTATTTTGCAGCCGCTTTACAATGCCGAGAAAAGGTACTATGTGATAGGTGAAACAAAAATGTTGATATTTTCTTTTCTGGTATCTTAGTACAGCCTTTATTCAAAGAAGTGCACTATGTTATAAATTCCAGAATCAACAATAAATTTCTCTTTTTTTCACAATCCTAATGCTTCGCTTCTTGGCCAGCACAGAAGCACTCACGTGTGAACTTTACGATCCTTTAAGGAATTCAGGTTCGCTTCATGCAGAGTTGGGGTAAATGCTTCGAGAGCATGCAGATTGTAGCACGAAAGTTCTTGCATGTAATGCAAGAATTCTGACAAATGAGTGATTATTGAAACGACTTTCCCTTCAACTTCTCCTCTTTGCTAGATTCCGAAAAACAAACGGGTACCGGCTTTTGAGAAAAACGCGCTTTAGTCAAATAGCCTGCGCAGTTGGTGTGATCAAGGAGAGAATCGTGAAGTCAAAGCGGCGAAGGCGCAATCTCTTTCAGAGTATTTGCCACCTTCGTCCCGGCCCTAGTTCACATTTCTGGCAGCCCTACGAATTCTATTCGTAAACTTCTATCACTGCTGTGTCTGCAAGTTAGAAAGTACCTTAAATGCTTTTGTAAAGCGCATTATTATCTTTTTCAACGAGTTCAAAATTTTAGAGATGCAAATGCTTCGGAATGTAACAAGCTACAAATTTTTAAAAATGGTGCTAACAAATCTTCGAGCCAACCTAATATTTTCACGGAAGCCTTTTCATGCGAACATCGGACTATCATACTACGCTTGGCATGTACATTCCACTTCAAATGTTTCTGCAACTCACAGTATTTTCCGTGAATTGAAGAAAAGGCAGACGTAGGTATCATACGTGTGAAACAAAATGCTGTAGATCTTACCAAGGGATCCGCATCTTGAGAATATTCGCTATTGCAGTACAAAGGGAGTCATTTAGTCAAAAGATGTCAATGCTCATGAATATTGAATCAGTTGAAATGTTTTTTATTCACTTTCGCCCTTTCACAGTACACTTCAACCATTCTTGTTCTAGTCCCCCCCCCCCTGGTATACGTTAAGCGGAGCATTTGCAGACATCTGAACCCGTTGATAAACTTATTCACCCTCTACTAAAGTTGCTTTCTGTAATCTCTCGCTACGAACCCTGTCACTTATGACAACAGATATATACGTGGCAATTTAGAGAGTACAAAGAACTATGTTTTGTAGTAAAGTTTTAATGAGTCACAAACGCCTTCGGATGTCTGCAGACTCTCCGCTCAAGGTACATAGGGGAAGGCAACGATACTAGGGGCGGTATTTATCAATCTCCCATTTAGAAAGGGAATTCTTGTACAGGTAACAGCCCGTACAAACACAGCACTGGCGCTTTCGATACACGAAGCCAAGAGCTGGTGTCGGGCTCCTGTCTGTTGGCGAATATGGTCCGATCTGGCAAGTGGAGATTGATAAAAAAAATCATTCAAATCTATAAAATTACTGGAGCTCTGATGCACGGTGTGCTATGAGATCCAACTTGGAAGTGCATACTAGCAAGATATTTAGTGTACTAAATCCAAGGGATGATCACATTCCCTGGAGACACAGTATGTGCCTTTGAACAACTAATTCCTGAGAATGTGGCGCTATATGTTTGCCAGATTTGGACCTTTGAACGCTTATAATCTTTTTCATAGGCCGGCATCGCGATAAGAAGGTAGATCTGGATCAAGCAAAACTTTTGTGTACTGCTTTCAGCAACTCTTCTGATAGAGGAATCTCGATTGAAAAGATTACGACAATATTATAAACTCCTCAACCTTCAATTATTATCTGATCATCCTCCTTTTCATTTCGTTCAATTCCTCCTTCTGTGCATAAGCATGTCCATGTAAACTTGAAATGAAGTTGCCAAGGTCTGCTGTAGCTTAAAAATAACTCAATTAATAGTCTATAGCTTTGCAGAGTCAATAAAAATTTCAGCAACCGAGAACTTTTGGATAGTTCATGATAAAACGCAAACTTTGTTTGCTTCTTCTCTGAAAAGGCGATTACCGATATTTTTTGTTTCTCTGAAAAGGCGATTACCGATATTTTTTGTTTCAGAGAAAGAAACTGATGAATTTACAGTTGAACAAGCGAAATAGTTGATGACAGAGTTGTGCATATTGTGCACAACTTTATGAGGTTTTGTTTTTGACATAATTTGCGACATTATCTCTTATAAATGCCTAGGAATTATTAGGTTGTCCGGAAATTAATGCAGGTTTTGAATTCCAACCGCAGTAAGTCATATACTTCTCATTCCTGAATAGATTGCAAGTATCATTCGATAGAGCAAAGCAAGTTCTACAAGAAGGAGATTTTGCTTTTACAAGAGGTTTTATCCACCTCGAGTTCCGAGTCGAAAACTAAAAAGATCCAATTGCTTAAAAAAGTGAGAAAAAATCGTAACTCAGTTCAAAAAATCCTGTAAAACCTGTGACTTGCTCATGTAAACTCCACATAAGACGTCTATATGCGCCCTTACCGCACTTTTTTCTCCGTTAAAAATCAAGAAAACGAAAAATTTCGTACATTCGCCAAAGTGGTGCTGTGCCGTCCCCACATAATTAGTTGTATACTAAAAATCTGTAGAAGTATGAACGTGCCATGCCGGGCATGGCAGTCTCTCGAGATCGGGTTCTGCTGCCCGACATGGCCAAACTTGCCAGATCGGACAACGTTTTGAAGTTTGGTGAATCATGGGAGATCCCTCGCCTGTTCGGGCACTCGTTAATAGCCCGAACTGCGAGTTCGTAAGTTTTCAGCTCTTTACCAGCTTTGAGAAATATCTTGAGAAATATCGAATATAGCTTTTGTTTTTCTGCCAAATTATGTCAAAGACGTTTCGTTGTTCGTCGTTTCATTAAACGCTCGATGTACCGTTTACTTTCTCACAATATTATTTTCCAGAGACTTTACGTCAGTTCGACAAGAATGAGAATTTTCAAACTTACCTTCTTGCTACTTACCATCTTAGTGGTAGGTTGACCAAGCAAAACATGACTTAGTTTGCGATATTACTCCTTAGACTTACTGACTGTACATTACTTTGATGCTTACAGATTCTCTCTGCTGTGGACGTTGGTGAATGCGGAAAATTCAAAAACTTTTTCAAAAAAATTGGAAAGGGTTTCAAAAAAGTTGGAAAAGCAGTCGTAAAAGGGGTCAAGGCGATTCCGGGGATCCTTGGAGGAGTGAAGGAAGTTCAAGATAATGTGTTGGATATTAAAAATAAATGGAAAGAAATTAGAGGAAATTGATATTTTGTGCTCGATTGTCGATAAATCTTGGTAGTGTGATTCAAGTTGTAATACAGTTTAAGCTGCCGACCAAAGTTGGTAGGAAGACTTTATTGCGCGATAAGCCAACGTTGGTGGTTCGTCCGCCGTCATCAGGGCCGGTAGTAATCTACCCTACCTGGTGGCATCAAAGATGCCGGCAAGTTGGCACACATCGCGGAAAGATGCCAACTCCGCCGGCAGCTCGCGAAGTGATTGTAGGATTTAATAATCTTATGTAATCTTAGCACGCAATCATTTCGCACACTAAATTTCGATGACGCAGACAGCCGCAAAACTGCTACCTCGCGCGCGGTCGAACCTATGTGCGTTAACTTGAAGTGCCACCACGTTAACCATTCGACCATTCGGTCAGCCATTGCGGTTTGCACCAGCAATAGGAGGAACGCGCTGGGAAATGGCTGCCTGTAAGAGGGATCGATACATTGCGTGAGAGACTTTGACCTGAAAGAACAGCTGATTGATATGAGCGAGAGAGGGGCGAAATCGGTGCAAACGAGATTTATAAAGGATTGCCAAACAAGATGATGTTCTTTATGATTCTAAGGCATTACTGGATTTTTTCTCTGTAAGAAAATTGTTGTTTTAAAAAAGAAAAACTCGTATAATGAAAAAATGATAGCTTTTTGATGGAGAGTAGAATTTTTGATTTTTTCGCCTCACGTAAATTATATGATATCGCCGCAATTCGCAAAGTCGCAGACGCCGTCGGCAAAGGTGCCACCACCTCGACGTGGTAGGGGCACGTCGAGATGCCGGCAGCTCCCTCTCTCAAAAGAACACGCCATTTCCCGTGCTCTCTGACCTGCCGGCAGCTGCCATCTCGCGGATTTCGACGAGCTGCCGGCAGGTTGCCGGCAACTTACATCGCGAAGTTGCCGGCAGCTCCTTCTGTGCTTCCAGATATTTTCTCACAGGAGGATTTCTAGAACCGCAGATTTCTATGGAGTTTTCTACAGAGTCTAGGCGGCATATTTATTGAGAAAATTTTTTGGAAATAGGCCTAGGAACGTCTAAATTTGGGGTTTCACTTTCTGGCCACCTCACGGAAAAGTTGCCAGCGACCTGCCAACGAGACCTGCCGCCAGGTCGGAGGGATTACTACCGGCCCAGGACTTCCTAAAAGATCGAGACTTTGAGAACTGCCCGCTTTGTTAGCCCGCAATGTTTTGCGGGCTAATAACTCGGATTCGTGCGACAAAATCGTAACAGTGACTTGCAAGTATCGTTCCCATGACATAACCTTCGATGTACACCCAAAGGTGTGGACATTTTGGATTTTCTAAGGCGTCAAAATGTCCTTTGATTCTTGTGCACAACGGTCTGCCGGTCTCTCTTATGTATTGGTCACCGCATTTCTGACAGGTTATGAAATATACATTCCAATTCCATGAAGTCTCCTGATTTTCAAGAGCTCAGATGAAACAATCGGCGGTCGTGCACATTCTGTCATACGCCCGATTGTGACGTAGTTTTTTTTTGAGATTAGAAGTAGGGATATCTTAACTGTGACGGAATCATCGAGGCCCACTTAAAACAAAGATTTTCTGATAGCTCTGCTAAAATTATCAGTTATGGAACACAGAACGGTACTTTCGTTGTCTGGTTTATCTCGATCGGCCTGCTTTCTTGTCTATAGGCATTGGCACAATTTTTACGAGATTGCCGTTAGAATACGCAATCTAGGGCGGTATTTATTAATCTTCTGTATAGGAAGGGGTTTCCCTACAGGTAGCAGTCCGTACAGGAGCGGGTACTAGCGCCTGCGATATATGAGGCCCAGCTGGTGACGGGGCTCCTGTCTTTTGAAGAACACGGCCCAATCTAGCAAGTTTGGCCATATCGGACACGGTAGTCGTCGGGCAGCAGTTCCCCATCTCGACGAGTCAGGCGGCGCTGCCCGTTTGGGCCGCGCTTCCCAGACTTTCGTAAATCGCAGGAAGGGCGCTCTCTCCTGTGCGGGCTCTCGTTAACAATGGCTCGCACAGCGAGTGGGAGATTGATAAATACCGCCCCTGTTTGGCAAGATTCATCGATGCATTGCGCTGTTCAACGTTAGATGAAACCGAAATTGTTGTCTTGAACATGTTGCCTACCGCGGACCGTCTTGTGCTCCAAGGTTCCACAAAGCGGTAGTGAATCAGTATACTCTTACTAGCCCGTTTGCGGAGCCAGTTAGTTACGTATGATCCGTAAGGCAAAGACATTAGACGTTTAGGAAAGCTAGCCAATTTTCGTCGGGTTTATCCCGCGTGAATCTTATGTTAGGAGGTTGGCTGATAAGAATGTCAAAGCACATGTCTATTTCACTTTGAGTTGGTCATATGATTCAGCGTATCCGTCAATGTATCCATAAAAGAGCAAGGGCTTGGAGCAAGTACGGGTTTCTAGATCTTTGACATGAAGGCGATTGCGATGACGGGAGTCAATCTTTGCCCTGTCGCTAGGCCACGTACCTGCTTGTAATACCTTCCTGATTAGCAAAATATGCTGCAATCCAAGCTTTTTTAAAAGTGTCATGATTTGTCACTGAACCCATGAATGTTAAGAGCAGATCAATGTTTCGAGAGTAGCTCATAAACCGCTTCCTTAGCATCCTCATTGAAGACATTTGTGTACAACAAGTGACATCTAAAGTCTCAATCGCACAATTTCGCTGACAAAAACATTCTAGTATTCGAAAGATGGGCAGGCACATACGTTAGTAATTGTGTCAGGATCAAGTTTAGTAACCATTTTGAGACTCTATCATTTGGGCCACCGCAGCTGCTTAAAATGGGTCTTACTTTGTAGTCTAAGGAATTTCCGAAAGAAAATCCTGACGCGAGTGGTTTGTGTGTTTTTATTAGTACGTAAAGAGCTGGACATTTGGGTAAATCGATCTTATGATACGATATCAAAGCTTTAGATAAGCCGATGGTGTTCGCTATATTTACCCACACTATGTTCAGGCACGGCTTTTGTATTGACCAATAACATCTGGGTTCTAATATTTATTGCTTGATGTGTACTGACCAAGTGTAAGGTTCGTCAAAGCACTGGATATCACGTGCCCCCTCCTCGTCCGCTAATCTTCCCTTTATACCGTCAACTGGGCCCTCCTTCCTTACATCGTGGGAATCATGACACTCCGGCGCCGCGCGTGCTTCGAAATTCGAAGACAAAATAGACTCCAAGCCTGGCAGAAAACTTTTCTAAACAAAAGCACGCAAACGTCTGTTTCTAATTGTGTGTGTTTGGTTTTATTCTGTTTGTGCAAAGACGTTTGCTGAATGCAACAATCTTTTCCTGTAGTTTTAAAGACTGAAACTATCCTTATATTCGTTTATCATGTTGGCACAAAATGCGGTTGAAACATCAAATGTATAAGGAGATTGTTGCTTTTCTGCGTCAACCTGTGGGTCTTTTTTTTTCTCTTGCGTCAAGCACTGTGCGCATTTGCTTTTGTTGTTTTTGCAGTTTGGGCTGTGCATTATTTCCTTTTGAAGCTTTGCAGTTTGTGCTTTGTGTTATTTCGCTTTGACGTTCTTGCAGTTTACAGTTTGCTATTGCACTTATTTTTAAGTAGGTTCAGAGGTAATTGTCGAAAAGGAAAAAAAATAAATAATTTGGTTTTCTCCTCCTTTTTTACATGTTAAATTGATATTGACAAAAAAACGGAATGTCATTTCCTTGTCATTTCCGATGCGTAGCTAATCCTATTAAGGTGTGCGATGCGCTCTGTACGCTCAGTCAATGTTGAATGTATCGTGCAGTCCTAGACCAATGGCGTTTACCGCAGAAAATGCCATTAGAAATAGGTAACCGCAGAGAGGTTACTTGTTCTTCACGTTGCTGTGGCGGTGGTGGTGGCGGTGGCGCTGCGGACGTCGACTGATAGTCGCATTTGTGCTGCGCTTTTGTTTATGGGGGCTGCCGATGACGCATTTTTCTATGTAATCGACGAGGTTCTCGACTTCGCCCTTTAAATTTGCAATGTTCTTTTGTTGTTGCTTTGTTTGCCTTCTTTTTTCTTGTTTTAGTTCTTCAGTTTCATATGAATGTTTACTCTTTCGTTAAATCTTCAAAATCTCTTTTTTTTTCTTTACACTCATTTCAAATGATTGAAATTGTTTGCTTAGCTGATGTAGTTTGAGTTCTTTTCTTAGCCCATGGATTCCTTGCTGCAATGCCGACATGGCTTGCTGAATGCAAATGACTGTCTGCCCAAGGGTTGAAACAGGTTCGCGGAATGAATTTTCCTAATTTTTTCGCTCTTTTGGGGTTTCCTCTCTAACCGGTCTTCTGTTTTCATGTCAAATTCGTGCATGTGTGCGTTTGGGTCTCTTCTTCAGCCATATCTAGAATTGTTTGATTAGTTGAGTGTATACAATGCTTTCATAATAGGATAATATATGAAGTTCAAACAGTGAATAAAAAATACGGATACAAAAAGTGGCATATGTAAGATCAAATGTGCCATGCGCATAAACAATCGTAATAATAGAAATGAAAGTTTGAGAGAGGCTGCATTGCAAAATGTGGACTATTTTTTTGGATATCCCGGCGATAAGCTTTGACATAAGCTTTCTTGCTTTCCTCGACACGCTGTGACTGTTACGATCAGCGCGATGATCAGGGTGAAAAAAAAATGGCCGTTGAGAATATGAAGTTTTGCTTCATAATTGAAAAGAATTCGGGTATATCTGGTAATTCCAGTTCGAAAGCGTTGAAAGCATCTGTGTTGGTATTACCTTGCAGAGCTTTTATATTATCGAATGGACGTATTCCTTCAATGAAAGGTGATTGGCCTGTGATTGAGAATATTTGCTGATTTGTGCCGCATTTTACTTGGCATTTTCCTTTGAATATGGCTTTATTGGCGTAAAAATGTATCTCATTTGTATATCCTGTTGGTGTACAAATCATGCAATTTCAGTACTTGCTTCTAGTGTCCGTATTGTTAGTCTATCGTATTTACCTTCGCATTTATTAACGCAGGCATCTTGATTGGTAGGATTTGACTCAAGCAGTTTACGCTATCTTCCGCTGGGCTGCAAGAGCAAGTGTAGCGGATAATGCATTCTTTTTTCCTATGCAGTGAATAATCATTTTTTGCGTCGACACATGCTAGCTAAAAGTGTGTTGTTATTTAATCTTGACGTCATTTTTGAAATTATCAATGAACGTGTCGCCTAGAAGAGGCGTGGTTGGTATTTATATCAATGTTATTTCTATGCGCATGTCATTGAAATTTTTTTGAACATTTTGTTCAAATTCCATAGTGTGGGTTCTGTGACTTTTGATGGAAACTTATTATCGCAATTGAAAGTGCCACCACCATTGATCAAGTGGGACAATGAGAAACTTCGTACAAATTTTCGTCTGTTGGAACGTGGTAAATTCTTTAGAAAAGGCATCCTAAGGAAGGAAATCGCAGGAGCACCCCAATTCCCGACATGTTTCAGTGCAGTACGTTTTTCTGGTGATTGTTCAACATTAAAAGTTCTTCTATTCTTGAGACAACTACGATTTTAGCACGTTTTGATCCTGAGCCAGAGGTGCGATAGTCGGAGCCGATTCTCCGCCTACCTTCACTTTTGAGCTGGTACAGGGTGACCACCTTCACTTTTCGGTTTGAAAAATTAGGTAGGTCGATCCAGGCAATAACCGCCGAGAACCAGAATTTCGAATGATGGAATAATGAAAAATCGTGAAAAATCATTTCACTGTTACAAATCTGCTGGCTGAAGACCTCCGCAGTTGCGACTTCATAGGTTTTGAAGGGTAAGTGTTGTTCTACCAGAAAGTGAAAGAATCAGTTTAATTTGAGGAGTGGCCGCCGAGATCGAGAATTTTGAAAAACCTTAAAAATCTGCTCAATTTTAGGTTGTTTAATGACAACTGACATTTAAACTCTTATAAATCCGGACTTTGAAGGCGTGTGATGTTGCGACTTCATAGGTTTTGTAGGGTGAGGTTTGCCCTATCAGAACATGTCTTAGCTGTACCGATCCATAGAAACATCGCCGAGATCCGGGCTCCTAAAGAAGCAGGTAAAAAACCGTTTTTCAGCTCATAACTTCTTCAGAATTGCATGAATCATGTTGCGACTTCATAGGTTAGATTCTCCTCCTCAAGAGCTTTCAAATGATGTATAATATGTAGGGGGTTCACGCCTCCCACGGCATATGCCCGGGGGTGGAGTACACTTCTTCACTAATTCTCCACTGGCGGCCTCCCGCCAATACATTAAAATGGGCGGGGTGGAGAATTAGTGAAGAGGAGTACTCCACCCCGGGTTAGAGCTGCAAGAAACATTGAATCCCCCACATATTATATATCATCTGAAAGCTCATGATGAGGAGAATCCAACCTATGAAGTCGCAACATGATTCATGCAGTTCTGAAAAAGTTATGAGCTGAAAAACGGTTTTTTAACTGCTTTTTTAAGAGCCTGGATCTCGGCGATGTTTCGATGGATCGGTACAGCAAAGACATGTTCTGATAGGGCAAACCTCATTTTACAAAACCTATGAAGTCGCAACATCACACACCTTCAAAGTCCGGATTCATAAGAGTTTAAATGTCAGTTGTCATTAAACAACCTAAAATTGAGAACATTTTGAAGGGTTTTCAAAATTCTCGTTCTCGGCGGCCACTCCTCAAATCAAACTGATTCATTCACTATCTGGTAGAACAACACATACACTTCAAAACCTATGAAGTCGCAACCGCGGAGGTCTTCAGCCAGCAGATTTGTAACAGTGGAATGATTTTTCACGATTTTTCATAATTTTATCATTCGAAATTCTGGTTCTCGGCGGTTACTGCCTGGATCGACCTACTTTCTTCGCTGTACATTATAACAAAATTTAATTAATAAAATACGTACAGTTCCGCTGAGTTTTACTTTCAAATACACTATTTAATAAGCACGTTTACTTTAGATATGTATGACGCTGTATACATAAAAATATGCTTTCAATGATCCCTTTTGCATTTGTTTTACTTATTTTCCGCGCACTAACGGCAATGACCTGGAAGGATAGACGTTAATGCTCCCCCCCCCCCCCGGTCGACGTTTTTGGGAGGTGAGTGTCCGGCACTATCACCTTCACTTTTGGCCGGCCAGTAGTAGCTGGGACCACCTTCACTTTTAGTGGGCGCGGCTCCCCTCATCGCACCTCTGTCCTGAGCATGTAATCGTGCATGAACAAAGCTTGATGTGCTGCACTCGAGTTTCTGAATTGCGAGTATAGTAAAAGCTCGCTTTATTGCACCTTAAAATGACTTTTTTCAAAGTAACTTTTGCTTGTGAAATTGTGATGTTACGATGCTGTATGTGAAAACATGCTTCGTTGTAAGGGGATTATTTTTAGTAGTAATGCATGCTTTTTGGTGCATGTGTCTGCTGAGCTGCACCTTGTTATGTCTGATTGAAATTCTATTGTTTGCTGACACACTATCACTTTCAATGTTATGATATTGGCGGATACCATCGCTATGACTTTTACCAAAGCTGATGGCTTCCATTTCTCGCCTGGATGTGAGCGCACTTCTACTAATGGAATTTCCTTGTTTGCTGTATTGCTCCATGTATTCTTGTAACATGCTCAAACAATTCTTAACATGAAGGGGCCAATTTCATAAATACCCATACAACAATAAAGTTGTGCTTTGTTGATGCATAGAGGGACAGCGTTATGGTCATTAAAGTTGAATAGGTGAATATTGCAATAACTGTCAATGTGCTTCTTGGTCAACAGTGAGGATTACTGACTCTAGTGTTACAAAATGTGCACTCTATTTGCTCGCAAAATGAGCTTGGTGGACACGTGAATTGGAATGCTTGATTTGTGTTTAGTATAAAAGTTTAAATCAAAACATTATGTCTGTATAATATCACTTCTGGCGGAAACTGGATGGCCACGTTATCTTCTGGGTTGTTTAACTCTAAACAATGAATGTTCACCACATATTCGTAGCTTTTGCGCTGCTCCCACCTCATATATTTTGACCCCGACAAGAATGCATTCCATTTTCAGTGTTGTAATAGTTGTTTTTTTGTACTTTTGCGTGGTGTGGGAAGAAGCAGAGTAACGATATCGCATAAATCCATCGTGCCAATTGACTTGAATAAGTTTCCTGATTTCTTGCTCGTTGTCTTTCGCTTTTCTAGGTAATGAGGAACTTTTTGTTTGCTTTTGGTCTCCGTCTTTGCTTTCTAATTCGTTGGCATCGATGTTCGTTTCTTCACTGGTAGATAATTTCTCGGATTGTGCGCCACTGTGCATTTGCGTCGTTCGCCGTCTAACTCTAGAGGAAACCGGCAGTATTGATCTCGTGAGTTTTGCGCGCTGCTTTGCAAATACGTTACTTCTCATATCTCCTCATCGGGATCGCTTCAACTACTTGACAATTGTAGGCCATGAACCTCTTGCTGTGCTTTCCTCCATTATAAGAACAAGTTCGCCTTTCGTTGGAATTCTCCTTGTGAATGATTTCTGTTGGATGCGCTTCTGGTGAGAATCTCGTAATCCTAATATACCAGTGCTTCACCTCTGATTCGCAGAGGTTCGCACTGGCCATAATGAAAGGGATTGCGTTAAAGGCAGTGCCCGGGCAAAAACTCGATATTGAGATTTTCTGCTTATACGGGCCTATTCGCCATGCTGAATCCGAAAATCTACATTGGAAAGCGCGAAAACGGCGAAAAAGGGCTCTATTACAGGAGGGGAATCAGCAGGTGGGCGGGGCTTTCCCCAGTGCGATTTCACGCTCCCAGTTCCCGAAGCGATCTCCTCGATTTCACTAGCCGTCCTGACATCTCTACCGGCCAAGTGCGGATGATTGACTTCAAACCAGAAGCGAGAAGGTCGCTCCGGAAGCCGGGAACGTGAATTCGCAGTGGGGAGGGCCCCGCCCACCTGCTCATTTCTCTCCCGTGTTAGAGCCGTTTTTCGCCATTTTCGCGCTCTACGATGTGCATTTTCGGATTCAGCGTAGCGAATAGGCCCAAGTAAGCACAAAATCTCAAAATCGAGTTTTTGCCCGGACACTGCCTTTAACTTATGCAGTGGTCTGGCCCTTCCAATCGAGGACAGCTAAGTCAAAACAAAAATGAACCTCATATTTTATGAAGCCTCTCACATGCATTGAAGCAATGTAAATCATTCCTCACTGTAATTTCGTAACAGACGGACGGACTTACGGACCAACAAATTAGCGGCTTAGTCGTGATTTTGTGTAAGGCCTCAGACAGAGTTTACGCGATTTGATCGGCGCCATTCAACTGCTACAAGACAACTGTTACGAGTTCATTGCATGCCGATCAGGTTGCATTTCGGTTGTGATACATTTCCAACTCGAAATTTTTGAATGTAAATTGAAAATGAATGAGAATCGAGGCGACTAAATCGCGACGATCAAATCGCGTGAACTCTGTCCGAGGTCCAAGGGAGCTGCCACAGTATGCCAGGGAACGTGAATTTATTATTGCCTCAGCCTCTGTGATTTTTGAAAATCCGACGGAGAGAGAGTTGTTTTCGCTATGGGTTTTGAGAGCACATTTTTACCTATCAATCTTTCATAGAATCCTTTTTTCCAGGGAGATGAGGGCGTTATGAATTTCAACTGAATTTTTTTTTTGCATGAAAATCCACTCAAAGCATATGTTGTTGTTACTGCACACATTTTTCCGCTTCATTAATGATGTTTTTTTTACCTAATTTGAAATTTGTTGCGTTATCTGTGATTACTGTTGACAGGACTTCGCGTCTCGCTATGAAGCGTCGGAATCCGTTTACAAAGGCTGCAGAACTCAGGTTTTCGACGATTTCCAGGTGAACTGTTTGTGTTGCCATGCAGGAAAGCAAGCACACCCAGGCTCGGCACGAGGTTGTAAGGGGTTTTCGAAAACGATTTCTTTTGATCCAAAAATTTTTTACGAAATCCCCTTTGACCACAAAACCGATCCCAGTGATTGCGGAGTGAACACTTTACCCAAAGAACAAGTTTTATTGAAGAAAAAACAAAAACAATTCATCCATGACATTAGCAAAGAAAAAAACAAATGAGAACATACTAAGAATTTCTGCAATGAGATCAATGAAATGAAAATTTGCACCGACAGCTAAGGGAGGGGGGAATTTTTACCATTCGTATGCTCACTATTTATGAAACCTTTCACCCTCAAGTACTCGAGTTCCACACATACTCCTCACATTCCCGTCTTCTCACTTACTCTCTACTCTAGGTACTCCTACAAACATATTTTCAAATCTGCGACACTATAATGTAACAAATCTTGAAAACAAGTTTTGAGTAAACCGCGGAACTAAAATAAATAGAAATTTCGGGAGTAATTCTGCTTCAGAGACCAACGCTGTTCACCGTCGTGATGTTATCTTCATATAAGAGCACATGTCCCGTTGACTATGCGTCAGCATGGATGAACGCTTGAAGAAAAAATCACAAAAATCACATGATCACATGTAAAAATGAGAGGTGTGGCATGGCGAGATTGCTCATAATATTC
Source organism: Cylicocyclus nassatus (assembly GCA_958299035.1). NCBI lineage: Eukaryota > Metazoa > Nematoda > Chromadorea > Rhabditida > Strongylidae > Cylicocyclus > Cylicocyclus nassatus. The sequence goes on along the minus strand of CATQJL010000112.1, from coordinate 51,930,886 downwards.
CATGTTGAATTCTTAAATAGAATAATAAAAAGCGTACAGCGTACTTTCGCAAGCGAAAAGTAGAGATATGAAAGCCTCGTACCATCAGGTTCAATTCTTCCCACAAGATCGAGATGCTCGAAACGCTCACCTGTAATGAAATGTTTCAAGTCTTTTACGGAAGTTATTAATATGATAAACAAAGTATCTACAATTTAGTGTCAACTGCAATTTGAAGCAATTCAAGCAAGAGATATGTCGTAAAAGGGAAATGATTTCAACCCACTTGTAAGTAAATCATCAAAGTCATATCTCATACATCGTATGAGATATGACTTTGATGATTATCAAACGACTTCTCGTCGTCAGAGGTGGCAGATGCTTTTCACTCAGAATGATCTACTTTTGCCTGCAATGAGAGTGGCATTCGTTTGCGATGAGATTTAGCAACATGGAAGTAAGTGAGCATACTTCAATACAGCTATGAACAGAATTGCCAAACGGGGATATGTTGCATCCTCAGATGCCTTACAGGTACCATCGACGCGGCTGCCTTTCGATCGTTTTACCGCTAACTCCAGCAAATTTAAATCGTTTATCCAAACTTGATATATTAAAACGATCGAAAAGCAGCACGTTAGTAACAATGGGAACAATTCTGTGGGAGCACGATATGTTGCAAATAAAATTTTTGCTGGAAAAACCTACTTTCTAGCAGACAAACGAGTAGTAAGGGTCTCCGCTCACAGGTGTGCCACGCGTTTTTTTTGGTGGCATGGCTGTGAAAAGGATACAGCGCCTCCTACTATGACATGTTCTAATTGTGCAATGTACAAAGAGTCGAGATAACGCAAATCAAATCAAAAAGAAGAAAGAACAAACTACTTGGATTTCCATATGAAAACAGTCGAAGCTTTGATCTGAGAAGGGTACTGCACTTTACAGAACCACAGAGAATAGATACAGGTATACCTGTATCATTGGTTCCACAAGCAAAGCATACGACACTTACCAAATAAAACAGTTCGTTGTTGACTTCGCACAAGCGATTATGTTTTCACTGCCGACGTTGAGAAAGCGTTCCTTCAAGTGCGCCTAAATGAGATGGACAGGAATGCAACAAGATTTTGCTGGATAAAAATGTAAATGCGCCAATTAATGATGAGAATCTTATAACTTTTCGATTCATACCAGTTCCCTTTGGCTTTAATGTGTCGCCATTTTTACTGGCTGCAACGGTTAAGCATAATTTGCAGATGGTCACAGACACGTCTTTGGGTGAAGAGATAAAGCAAAACCTATATGTGGATAATCTCATTGTTGGTGCAAACTCTAAAGAAAAATTGGCGAGGAAAGCTCAAGAAGCACGCAAAATCTTTTTGCAGATGAGCATGAATCCGAGGGAGTTCCTGTCAAACACAGAATCAGTGCGCGGTGCTTTACATGCAGAAGCTTGGGCAAAATCCCTAGAACAAAAATTTCTGGGACTCATGTGGAATGTTGGAAACGGTGGAATAGATATTCAGTGCAAAATGCGACCAACTTCGCCAGTTACGAAACGCATAGTTGCCAAGCAAATAGCATCTGTCTACGACCGTTCGGGGGGATGATCCCTCTTATCACTCTCGCAAAACATTTTCAACAGCAGTTGTGGAAAAAATCATTATTCCTGGGATCCATTCCTACCTGAAGGCCTTGCACAACAGTGGAACGCTATTGCCGCAAGCGCAAATGACTTCCAGAAGCTTATACCAAGAAAAATTCTACCAGACCTACACAACAGCAAATTAGCCATTTTTGCAGACGCTAGCGATATTGCGATGAGTGCATGCGCTTACTTGTTCAATGCAGAAAGCACAGCACCAGCTATCGCGAAATGCAAACTCCCCTCAATAAAATCAGTTACAACAATTCCAAGATTAGAAATGAACGCACTGACTATTGCCGCAAGACTAGCTCTATCGATCTACACTGCTTTAGAAGAAAGCGCGGTAAGCATTACTTGAAACAAATATTTTTGTTTTTCGATTTCCGAATCGTACTGAGCTGACACTCAAGCACATCAACTGATACAAACGCAGGAGTACTTGTTAGAAATAGGCTGCGCGAAATCCGGAAAATCGTTCTTGCCCTCAGAAAAGAAGGGGTCGTAATCACTTTCAATTACATTCCTACTAAAGACAATCCGGCAGACGCAGGCACTAAAGGTTTGACAAAAGAACAATTTGCGCAAGATATGTGGTGGTACGGTCCGAGTTTTTTGCAACAAAAAACTGAAACATGGCCTATCACTATAAAATGTTCATAAAAGAAGGTGAGAAAATCTTCGAAGTTGATACATGCGCAACAAACGAAGGTAATCCTCATCAATCCGCACTTCTTGACTTGCGTAGATTTAGCTCCTTTGTGAAGGCAAAACGAGTTATGGCACGAGTTCTGATTTTTCTATATAAGACTATACGCAATAACGCAAGAAAAGAACAGATCATAAGCAACATACCAGAGTTATAAAATATATTATCAAAACTACAAATTGACGGAACTACCATGAAAGCGGGACGTTTAGCTATTGTTCGAAATCACCAAGAATCGCTACTGACATCATCCTTTTGCAAGTCAGTAGAAAATTCCCTAAGACTCTTTAAAGATGTCGCAAAGATCTGGCGCTCTAAAGGACGAATCGGAAAAGCAGGTCTGCAAGAGGAAACAAAATATCCAATTTATGCAGGCGCAAATGGCCCGTTAGCGAAACTTATAATACGCGAAGTGCATGGTTCTTACCATAGAGGAGCTGATCACACCGTCGCTACGGTGCGCATGCGTTGTTGGATACCTAAGTTGCGCCATCAAGTAAGGAAAGAGATTTCTCGATGCGCGAATTGTAAAAGGTTCAATGGGTTACCCTTTCCTTACCCTTGCAATACGGACCTCCCTGAAAGAAGGATAGAAAAATGCCGACCATTCCAAAACACATGGTCTTAAACTTCTTCGACCTGCCACTTTCGACAAACAACCAAGACAACGAACAACGAAAAACATGCGGCTGCATATTTACCTGCACAGTCACACGCCTGATTCACCCAGAATTAGTGCAAAGCATGTCGGTGATTTCCTCAATGCGCTTAAAAGATTCATTGCAAGGGGAGGAAAACCATTATTGATTACTTGCGACAATGCGCCAACTTTCCTTTTGTGCAGTGCTATTTTGAAAAATGAAAACATGGTAGACTTGAGTGACAAAGTAGCAAGCACGCTAGCAAATCAAGAAATCCAGTGATATCATATCACTCCCTACGCCCCATGGCAGGGGGATTTTACGAACGTTTGATAAAATCAATCAAACTTGCGCTGTATAAAACGCTGCGCTGTTTGCCAATACCAACAGTAGATCAACTCACAACATTTTTGATAGATGGAATGGAATACGCACTCAGACCTTACTCTAGCACAAAAGCAGGGCATTAGGCAAGTACGAGAGCTTATAAATACTGCGCAAATAAGACTCTCAACTAGCGACAAGGGAAGCGCGTTTGTAATTATACCCCTCCAGTTAGACATTGCGATAACACAAAGGCATTTGCAAGACGAATCGCTACACCGCCCATCGTCTGCCAACGAATTTCAGAGACAATATGCAAACTTAACAGAGAGTGGGTAGCGACTGCTAAAGCAGCTCATTTATCGCACGACATTATTGCGCGCCTCAAAATCGAGATGCCTGCCTGCCCAGTGCTGTATCTGCTCATTAAGACACACAGGCTCCAATCAGACACCAACTTGGCTTCCACCGACCCTTCCACATTCAAAGTGCGACCGATTATAAGTAGGTAGGAGGACCTACGGATAGGATTGGGTGCTTCGTCAACAGTATACTAGCGCAACTACTCAAATTCATTCCCTCGCACTTGGCCAATACAAAAATGTTTTTGGACCGTCTGCGCGCAACGCACAATGATCGTAACAGCGTTATGGAGTCGTTTAATGTCAATGCGATCTATACCAATGTAAGCAATGAGTCCGCGATGCAAGCTGTTTCTAAGCTTCTCGTAGACAACGAAACCTCTATAAACCTCTACGGACTCTCTAACGCGCAGGTTATGACCAGGGTTGAGCGTGGGGCTAAGCGCGCCCGACCTGGGGGATCGTATTGCGGGTACGACTGAGGGGGGGAGGTCATAATTAATCGAATTTGTTAAGTTGGGGAGATACTGCGAAGGTGAAGAAGAAAAGCGCTAGTCAGCTGGATATCGCGACCACATGAAGGAATGACGGTCATAAACAGCATATTGATTGTTCCCACAATGGAACTTTCAGCCAAAATTCAAATCTTCATCTCTTTTATTTTAACATATGAGGTCGACAAGGAAGCTTGCTGTGTGAAATGGGTGTAATTTCCATAATTAGCATGTCAAATTATCTCCATGCGCTCTCCAAACCACTACCTACTGCAGTTTCTAGCGTTTCTCAACGCCTGAAAAGCGTGATTTTCAAACGTGATCAACTTGGTTTCAGAAATGACAAAAGTCAGCTTTCGTATACTCATAACAAAGTAATGTTCTCTACAAGTCTATGCTATAAATCGAGCTTCATATCGCTTTCAAACAGTGAATTTAAGAAGTGCTGCCAAAATTTCAACCGGCGCGTTTTTCACGTTGAGTGCTTCAACTTCTCGGATTAGCACAAGGCCGACACAAGTCGAATCAAGCTTAAACACTTACTGTAGAATCTTCGAGGGTTGAGCTAGCGAATCACATAAAACTTGGGTAGAAAAGCCTTTTCGGAAATAAAGTTAATGGGGTCAGGCGCAACCCCTCAAAAGGCCAGGCCCTCTTAACTTGCCTTCAAAATTCAAAAATCGCCTCTTTTTTGATATGAGTATTGAGCTCAAGCCTCTTCTTGCTGTATTGAAAATTTGGAGGCAAACACTCCACCCCTGTGAAAATTATAGCTCTGAAAAGAGGACTATCCATGCCTAAAACTTGCCGTCAAGTTGCGTGTGGTTGTGCAATCGCAGAAAGTCGGGCCTACAGACTTTCAAAAAATAGAAACCTGCAGTGAAGGCTGGTCTTCTTCAAAATATAACACCCTGAGGACTTGGAGGTGAAGCGGAGGGTCGTTTAGGGGCTTTCACAGGGGGGGGGGGTCGTTTTTGAAGGACTTGTGCCTGACCTCTTGCTTAACCCTGGTTATGACCTTTTGCAAGCGTGCTTGAACTGCAACATTTATAGGTGGTCTGGGAGCTATTTCGCGCAGATCAAAGTTCTGGCCATGGGACAAAAGTTAGCCCCCACACTCGCAGTAGCATTTATGGCAAAAATTGAAGCGCCAATCTTAGAGTGCCGTCCCTTGCTCTACTGTAGGTATATAGACGATTGTTTTATCATCTGCGCCACTCAGGCAGATGTTGACAAATGCTTCCAACTACTCAACGAGCAATCGCAGTACATACAGCTTACTAGGGAGAAGCCCAGCAGTGAATGGTTACCGTTTTTAAATGTGCAAATCAACATCTCTTCGGGTATGCACGCAACTAAATGGTACCGCAAGCCCAGCAATAAAAATATTCTTATCCACTTTCAATCAAAAAGAGCTGTAATCAAAAGCATGTTCTGCACAGCATCTCAGGTTTGCAGTGGACAACGGGAAAGGGTGGAATCATTGCCACTTGCCCGCAGCATAGCCTCTGCCAACGGTTACGAAAATCACGCAAGGGCACCTAGGAGTAGGAAAGAGCAACATTCTGTAAGCCAACAGTCTGCAGTTGATAAAGTAGCCTTTTGCATACCCTTTATCTCCGATGAAGTAAGCACAGTATTGCGACGATGCCTGAGGAGAGCACTGAAAATTCAGTTACGATTGTAGAATTGCCTCCGAGCGATTTGAAGAGCTTGTTGATTCGCAATCGTCTTTACGATCGCTCCTGCATCACGCCAAATTGCATTATATGCCCTCAGGGCAGAGGCGGGGATTGCATGGCCACCGGGGTCATCTACATGATCTTCTGCGACGATGCGGCGAAGAATACATAGGTGAGACGGCGCGCCCGCTGTGTGTTCGCATCAAGGAACCCTTGAATGGCAAGGATAAATCGCGCACATGCACTCCTCTGGGCACTCGCCGGGTTCAGAAACATGCGAGGACAAATTTCGGTGTTTCGGCGAAAATCCTGGCACATGAATCCCAGACATCAGCCCGCAAATGTTTGGAAGCTTTTTGGATTCATGCGAAAAGTCCAAAAATGAATCGCAAAGAGGAATGCCTAACGATCACGCGTGAACTCGCGCCCTACCTCGGTCAGCTCTTCTGGCCTTGTTTTCTGCTATAAATGATGGTCCCTTATGCGGTCAGTCATTCATCTTGCTCTCGCATCAAATCTTGTCGGCGTAACCCAAAAGATGAGTGTTTGGCTATCGACTATCGCTGAGCTGGTCTAACAGGAATCTTGACACTTTGCTCACATTGCTGCAGAGACGTTCGAATGGACTGCAGATCATGTTACCCATTTCAGGCTCTGAAGAAGGCGATCTGCCGAAACGTTAGCCGATAAAGTGTTGTAACAATCTCGGTCACGACTCACAAACAACACACAGTATAATTTTTGATAGAAAATGAGGCCTATTTGAATTCGCGACCATTGACATACCAAGGCGCGAAGCAAAAAACATTAACATGTATCCGGCCCATTGATTTCATAGAAAAAGATATCACCATAGCACTTTCGCAAGATCACTGCACGAACCAAAACGATGATCCAGATTCTTGCTTCCTCAGGAGGTTCAGGCGCTTTAAACGCGCAAAGAATCTGAACAAAAAAAACCACTCGAAAACTCAACCAAACGTGTAGAACGATTTTGGAAAGTTTGGAAAAGCTACTATCTTACCATACGTGAAAAACACAAAAAATGCATTGGGAATAAACGCGCTGGACAAGGAACCCCAAGACTAGGAAGCGTGGTCCTCATCACAGAACTACCACGTAACGAATGGAGACTAAGTTAGAAGATGAGGATTCTAACAACTGCAAATTGCAAACCCAAAAAGCAGATCAAGATTTACATCAAGGAACTTCATTACAGCGCGAAGAATCTGGCTACAATTTACGACCAAAAAAGCCTATACATTATACGGAAACCGTGACAACACAGACACCCTAGACCAAATCAAAAATTTCAAAACATTGGTTCTTGTTTCATCTCATGATACTGCTCATGCAATTCAACTTTGGAAGCAGCGTAGTAGAAACAAAGGTCTTTTGCGCGGAAAACGGCGCTATAGTCACGTCCTCATCAAATATCAGCCTCGAAATCTGCGTGAAAACGATTTGCGAACTGCGAAAAATTGAGCACAACAGCCCACACTTCATAAAACCCCCAATAGAGATCGCGCTACATGACTACCTGATAACACTGGAATGAGGGGGACCTCTCACAACTCTCGCAACTCGTTGCCCCGCTCTCGATTTTTGTGAAAGCCTTGATTGTACAATCTGCTCCAGACTAATGTTCAACCCAGAATGCTGGCCGAAAGTAGCTGTCTTCTTGATGCCTTCATTTTATACATTACAACGTTGTACTCACTTTTATGTATAGCGGCGCTAATAGGAAAAATCCTAACATTTACACTTAGAGCAATAAGGTTGATTATCACTAGCATTTTGAAGAACGTGGGCAAATGTGTTATATGCACTATTCAGAAATTGTGCAGACGCCAATACTCAAGAGAGCACAAAAGATAGCGGCGGCACTAGCACTGGTTACAGTACTCTTACAACAAGAAAATGTCTGAGTATTTTCCTGTCAGGAAAATGACTAGAACATCATTCAACCAGCTGTGTTGTCTCAAATCATAAAGAAACTTGCAAAACTTCCATACTCGAAGTTCTGAAACTCAATACATTCAAATAAGAAGCACGTTTACGCTTGGTCAAAAATTCGTCACTAGTTGCAAACGCAAAAATTCGGTGGTGGGGACTGAGGTTAACATGCGCAAAGGAGACAGCATACTTGACGCGCGCAACGAGGCTAAACGTAATTGACAGCAAACGGTGCCCACATATGGGCTCGTGCACGGGGAAAAAATGTGCAGCAATAAACGAGTCCACTTTGTTGCCAGAACTGCACCAAGGGAATCAGTATCCAGGAAGAACAGGATGTTTACTAGGGAAGGATACTAACTTAGATTTGCCTTTTGAGATGGGACACATATATTTGGAATCAGGTTTGAACGTTGAATCCAAACATGCTGTTCCTAGCTGCTTAGCGTTATTCCGAAGCGAGTTATGGGCTTGCAGTTGTGGGCAAATAACAAACTTCTGAATGTCGTAAGACGGCGTGTAGATTAGAGCCTGCTCGAAAAAAGTGCTAGGATGTTGAACGAGCATCGGATTAATTCTTTCGATATCAAAAAGGAGCATGATACGATTGCAAAACCACCTAGACGTCGGCACCGCAGCATCAGTAGGTCGAGGAGCACGCAAACTTTGCATAAAAAAGAGACCATAACTAGCTTAGAATAATGCTAAGCAGCTGTGAATAGCTTTGGAATCAGCGTTCCAAGCAGGGTTAAGCAAGAGGTCAGGCAGCCCTTTAAAAACGACCCCCCCCCCCTGTGAAAGCCCCTAAGCGACCCTCCGCTTCACCTCCAAGTCCTCAGGGTGTTATATTTTGAAGAAGACCAGCCTTCACTGCAGGTTTCTATTTTTTGAAAGTCCGTAGGCCCGACTTTCTGCGATTGCACAACCACAAGCAACTTGACGGCAAGTTTTAGACATGGATAGTCCTCTTTTCAGAGCTATAATTTTCACAGAGGTGGAGTGTTTGGCTCCAAATTTTCAATATAGCAAGAAGAGGCTTTGCGCTCAATACTCATATCAAAAAAGGGGCGATTCTGAATTTTGAAGGCAAGTTAAGAGAGCTAGCGAATCACATAAAACTCGGGTAGAAAAGCATTTTCGGAAATAAAGTTAATGGGGTCAGGCGCCGCCCCTCAAAAGCTCAGGCGGCCTGACCTTTTGAGGGGCGGCGCCTGACCCCATTAACTTTATTTCCGAAAATGCTTTTCTACCCAAGTTTTATGTGATTCGCTAGCTCAACCCTCGAAGACTCCACAGTGAGTGTTTGAGCTTGATTCGAGTTGTTTCGGCGTTGTGCTAATCCGAGGAGTCGAAGCACTCAACGTGAAGAACACGCCGGTTAGAATTTTGGCAGCACTTTTTCTTCACTGTTTAAAAGCGATATGAAGCCCGATTTGTAGCATAGGCTTGTAGAGAACATTATTTTAGTATGAGTATACAAAGCTGACTTTTCTCACTTCTGCAACCAAGTTGATCAAGCTTGAAAAACACGCTTTTAAGACGTTGAGAAACACTAGAAACTGCAGTAGTTAATGGTTTGTAGAGCGCATGGAGATAATATGACATGTTGATTATGGAAATGACACCCCTTTCACACAGCAAGCCTCCTTGTCGGCCTCATATGTCAAGGTAAAAGAAATGAAGATTTGAATTTTAGCTGAAACTTCTATTGTGGAAACAATCAGTATGCTGTTTATGACCGTCACTCCTTCATGTGATCGCGATATCCACCGGACTAACGCATTCTTCTTAATCTTTACAGTATCTCCCCAACTTAACAAATTCGATTCTTAATTACGACCCCCCCCCAGTCTTACTCTCAATACGATCCCCCAGGTCGGGCGCGCCTGACCCCACGCTCAACCCTGGTTCCAAGCTCTTTCCAAATATGTGTGTTTCATCTCAAAAGGCGAATCTTAGTTAGTATCCTTCCCTTGTTAGAATCATGCGGCGGCATAGGCTGTGATTGTTTCTATCCCAGCTTTAGATGCCTATTCTATCGCGTGTATGCCATCCCGCAGAATTCCGAAATTTACGAGATCTTCCACTGCGCGCAATGGAAGGAAGAGGTTAAGGTGGAAGTGACCATGGAAGAGCTACACCTAGGGAAAAGAGTGTTCATGATTACAACCATTCCGAATATCCCGGTAACACTCCCCATGTTAAAAACTACACGGACTATTTGCACTACCCCACCCATACCTCTCATTGACTATGATTTTGTGACCAACGGTAGGGATACTGCGCTATTTCCTAGAATGATCGAACCAAATTTGCGCTGCGAAACAAAGGAAAAAGCCATTGCGCTGAACTGTTCCTATGCTGACAAATGTAGATGCGAGGGAGCAGAAAATAAGGTTAACTGCCATTGCGGGGAGTTGCAGATTCAAGAAGACAAGAAGAATTTGAGAATATACAATCTAAACTACCGTTAAAGTTGGCAACTTTCGATACGGAAAAATAAACTCGCGGCGCACATCCTACACATGGTGTCTGCAGAATTCATTGTAAATTTTCAAAAACCTTTGAAACCGCGCTAGTGGAGATTGTGGATAGTACCGTATTGTTAACGACTCACCCTTCGCGGATGTTACATCTGCGCGAAAGGTGCAGAGGCATGCATACAGTGCAAATCAGAAACAGCAACATTAGGGGAGATCTTATGCCAACGACATGCATTCGTGGTACCATGTTCGACCTTGTCACCACAATCAACCGCTTTCATTTCATTAACGCGAGGCAAAACTTAAACTGCACAATAACATGCGATGGAAGTACGAAAGCATTTGCACTGTCAGGCATTTTGAAATATATACAATACCGCTCATAATTCGTCAAAAAAGTCGCTGGATTGCAGCGCAATCCGCCACACTCCGCCACATTGCGCCGGAGTGTGGCAGAGTGCGCCGGAGTGCGGCAGAGTGCGCCGCACTCCTCCGCAGTGCGCCGGAATGATCGTCAATTTAGCCATATCTCGCTTCAGAATGGACGAATTCTGAATCCGAGGACACCGTTCGATTCAGCTCGACGAGACGCATCACCTTATATATGAAGCTGAACGTCTGTTGGTCTGTTTGTCTGTACTTATGTCCCGAATAGAAAAATCCATTTCTGAACCGATCCGGACCAAACTTGGCACACATACACTTCGGACCCCGGCGGGTGTCATAGGCTACTTTTCGTCATCGATCGATATCGATTTTATCGATTTTTTGCAAAATTTGAGCTACGGGGCTGGGAGTTTGCACAAGGGGGTAATCGAGCATGGGGATTCCGAATACACTATTAGTTTTCAAAAATATCGATTATTATTTTGGTTGAATTCATTGTGCTGATAACAGTATTACCATTGATCTGTCGCTGATGACACATAGACAGTATACTATAGGAGTATGGTAGAGAGTCACTCTGATCGAATTTGTTCTAAGATCTGCTCAAGATCAGAATACCGCGCACAGAATGTCAAAATTTCCGTGAACTTCGCGGAATTCCGGGATTTCCGCCAAAGTGCGCGATAATCCGGGAAGTTCGCGACATTTCAGGATCCGCGAAACCATGCGAATCACGCAGAGTACGCAACGCCATAACATCCTTCGGAATGAATATATTCCGAATCCAGATGAGCATTGTGTTCAGATCGTCGAGGCAAATATTTTGATGTACAGTATGCCCTCGATATTCCATTTCCAGTTTTTTCGAATTTTTTCTGTGGAGGTCTTTTCGCAAGAATGTAACGCAGCGTCTGTGTAAAATAAAAGATTCCAGTAAGGAATGTTCGATAGTACTGTCCGTGTAGGTTATCGTGCGTTCAAGAGTAGCTGCAGACTGTCTCCCAAAAGAGATAGAAGCGTTGGTGAATTTTGGAAAGATCACGCGTTTCTAAATTCTACTCGCCGTAACTTCCTTCGGAATGAACATATTCTGAATCCGAAGAAAACTTTGTGCTTAGTTCATCAAGGCAAGTCTTTCGATATACAGCATATCCTTGATATTCCGATTTCAATATTCTCGAATCTCTCTGTAGACGTCTTTTTGTGAAGGTGTAAGGCAGCGCGCATTGCTCCTAGCAGACTCCAGCAAAGACCTTTCGATAGTACTTTTTCTGTAGATTACGTAGCGCTAAAAAGTAGTCACAGGCATCTTTCCATAGGAGTTAGAAGGGCTGGTGAATTGTGAAAAAATCATGTCGTTCTGAATTTTTCTCAACGTAACTCTAAAATATGAAGCTCTCTTGCTAAGCAGATGTGATTTTCGTAATCAGCAGGTCGAATAACCCTTATAAGCAAGTTTTCCAAGATGTTCGAGTAATTTCATTTTTTCTCGTTTTACGCTCTGAAGCTGCCCGATGGATTTTGGTCAAAATGTTCATGCCTTAAATTGTAAGGAAACTTTGCTTATAGAGGTTTTGAACACGCTCTTTACGAAAATCGTGGCCTTTGAGGATTACAGGGTTCTTGGAGAAATACGGTGAGGTGACTGTAACTGCATCACGAAAGCTCGTAACTTCGCCTCCACCTCTCACGTGTCTGTCAAAGAACCTGCCTGCTTGCTTCGCTAGTCAAAGTTACTAGGAGATGTGCTATCGAATGGCGCAAGAATCAGGCTCCAGTCTATAAAACTCGCCGAGTTACGAGACTATGAAAACACGTTCTCATGAATTTTGCTCAAAATGTAAAGATCGCAGATTTCGTCGAAATTTCACCATGAGTGCTTGTATGAAACTCGCATTGCGGATATTATGTTCGCTTCGCTCAATAACTCCACTGTATTGAATATGGTGCTTGCGTGTGCTTCAGCAATTGATATCAAAGCTGTTTTGTGGCTAGAGCTCAAATCACCAAATCTCACAATAAGATCTATTAAGAATGTGAAAAGATTTGATCAGCGTATTGTACAAGATGCTTAAAGATGATCGATGTTCTCCGTTACGTTGCTAGCGATATTACGCTATCCGCCGAAGTGCGATTTTCGAGCATTTCGCGATTCCTAGATAGAATAGACCCGTGCTCAGCAGCTTAAGTTCGCAGGCGACGTTCTGCATCTGCAAAGCAACATTATTTCGATACCAAGACCAAACTAAACTACAGAGTGTGATCTCAATCAGCGCAGAACATTCTATTAGTTCTATAGATCTTTTTTACGGAAGACTGTGAGGCAAGCGCGACTAAAAACATTCCAATTTTATTTCCTTAGCTGCCTCTGACGTCCGTCGTTCAAGCGTGTATAAAAGTGAGCTCAGATCCACGAGAGCCAAAAAGCATTCTATCCTTATGTGGTATTTTAGTCGAAAACTACTCTCTCCTCTACCATATTTTAGGATGAGAACACTCTTTCTTTTCCTTCTTCTGGTCTGCGTAAGTGCTGGCCTGCTCGATCTGAACAAAATAAACCAACTTAAGAGATGGCTGGCTGAATTGCATTTTGTGAGTCAGCGTAACCATCGGCAGAGGCTGGAAGAATCTTGATTTCAGGATCTAGACGTTGAACGTCAACTTGCAATTCGTAGAAAGCTGGATAGATATGCGAAAGTACCAAAGTTGAATCTGCTACAGCAAATTAATCTCAGAAAAAGGCTGAAGGTAAACTGCTGTGGAAGCGAAGAATCTATAAAATCTTTTTAGGCACTGAAACCTATCGAATGGACGGAAGATAACTCGATTGAAGCTGTAAACGAGAGAAGTGGAATGTCTGAACTACTGTATCAAGGAGATATAATCCTAACAAAAAACCCAAACAGATTTGAGCAGGCAAATCCGCATCTCTACACTTTCTTATAGAGCGCAAGCTGATGAGATAATTGCGGAAGAAAATGGTACACGTCCACGAAGACAGGCAGATGACAACCTAGGCAAATGGGACAAACGCTTGTATTATTCTTTCGACTCTAGTGCAAGTATGTGACACACACTAGTCCTGATCGCAATATTACCGCAAAAGGTGCCTCTCAAACTTTTGCAGCTGAAGAAATGAAGGCTGCCGCTCGAAAAGGAACAAAATTGTGGAACGATACTACATGCATCGACATGAATCACATCGAATCTTCTTCTTTTTGCATCTTTCCTTCATTTGATGTGGCTTAAGTATTCATTCAACAGGGCAAAGCAAGCTCTACAAGATGGCTATTAAGAGTCTGCCCAAGTTATCCCACGTGAAGTTTTGAGCTGAAATCTGATGGCAGTCGAAAACGAACTTTGCCGTTAAAAATCGTATCTCTGCCCCAAAAAATCTCAAAAATTCCCCATTTACCCTAGCATATGCTTAACACATGTACACATTCAACTGTACACTTTCCGTATTTTCCCCATAACTAGAAATATAGAAAAAAAAATGAATCGGACAAAATGGCAAACTCCTCTCCAAGACATTTTGAGCTCCTCCAACGAACATACAGCTTATACATAAAGAAGTACGATAATGTATTTGTACCCTTTGTAGGTGCCCCAGTTTTTGAAAATGCTGATGTCTAGGATAAAAACGATATAAAGTTGTGAGACACCCTGATAGAAAATGATGAGCATGTTCGCGAGGGGGCGCGGAGCGCATCGTGGACGCGAGTAATCGCCTTCTGGGTCATGCGGCCCCGCCTTCCAGCAGGCAATCTGGTTGAAACAAAAGATACATGCAGATATACTTGCGATTTTGTAAAAAGTCTAAATACGGCTACAATTTTGCGGGCCAAAAGCCGCGTGGACCCGTTTGATGAGACGATTTCGTGGGTTCCACACAGCGAATCCGCTCGTAATTTTAAATCGTTTACCTACATGGCGAATGCATCATGCAAAATTGTGGCTCGAGACGTTTGCTTCAGGTCACTCTACGAATTTCTTGACAGGCAGATATATACACACACAGACAGACAAACGGTCTTAGCGCTTCATTATATCACCAGTGCGTCACCTCTGCTTCGCAGAGGCTCGCACTGGCCCTATTTTCTGTATGCGTTACTCTCCCGCATAATAATGACATTGAAACTCACCGCGCTATGTAGGCTTAGGCTATCACGAATAATTCGTAAACAACTACTCATTCGTAGAGGTTTTCCATGCGAGGTCGGTATTTTCGCATGGATAAAGTCTTTCTTAGAAGAACAAATGCAAATTCGAATAGGCTTTTGAAATTTTTATGGATTGGTAGTCGCCATAAGGACAATAAACATAGTGGGCTACACCTCTGTGCGAAAATCTTCTCAAATAATCAGGTAAAATCTTAAAAAATTGACCATCGAGCAATCAATACTTTTCGGCGTCGTTTTTGTAAAGTAGTAGACTTTTGATCCCTTTTTCGGAGCAAAGCCCATGGCTTGCACACTGAGATGCTAAGCACATCCACGACTCTGCAAAAAGTGGTGAAAGTATGAAAGTGGATGATGATGCTTCGCAGAGGATCGCACTGGTCCTATTCTATAGTTTTTGAGCAATATCTCCTCTTAAGAAAGGCAAAGTGTGGTACGTCCACAGCAGGTACTGGCTCTATGCACCCCCTATGGTGCCGTGCGGGTCTGCGCGTCCATGCTTGTCCTCAGAGCTAAACAGCGCCCTGCCTCATCTCTCAAATTGCTTTGAACCTCCCCGAAAAATTCTGATCGGGAAGAATATGATGTAAACAACCATTCATTCTGCGAGGTTTTCATGTGAAAGCGGTAAAATTAGCGTGGCGAAACTTTTTGGTGAACGGTTAGTGTAATTTTGAATCCGTTCTATCAATGCGATGTTGGCTAATTAGAACAACAACAGATGCACGCTACATTCCCAGCCTAGAATATTTCCAGCTATACAGTGAGTGTTTTGAAAATGAACAGTTGAGTCATCTCTTTTTGACGCCACTTTTGCACGAAATTAACTTTTTGCTATGTATCTGCGATAAATTCCAGGGCTTAGATGATGTCCAAGTTAAAAGTCTTACAGTTACTGCAGACTCCTTGCATTAGGATCTCATTTTTGCCTTAGCAAATGCCTGGTGGATCCGTTTGACTCGCGATTTTCAACCGAAACAGATTCGCTCACTTCTTTACATAATCAACCTGGGTGCTGCTGGCGTGCTATAGCCAAAAAATCAGCTCGAAATATTGGCTGCAGCTTGCGCTATGAAATACACTGATTCGCAGAGGCTCGCTGTGTCCTACTCTGTACGCCTTACTTATTCATGCCTTGTGATGGCATTGAAACTCACCGGACGATGCCGAATATCACGAATAAAATGCAAACAACTACTCATTCCAAAAGCTTTTCCATGTGAGAACGGTGATTTTGAGAGGATAAAATTTTTCGCAGAAGAACAAATGCAAATTTGAATAGGTTCTTGAACTTTTTTCTGGCTAGGTACTTGCTATAAGAACAAAAACACTCTGAGCCACATCTCTGTGCAAAAATCTTCTCAAATGCTAAAATAAAACCTTGGCAAATCGACCATCGAGCAATCAATACTTTTCGGCGTCGTTTTTGTAAAGTAGTAGACTTTTGATCCCTTTTTTAGAGCAAAGCCCATGGCTTTAACATTGAGATGCTAAGCACATCCACGACTTTGCAAAAAGTGCTGATATGGATCCGATATGCGGGCCGAAAGCCAATTGGACCCGGCTGACGCGCAATTTCTGAGGGATCCACTTAACAAATCCGCTCGTGCTTTCGCATGGTGGACTTTTATACTGGTAGCATGCGCTATGCAAGATTTGGGCTCAGGACGTTGGCTGGAACTCGCGCTATGAATTTCGTGACAGACAGACATTCAGACACACACACACAAAAAAACGTAAACACCCTTAGCGCGTTATTATAGTAGGATCATGACTTATAATAAAGGGCGTGTCTGTCTGTCTGTGTGTGTGTTTATGTCTGTCTGTCACGAAATTCATAGAGCGTTTTGTAGGCAAGGTCTTGAGCTGAAATCTTGGTCATAGCACGCTACCAGCATGTAGATAAAAAGAGCAAAAGCACAAGTTGATCCGATATTTGGGACCTTTAAAAACTGCGCGTCAAACGGGCCCACGCGGCTTTTGGCACGCAAAACTAGGCCATTAATTCGACTTTTTGCGAAGTCATGATTTGCCTGACAAGTACATCTGCGCCTCATGAATTCTAGCCCAAAAAGTTCTCAAAAAAATTGCTTTCCTGTGACAACAGCGCCAAGAAGTGGAGATCGCTTAGACAGTCGACTTGGCAAGGTTTTACTTCAGACTTGGAAAGATTTTTGCACGAAATTTAGCTCAAAGTGACTATTATCCTTATGACGACTACCAAGCCAAAACAAATTCGGTAATCTAATCAAATTCGCAGGTGTTTCTTTGCGAAAAGTTTTTTCTCTCAAAATTACCGATTTTACGTAGAAATGCTTCAAGAATGAACAGTTGTTTACTATTTATTTGTGATGTTCAGCATGCGGCGTGCCATAACGCGTGGCAGAGTTCGCGCGCGCCAGATCGCATCATCGCAACTCGCCGCACGCGCGAGTTGCGATGATGCGATGACCGATGCTGATTGGTACAGCCTATATGTGACTTTGTATGTGTGTGTGTGTCTGTTACGAAATTCGTGGAGCGTGTTCCAGCTAATGTCTTGAGCCCAAATTTTGCATGGCGCATGCTGTCGGTGTGGGAGTTCAACATGCAAAAGCGCGAGCGGATCCGCCCAGTGGATCCCTCAAAAACTGCGCTGCAAACGGATCCACTTGGCTTCTGGCCAGCAAAGTTGGGCCTGTACCACCACTTTTTGCAAAGTCTTGGATATAATTAACAAGCTAATGTACAAGCCATGGTCTTTAGCCCAAAAAATTGAACTAAAGTTGACTACTTTACGAAAACAGTGCCGAAAAAAATCAGTTGCGTAAATGTTCAATTTGCCAAGATTTTACCTAATCATTTGGGAAAATTTTTGCACAGAGATGTAGCTCACGGTGATCACCGTCGTTATGGCGACTACCAAACCATAAAAGTCCAAAAATCGGTTCAAATTTGCATTTATTCTTCTCGGAAAAGTTTCATCCACGGGAAAATGCCGATCTCACACAAAAAAGCTTTCGGAATGAGTAGTTGTTTACAATTCGTTCGTGATAGCCTGCATAGCGCGGTAAGTTTCAATGTCACTATTATGCGGGAATGAGCAAGGCATACAGAAAGTAGGGCCAGTGCGAGCCTCTGCGAAGCAGAGGCGACGCACTGGTTCATGATATTATCTGTAACCATACAGATTGCATGTTGCACTTTGACAGAGAATATGAGTTTATCCTGTCATTTTGTCATGGTGTCTGGCAGACAATGAAGAAGAACTCAACGGCAAAGCGCGCATAGAGATTTAAGAGCATTGATAGAGTAGCAAAAAGGACTAGCCTTAAAACTGCACCTAGTGAATAAAGAGCCATGCTTGGAAATGTTGCAGGAAGATCCCTACGATTTTCATGATGAGACTGACATTAGAATTTCAATATTTTTAAACCTGTCTGTACCGTAAACGAAGAAGAATGTCTGTTTGTCATGTGTTTATGTGTCTGTGTATCTAGGAATGAGAAAATAACATCTCTGGTCCAATCCGAACAAAACTTTGCATACAACTTCGGAGCGAAGCGGGGGTCGTAAGCAGGGCCCGGCACGAGGTTGTCAAAAGGGGTTTTCGGAAACGAATTCCCCTTTGCCCCAAAATTTTTTTACGAAATCCCATTTGATCCAAAAACTGTTCCGAGTGATTGCGCGGTGAACACTTTACCCAAAAAACAAGTTTTATTAGAGAAAAAAACAAAAACAATTTAACAAAAAAAATTAATAACAAAATTCTTAACAAAAAAAAACAGAGATCATATTAGAGATCTTTGCAGTAAGGTCAATGAAAGAAATCTGCACCAGCAGCTGGGGGGGGGGGAGATGTATGCTTGCACGATGCACGATTCGTTAATACGATAATGTCCAGTTTGGAGGAGTATTTATCAGTCGTGGGTGAGTCAATTGCGCTGCTGATAAAGCAGTGTCTCAGTTAGGCCCCAAAATCGGTTTTCACGTGATGCCTTGCCCAGATTTACCCGCACGCTGCCTTTAAAGGCAGTAGGTCGGCAGAATGAGACCCGCGGCAAAACAAGGTCACAGGGTAGGAGCCCCATAATGGAACTTATGGGCCAAAATTCGATTTTTCTCTGTCACTTCTAACCCCCGAAATTTCAAAGCGAAAGCAGCGCTCATTTCCTGTCCTCTCCGAATCCGCCCACCCCATGGACGAGTGACTTCCGCGGCCAGAGCGCCAGCCGCAATGCTATAAGCATGAGGTCCCGTAACGACTCTGCGTCTTCGCCATGAGGGCTTCGCGTTCACTCGTCCATGGGGTGGGCGGGTTCGGAGAGGACAGGAGATGAGCGCTGCTTTCGCTTTGAAATTTCGGGGGTTAGAAGTGGCAGAGAAAGATCGAACTTTGGCCCATAGGTTCCATTATGGGGCTCCTACCCTGTGACCTTGTTTTGCCAGGGGTCTCATTCTGCCGACCCACTGCCTTTAAGAGCGAAGTGATAAGGCATTCACCAAAGAACCAATCCTGATGGTACTTATTTGATCTACAGAGGCAGGACCAAAGTAAACGTGATTGCGCCACTTCTGCAATCAAATCATATAGCGCGTTGTGCAAAGCTTTTTCGAAAAGTGACAAATGCTTTGCGCAAACAATGTTCGACTTGTCATGAGATAGAGAGTGGGCCGGACTACCGGGCGCGCATTGGGTTCAAATCTAGCGGGATGCAACGAGAAAAGTACACATTTAGAACCCAATAATCTAGCCCTGAAGATCGTCCTTTCACACACTTCTGACAACTTCTGTGAGTGGTGCAGTAGGCTTTGGTGTAGATATCGTTCATTGATACGTACGCTTACTACATCGTTGGGAGACAAGGAATGAACGGTATCAAAAAAAAATTCTTTGATTTATGCAGCTAGTCGGCACATCCACAGCTCCCCTACCTTTTACCTACTGCAGAAAAGAATCAAAAGGTCGACATTAAACTTTACTCTTGCAAAAGATCTGCGGTAAAATCTCAACTTATCAAGATAACTTGCAATGGATAAGGAGAAGAAACCAGATCAGCGTTCAAAACCGCACAATTTAGAATGCAGTCACTATAAATGACCACCGCCAGAAATTTCATACATTTATCATTGTAGCAAATGTTTTTGGCAAACTTAGCTATTCAGAAACTGCTCAATCAAAGCAAAGTCACACAAATATGGAGAAGAAACATAAATAAAAAATCAAAAGCCTCTACTCATGAGAGAACGGAGAGATAAAAAGCTGGATATAAGAAGCTTTCCACCTAAACGCAAACAAGTCAGTGCTTTAGGTAAATGGTAAATCGCTACAGTCCTCATCAATTAACCGGATCAGTTCCGGTGCCATATATGCCAACCAATGTGATGATGTCCATATAGCGTTATTCCTGAAACAAGCTGGCAATTACGATAAAACTTCCACTGAAGTTTCTCGGCTTACCTTCGTGGACCATGCTGAAGAGTCCGAAATTGGTGATAACGTCCTTGCTTTTGCTTTCAATGAAGATGTTTTTCGAGCGAAGATCTTTATGAATAATCTTCTTCTGACGAAGATATGAGACACCCTGGATAAATACAGCTTATCAAGATTTTGATTACAGATCATAGCCAGCATCCTTAGGCCCCGGACAGACTTCACGCGATTTGATCGTCGCGACTGAATCGCGACGAGACAACTGTTACAACATCATTCCAAGCCGATCAACTTGCATTTTGGTTGTGATACTTTTCCGGCCCGAAATTTTTGAATGTGAAATGAAAATGAATGGAGATGTCGGCGATTGAGTCGCGACGATCAAATCGCGTGATGTCTGTCCGGGGCCTTACCTGACAAATCTGAATAGCTATCACATGTGCGGCCCCTATATCAAGCGGTTTCATGAAAAAGATGGTGTAACGAATAACTCATCACGATGCCATATTTGCCTGCTTCAAGACAATAACAAAGGAATAAGAAGACTATATTGTCGTGTCGAGTGTTCTAAAGCGAAAAATAGGTTCAAACTTTTAAATTAAACAACTGGTTAGTCATGTAAACTTACTTTGTGGGCCGCTACCTCCGACTTGAACGCATCTAGTCGCCTAGCTTCTTCAAAATGGTTCATGTTGAGGAATTTTATTGCTACATCACCAAAATGATGTCCTCGTTGGACCTCAAAAACAATGAATTTTGAAACAGCAAATGAGTTCAAAATACTAACATAACCAAATCATCCATTAACGACAGCGTTTTTGTGAGAATCAATTTTGTGGAAGAATATTGCGACTTCGTTCCAGCTACCCTGAAAATAATGAGATAGTGTGGAAAAAAAGCAAAATTGTACAGTTTCTAGACTGCAGAGAGTTGATACACCACATTTCCAGAAAAATTAAGCAAAAAACAAATAAAAAAGTGAAAATACAACTTAGTAGCAATGCTACCTGCGCATTTGGACCTCGAATAGTGCTCGTGTTCCATCTATTTCCATCTGTGTGGTTTCTTAGAGGTGATTTGCCGCTGGTAGAACCATCACTCGCACCCACTTCAGTCTAAAATACCAATATTGAGAACGGTCACAAAACAGGTTCGATAAAGAGAAAAATCTAACCTGTACAAGGAAATTGAAATGAATGCTTATAGGTCTGTACAAGAGAACCGAAAGAATGGCATGCTCACCCCTCCTCTGCCAGTTGAATCCAAGACAACCGTGCCTTCACTACCCTCTACTAGTCGAGAGTTCAGTATGACGGGCCTTCACCATAATCGGTAGTGCTACTGGTTCACTCCGACGTGCTATAAGTTCGTGATGAAATATCAGAGCGACACTTATAGGACTCAGCGATACGCCGTTCGACTGGAGCGCGCTTTCCTCCTTAGGAAACGGGCCTGCTGAGGCTATTTTTGGCTCTAGCAAAGAGGAGAGGAGGAAGTTTGAGACCAAAATTTCAAGATATACTAATCTTTAGGTGTAGAGTAGATTTATGTAAAAATTTTCAAAAAATCATGTGAATTGAGAGTTTTGACAAGCTCAGCTTGTCATTAGCTTGTCAAATGACAAGCTAATTTGGAAATAACTTAAGCACGCTCTTCATTCACATAAGTTTTTCATAATATTTCATATTTTTGTTACTTAGTCCCACTGCGCAGATACACACCAAATCCCACGCGATTTCGTCACCTCTGCGTTGCAAACGAGCCATTTTTTCATTTTCTTGACAGCGGGAAATTTTCAGAAAAAAGTTTGCCACAACCTTCAGTCACATAATTTTTCAATGAAACTCCTAATTTAACTACTACAGGCTTTTCCACATACTTACCAAGTTTCATACCATATCGTCATGTGCTCGTTGCAAACGAGCCAATTCAATTCGCATCTTCATTTACCAATTTTGCAAAATTCTCGGAAAAAATACTTATTACTCGTTCCGTTCACATAAGTTTTTCATAATTTTTCATACTTTGTTTCCACTAGCCTCCCTCCGTTCGCTTACAAAATTTGGTGTCATATCGTCACGCATACATTGAAAACTAGTCATGTATGCTGTTACAAATAGCATCGTTTGGGCGACGTCGCGCGTGCGGCAACTAGCGACGGCGCGGTTTGACGCGCGCGAACTCCAGTGTTCGCCTGTTGAGGCACATAACATGTTAAAATAAGCGGGGGGGGGGGGCAACTACCATTTTTTCTGGGGCTTCGCCTCGGACCCCGCAAAAACGATATTCCCTTTGCTTTTTTTGCCGAAAACGAATTCCAGCTTGTCATTTGACAACCTCGTGCCGGGCCCTGGTCGTAAGCCGCTTTTCGACATCGGTCTTATCGACTTCATCGATTTTTCGAAAACTTTGAGCAACGGCGAGGCTGGGAGTTGGCACAGATGGGTAAGTGAGAGTGCTAATTACGAATACAATATTAGTTTATAACTACCAGTCGCCTTTGCCGACTTTGTCGAATTTTTGCAAATTTTTAACGACAGAGGTGAGAGTTGGTATAGCGGGTAAGCAATTATGCCGTTAAAATATTATCGGTCTACATATATAGATAAACATAAAATCCGCAATCAGAGTGTTCTGCAATCATTCAAGGCGACTTTCGGAAAAGTATACGGTCCAAATTTAGGACGATATCTATGAGGATGTGAGTTCTCAAGCTCATAGGTCGGCGATCAATACAGATGAGCACCTTGCTTAAGCATGGTCTGATAGCACTGTCTCTAGTGATGTCGAATCACAAAAAAGGAGCAGGTAAGTATTGCAGCAGATACACGAATAGCGCAGGCACTTTCAGGAACTTGCATAGTATCCAGCATTCTCTCACCACAGCCCCATTAAAATGTGTTTACGGCGAACAAAGAATTTGAAGAGCTATATATTTTCGCGATCAGCGTGCCCGAAATCCGGAGAAGTTTCCGGTCAATCCAAGAACATCAATATTTTAGCCGAAACCTGTTCGTGAGCAGAGCTGAAACGAGGAAAAAACCGAAACAGGATTTCTTACAAGGGAACGATCCCAACTTAAGGTGGCGAACTGGAATGAACCGCATACCATTAGATGCGTCTTGATGAGCTGATTACAAATCCGTCTTCCATATCTGCGACAACGTTATCTGCAAAAAGTTATGAGCGATTGAAAATGTGAAGTTATCGGGGTTTCAATGCATAATATGCTTCAAAATTCAACTTGGAAGTGCACGACTAGCATGATATTGAGTGTACTGATTCCAGGGAATGCTCAGATTTTAAAGAAACACAGATGAGTGTTTTTGAACAGCTAAAAAGCAACTTAAAGTTCTTTGGTAAGAGCTATGAGCAATGAAAAGTCCAAATTTGGCAAATGTACAGCGCCATACCTCGAAAATTAGTTGTTCAAAAACACTTATCTGTGTTTCTTTAGAATCTGAGCGTTCCCCGGAATCAGTATACTCAACATCGCTAGTCGTGCACTTCCAAATTGGATTTTAAAGCATATTATGCATTAAAACCCCGATAACATTTTCAACCGCTCATAACTTTTTGCAGATAACGTTGTCGCAAATATGAAAGACAGATTTGGAATCAGCTCATCAAGACGCATCTAATGGTATGCGGTTCATTCCAATTCGCCACCTTAAGTTGGGATCGTTTCCTTGTTAGAGAACTTGCGCATACTCAGATAATCGCCGGGGGCAGGCGGTCCGCAAACTCGCGCTTTTCTGCAGGCGGTCAGCAGATTTTTGGGGCGTGGCCAAACCTTCAGCGGGCGGTACTTTCGTCTTCTGCCAGCGGGCAGCAATACAAAATTTCCTGCAAGCGCTCCGCAAATAATTTCTTTCAGCGAGCGCTGGCCAAATTTTCAGCAAGCGCTCGGACTCTTTTTAGGCATTTTCGGGCGTACGTCGAGCGCAGGTAAGACTCTGTGTGGCAGAGGTGTCACCGTTGGTTTAGTTACTCAAGTTTGAGGTACTTTCTCTCAGCGGAAAGTACCTGAGGGTTGAGCGGTCCTCCACAAAGGACCGTGCGGCCCTCGAAATTTTTGCATATTCTCGCGGAAAGTCCGCGAGAATGCGGCCACTGCGCCGCAGCTAATCCATAAAGAAACCGCGATTGTTCTTCAAGCTTTCGTCTTTAATTTCGCCAACTTTCTTCCAAATTTCTGCAAGCGGGCCGCAAAAAACGAACTATTTTTCCGGTGCCCGCCTGCCCATAAATCGCATCGCCGCTTGCCCCCGGCGATTATCTGAGTAGAGGTTATCTAGCCTCTTCTGATTACGAAAAACACACCTGCTTTGCAAATTAGCGTCTGACTGTGGGGTTACGGTAAGTGAAATTTGAACAGGAATTTTTTCGGGATTCGCCGGCCTATCCAGGGCCCGGCACAGTTGGTTTGGGGTCAAACTGGACTTCGTAAAAATTTGCGGAGTCATGGAGGACTTCGTTTTCAAAAGTCCTCCAAACCAACGCGTACCGGGCCCTGGGCCTACCTCTCTGGAAAAAAGTCTCCGCAAATCGTCGGTGCATGCTAAACTACCTGGACAACTCTACCGAACTCATGCTTACTAAAGTCCTTTAAGTGTGTTTTGCGCTGCGTTACACCATTGCGAATACCCATCCCCACAATAAAAATCGAGCAGACTGAAAACGGAATAAGATAGTGTAGCATAGCATAAGAAACTGAGCATCACAAATTTTTCGGATTGATTTTTCATGCTATCTGAAAGAAGTTATGGAGAAAAAAAACGAAAAAACCGAATCGTCAGTTTTTGCGTCTTCTGTCGAATAATTAATGGTACTGTAGAGCGCGTTCGGCGGATGCTCGCAAGGGGTATTGAAGACGCCAAACTTATCCTTATATTCTCCAGTTCTATTAAGTGAGTGAGAGAACTTGAAGAGAGTATGCAGAGAATGAAGCAAATTTGACACAAAACGGTAAAACTGCGGTGTGGCCTTGCATATTAACAAGTTTTCTAAGGCCCTGGACAAACCTCGCGATTTGATCGTCGCGACTCAGTCGCCAACATTTCCATTCATTTTCATTTCACATTCAAAAATTTCGGGCTGGAAAAGTATCACAACCGAAATGCAAGTTGATCGGCATGGAATGATGTTGTAACAATTGTCTCTTCGCGATTCAGTCGCGACGATCAAATCGCGTGAAGTCTGCCCGGGGCCTGATACATATCATTTTTGGGGGCTAACATCACAACCAGAGTAGTATAGTTACAATAGGAATCAAGTACTCTCAAATACAAATATGTTTACGACTCTATGAGCTAAAACTTTCAAACAACAGAACGCGAGGTGCTTCATTTTCATTTGATAGCTTGCGGCGGTCGCTCTATGGCAAGGTGTATCCTCTTCATCGATGTTTGCGAACATTGATGCAATGGAGCCATTTCAGTACAAGATCCGAACGCTCGGAAAGGAGCAAAACGAAGAAGAAGAGATCAAGGAGAAGCGATAGCGAGAGAAGCGAGAGAAGCAGCAGAAGCAGGAGTAGGAGAAGACGTAAGATAACTTGCCCGTAGAAAGCGGCTTTGAAAGTAGTTGTTGTGTTTTGCAGAACATAGGTGTCGAGATCGGGAAGAAGCGGCTCTAAGAACCATAGATCTTCGAAAAGGTCTTCGAAATCACACAAAAGCAAGCGAAGATCAAGAAGATCGCGGCGATCACGCAGATCTGAAAGGAACAGGGGAAGGGTAGGCAATCTTATGCTTTAGCGCCACCATCAATGGATCTATGATCTCGGTCTCAGATAGTCGTCTCATCTAGAGTTTTCGTAAAGGGTCCAAGCATTAGAAAACTTACCCCCCCCCCCGCCTCTTCCTTACTCCGCCCAGCTTCGCTTGTATGGGGTAGGCGACCCTTCCACCGCACATACTACTGTGACTAAAAAATGAACGAAGAGTTTGCCTACTGAGCCGTTGCCATTAGCGGTCGGTAGCTTACATTCAAAAAACTCTAGCTGAGAAGCGGTAGGCTACCTAAGAAACGGGTACAGGAATATGTGTTTTCAAATAAAGAGTGGTATCATAAAAATCAGTCGTTCATCTTCTTCGACCGCGATATCTACACTCTGTGTCAGCCGTGCTCTTTTCGCCGTAGCAAATACGCATGCGCAAGGGTCATTGCGCAGCGATCTCCGATCGATGGCAAGTTTGAACGCACAAGCGGTAGTCCCGAACGAGGCATGAGGCTCTAACGTTGCGCTTGAGCTGACTGCAAAAGGAGCACATCATTGACACAGACTGTATCTCTCTGCTCGCATCACTATTGCCATACTCCGGAGCCAGATGCGAAAAGCGTATCTATGTTCTCAGCTAATCCATCCATTCGATTCATTGGCTTCGCCAGCGATTTACTCCAGTTTTTGGAGCCTACGGGCCACATCTCTCTACGGTGCAATAGAAGTATGGAATTTCTTTGCAATGTATCGCAAAGAAATTCCGTATTTCATCGCTGACCCATAAACGGGATTGCTCTCATGTATAAACTGCGACTACTGTACCAGTGTGTCTCCAAAGAGCCGGGCATACATCACGCGATTTCATCACTTCGCGATTCTCCCAACTGGACAAGTGACACGAGTTCATTGCATGCCAATCATCTTGTACTCCGTTGTGATAGTTTTCCGAAGCGACCAATCGAACTAATTACCATAATGAAATGAAAGATGATCGGCATGCAATGAACTCGTAACAGTCGTCCTGCTAGAAGAATCGCGAGGCGATGAAATCGCGTCATGTATGCCCGGACTCTACAGTTCTTGAAAATTAATGGCGACATCCGACTGAGTCGCAATTGGCTGCCTGAGTCAACCAGCCAAATGCCACCAAAATGGTGAGCGATTGCACCCATACAGTATCCTGCAGCCAATCGCTGTTTTCGGTGGCTCTCTTTCATCCCTACAGCAACCTCCAAGGTCGGAAAACGCCTTGAACACTTCTACAGTTTTGCGAGACTTCAAGCACAGTCCTGGACCGAGCTTCCAGAAGGTCAAAAGCAATGAAAAGCTCACAACTTTTTCCAGCCAGTGCCTCTAACGACGAAGACAGTTATAATATAGCTGTGGCAGTCCTCAGCGAATCGTCAATCGTCGTATGCACTTGAACAAGCATTAAATTTAGAACACTATCAAGCTCATCTACAAAAAAGGGCATCGCTATGTGAAAATCACACTTCGTTGCTGTGTCTCAACTCATAAAACAGGTATCCCGTTTACGGACAATAAGACCATCCAACTAACACTATCCGTTTCCAGCATCAAGTGACTGGACGAGTTCCGCGCTCTATCGATCTCACTGATTATTTTGATACGACCATTACAATTCTAGCTGACTACATCGAAAAAAGGAGAGATAGAAGTATAAGATTGGCTTTATGTGTTCGAATGTTTATTGTTCGTGTTTAAGGCTAAAATATCATTCTACGCTTTGGCAGAGCTACTGAAGCTCACAAAGACTTTTGTGATGGAAGATCTACAAAGGCGCCTTGAAGAGGTGAAATTTTCCACTTGTAGACATTTGCCTATATTCTGATCAAAGTTTGAGATTACTTATTGCCCTATGAATTTCAGATCCTCATTTTGACCGCCGATACTTCTACCGATCATCTCATACAAGCGGTTCTTGTAGCTGGCACATCAAACATTACAAAAGAGGTAAACACGCCCAGACAGCAGAAACAGAAGGGTGATCTCGGTTGCAGACGGAGAATGCCCTGCATTATCTCGCCGCTTGGAGTTTTGTGGAAATGGCCAAGTTACCGGACTTCCAGCGCATTCCGTACCACCAGTTTGTCATGCTTCTAGCCAGGTAAGCCAATAATTGTGGGAATGTCAAAACTTTAGGCACTCAGCTCTCTGCCTTATACCCACTCCGTCAGCGCAAATTCGGACAAGGGAATGCATATGGTTTGACCAATCCAACCATGCTGCGCATCAATGCACTTGCTTTGAATGATCTGCTAAGCGTATGGAAGGAGTTATGATACTTCAAACATGACAACATACTCAAGTCCTAGTGAACAACGTTCGTTAGAAGGCAGCCTGAGGGTGTGTAATCGCAATGATCATGGGTATCCCATTACAGAGAAGCACACTTACTAGAAACCTGAATAAGGTTTTAGAAGGTTCTCCTTGGAACATGCGGAAGACTCAATAAATCTTCACTTTAAACGCTCATAACTCCTTCCAAATAAGCATTAGCGGATAATGCGAGTGCGAACAGCTTGTCCTGAGTTGGTCGGACCAAGTTCTGACATTCCCTCGAGCCTTTCGAAAGGCGCATTTAGCCTCTAACCATAATCATTTCTCCACCGATCGTTTGGCTTACAGCTGCGAGCTACATGTTGCTCATGAAGTCGTCGCTGCTGATGCCGCTCTTCTATGGCTTGTCGGTCAACCTCATCCAGCTGTTTACGTGCCTGGTGTATTTTCCGTGGTAACTAATTTTCAACTTTGCCGTAAGACCATTATTCAAAATTCGAACTGCACTCAGATTCGTTCCGCTTATCTAAGTAAAGTAGATCGTCAGCTCATCGTAGAACGCATCGCTACTCTGCAAATGCCGGAATCGGTATGCCTGGGCCATAAGCGGAGTGAATGCTTAGCTTTTTTCAATGCAGGTGGCTCGTTTCGCCAAAAATTCGATGGAGTCAAAGCATAGTAGCCGAATCTGCCTTGAAGGAACACACATCAATCGTCATCTAGTCCGTTGTGGTATACCAGATCCTGAGAAACGTCCGAAAGAGACACAACTAGTATTGAGCAGACCACGTGAGGAGATCAAATGGAGTTAGAAAAGTAAGCGCTATAAGTAGAAGAAACTCGGAGGGTTCGCTTTTATATGATATTATGTCTTTTCTAGATCTAGAAGAGCAGAAAAAATCGAGGAGATCGAAAAGATCGAGAAGATCCAAGAAGTCCAGAAGTAGAAAGGTCACTGGAAACCATTTTCTCCTCAAGTCTTTCGAAATTAATGTTTTGCAGAATAGAAGAAGCAGCCAAAGCAAAAGATCTAGCCGCAGGAGTAGATCGCAGCGTTCATCGAGAAGTAAACGGTCGCCAAAGTAAGTAGAGTGATGAATCTCATTGACAATTTTGATTAAGGGAATAATCGAGGTACAGTCTGTGTCAATCGTAAACTTCCTTTTCCGCACGCGCATCGTCACATCAACGCCTCGCGCAACGTCCGTGAGCGAGCAACATGACCATACAAGTCGGCTTCATTGATCGCAGGTCGCAACGCAAGGCTCTTGCGCTGGAATGCTCATCCTTACTCAAAAGAACTGGCCGATTGATACAGACGATAAACAAAGTGTGAAAGTACTCAAAGTTGCCCCATGAAGCTCATTTTTTATGGAAATATACAGCCATTCTACATCGCACACTTGTGCTAATGAACAAATATTGCTCAATTCTTTTTCAGATCGGAAAGATCCGGATCAAAAAGCAGACGCTCGAAAAGAAGCAGTAAATCGTCAAAAAGACGTCACAGATCTAGCTCAGAAAGACGTCGCAGCAGGCATGAAAGTAGAAGCAAAAGCAAGAGGAGCCAAAAATCAGAACGTAGTAATGGAAATGGTGAAAGTAGGAAAAAACGCGCGAAGGAGGGCGAAGAATCGGGGTGAGGAGTAATCTAGCTCTGGACTTGGTCTGATAAAAAAAAATCAATTCCAGGAGCGACAGAAGCGAGAAGAGGCGTGGGAAGAAAACGAGGGACGAGTAAAATTCTTTGACAAAGCCACTGATACAGCGTAGATGAATTTTGATGTAGTAAAGCAGTATGTAGCTGTATTAAAGCTGTTGCCCAGGCATAGATGCGTAGTCCCTTGAAAAGATGTCTATGTAGGTACGAACATCCCCAGACACAGTGTATCATATGCTGGAAAAGAAAGTAATCATCCTTAACACAAACAAAAACGAAATAAAGGTTTAGTCCTGCAAAACTCGAAATTCTTGATTCAGAATTCTCAAAGCTGAGCAATGTAAAAATTTCGACGCAGAACTCCTGCTAAAGCTCCTGCTGCCTACGGAAGATTTTTTGAACGTAATCCACAAAGAATATTTATGATGGCGAAGGTGTTGGTAATGGCTACGAAAATTCCTACTGACACCGTTGCGAATTAGCAACTTTTCTTCAACGACTGTCAATCGTCAGGAGTTGAGAAAAATGGGTGTATGTCAAGAGGCGCGATTTTTATTGCCAGATCGACATTAAACAGCGCATTTTTAGTATTTTATGACGTCCTAAGAGCGATTCAAATTTCTAACAAATAATGAAATGCGTGAATGTCTCATGGAAAGCTTAATCTTATTATCTTGAAATATTAGGTTGTCAAGAAAATAATGTCGGTTTTTATTTGCTTGCTTTAACAAAGCAACCAGACTCAACCCAACAAAGGGTAAGGGGTACTGTTCGATAGAGCAAAGCAAGCTCTACAAGATGGCACTCATATCTTTGCGCCATGATCGATCCACGGAGAGTTCGAACTCAAAATCTAAAGATTTCCAAATGCCCAAAAATCGAAAAAAATCAGATCTTCGTCCAAATAATTTCTACGGACCTCCCACTCGCTCACATCAATACTATCGATATCTGATATCCATATGTGCAATTGCCGTATTTTTTCCTTGACTAGAAACTGAGAAAACGAAAATTTCCCTGATTTTCTCAAAGCAATGCTGAGCCATTTTTGCATATGTAGTTCTATACTACAAGCCTAGGTAAGTATAACTGTAGATTTTCAGCCTATTCCAAGCGGTAGTTTTCGAAAAATAACGAATTCGGTTTTTTTTGTTTCAGTTTCAGTGCCAAAATCGACATTTCTCGAAAAGTACCGCCCGAAATAAGCTCAAAACCTACAGTTATGCTTACCTAGGCTTGTAGTATAGAACTACATATGCAAAAACGGCTCAGCATTGCTTTGAGAAAATCAGGGAGATTTTCGTTTTTTCAGTTTCTAGTCAAGGAAAAAATACGGCAATCGCACATATGGATATCAGATATCGATAGTATTGATGTGAGCGAGTGGGAGGTCCGTAGAAATTATTTGGACGAAGATCTGATTTCTTTCGATTTTTTTGGGCATTTGGAAATCTTTAGATTTTGAGTTCGAACTCTCCGTGGATCGATCATGGCGCAAAGATATGAGTGCCATCTTGTAGAGCTTGCTTTGCTCTATCGAACAGTACCCCTTACCCTTTGTTGGGTTGAGTCTGGTTGCTTTGTTAAAGCAAGCAAATAAAAACCGACATTATTTTCTTGACAACCTAATAAATTCAAAACATAAGTCTTGGAGGTCAATACCCGTCAAAATAAAAACATTGGCGTTTTCGTGAATATCTCAATCGAGTTTTTACCAAAAGCCGTCAAACTTATTAAGTGGTAGCTTCAGATGCTTAGTAAGCTAGGACATTTTGTCTGGTATTCTTGAAAGACTCGCATAGGTCTATCTAAACTGAGCTTTTAAGTTGGTAACTTCTAAAAAAATCGCGCCTCTTGACCGTCTCCCTAGGAAAATTTGTGACACAGAAGTCGCTCCCGTCAATGATGGAGCCGTCATACTCAGCTGTAAATTTGCAATCAATTGGGTAAATTTGCATGAAGTTCGTAAAAACTTGTTGTCCCGAATGTTGTACTGTTTTTTGAGGAGCAATTCACGTAAGTTTATATCCAGACTGATTTGTCTTTGAATCACTCAGGTAATTGCCGCAGCTGTGAACCAATTCTTTACCTCAGGCAATGTTAGGTAATTTTCACTATTTTGACCCAATACCCTATGGACGAGATTGACAATCTTCAAAAAAGCTGATGAATTTGGCGGATAATTCCTTTTAGCTTCTATAGTAGTCTGTGAAGAACCAAATATCGATCTGATAATATTTTAAAAGTGACCAAATACCAGATTTCGTCAATTTAAATCTCGTCAAACGCCAATTCGTAGATATCCCTGCAGGTGCAACAGAATCTTGTGGGACTGATTCATGCTAATGAATATATTATAATCAGAAGCCAAAATTCAAAACTAGTAGATATTGCAAAACACCTCTTCCTTTTGAGATTGACTGTCAAAGTTAAACTTCGAAAGATTCCAATTTTCGAAATTCTAAAGAGAAGAGACTGATGTAATTAGATACGGGACTACCAGCAATCAATCAAAACAATGTGAAGAAATTAGTGTAAAAACTTTGCTCCGTTCAGCATATCAAATTTTTGCAAGATCTAAATCTCGAATTTTTGCTATTGACTTAGTTGCAATTTGAAAACAAATTTTTAGAATAGACAACATTTGAGTGAGCATCAGGGCATTTTGCTATGTATCTCTCGCATCGAAGCACTGTTGAAAGTTCTTCTACATTTTTTATCTGTAGGCTGTAAAAGAGGAGCCACCATCCGACACAAGCCCTTCTCTTCGTTGCCAATTTGCGAGCTACAACTTAAACTTTACTGCGGTTATAAGGTAAGGCTGCGTGCAGCTCTAGCACGGTACTGGCACGGTGCTGGTACAGCTGCGCCACACCGGCCACTCTGTGCGCCGTGAAAGTAATGTAAGAACGTCTTGCCAGATACTGTGAATTAGCTTGCGTATCAGAAGAAAACACCCCGCTTCCTCGAGAGTTATAGATCCTTGTCCGCCCAAAATGCAGAACTGGTTTTATTTTGTTGAGATACACTCTTGTCACAATCAATGCGACAGAGATCAATATATGATGAGGGCACATATAGAAATTACAAAAATAGGAAATCAGCCCGTGAGCGAACGATATCACAAGCATTGAAAAAACTGGGCACTGAAAAAATTTGACAAGGCGGACAGATTGAAGAAGTGCCAAGTGAAGTGGATTAGGTGAGGTAAGGAAAGAGTCAAATTACAGTAAGCTAAGATACTATGGAACCGGAGAAAAATTGCGATGCCATGCAAATACAAGGATGGTGTTAGAAAAGTGTAAAGGGCTAAAGGGGCTAGACAATCTGTAATAGACTATGAATCGAAAACAGTAATGCACAGGCTGATAGAATTCTGAAAAGTGCAAGAATGTGAACTTTGAACATTATTTCAGGGGAGAAAACATAGAGATCGGCGTACGATGCTCAATGGCAGCGAGCTGCGAGCAGGATGCAGCTATGTCAAGATGCTCACTTGAGTTGAACCGTTTCAGTGTAAACTGCGACATAGATCTCCTTCTAAGGAACTTTATGGGAACCGGAACGTTACCACTGTCACGAGCTCTAAACTTCGAAGTTGAGGCACACCGGAGTGGAAAATTCTATAGCAGAAAAACTGACAGAATATTGACTGACTTTGCCAATGCCTTCGCATGTGCCAGAGACGCTCCACAATCCGATGATCCAGATCCGATTGCACTATCATCATAAGCTTGTTCGCGTCGTCCAGCTGTTGCCAAACACACCATTGACCTGAAGTTCAGTAAAAGAAAAGATATCTGCAAGACACAAACATTCTTCATAAAAGCAATGAGTCACTGTTCCATCAAATTTCGGGATGACTGTACTTGACGGTACAATTACAGCCCATGTCAATCGCTACTCCCTTTTGAGCCGGCGCGATCGCAAAAGTTTTGCGTCACCTTCGCGCGCGTTCAGCTTGCGCATTCAAATCGGCCCCATCCGCTCAGGGTCCGCCCTCTCAGAAAGACTATTGATAACAGGAGAGCTATTACCATTGTGGTACGTTCCGGAAGCAAAATATTGGTCATAGCTTCTTTAAGCGGTTCATATCTTCAAAATCGCAACTTCTCACAATATTCTTGTAACAAGCTTCCTAGTTAGTTATTACGTTAGCAATTTCCACTTCGCATTTTGATAGTTTTTCTCAAAGAAAATATAGCAGCTATGTAAGGAAGACAGATGGAAACATTGATATGGGCAGTAACCTTCCCTTCTGAAAAGTCGGCTACCTATTATTGGCACTGTTTGCTATTCACAAACAAAAGAATGCAAATAAACGAAAAAAAAAACTAGAAATACAGATCAACAACGTCTCGTCTTACCCAGCTATATTTCTATTCTTCAGCAGAATCTTCTCCACAGCCGGTTTTGCAGCACTTCGTGTTACTGCCGGTGGTGCTTCAGATACAGTTTCCGGAGTGACGTCACCCACATTCTGTGGACCATCTCCGTTGGCTGCTGGATTACGACCTTGACGAGAGCACTGAAACACGAGGTCCCCAATTGGAAAATGCTTATTTTGACATATAAGGCTTACCAGCAATGCATATTCTTTGTCGGTGGGATGAATAAATTCGCAACGAAGTCCGTATGGGCAATAGTTGGACGAATAGGGGCCAAAATTTTTACACAGTTTTGTTTTGTATCGTGAATTCAGCTGACGCTGTGGCTGCTAAAAAGATATGCGAGACACCAACGGAGAACACCGTATTCGCTCAAGGAAATTGACTTACTGTCTCGGCTACTCGAAGTTCCTCTGGTCCATGCGCAAATTTGCAACGGCTACCCATTTCACACTGTCTTCCAGACGCATAGGTCATGCACATTTTAGTCTTGTAGTTCGATGCAGGTGGTGCAGGACGTCGTTGGCGAAAAGCGCGCTAGAACAGAGGCATAAATAATTTTCCGTACCTTCAGTCAAGTTCCCTACATCGTATTCCCTTTCGTTAAAAACTTCGAGTGTCGTGTCTTGTTCCTCAGAGACCACAGATATCTTCGAGAGGTTGGCAAGTAAATCATCATGATCCAGTTGTGGATTCCTATACCGGCAAATTGCAGTTGCGAAACTCAGAAGCACTCAGCACCAACCTGTGGTACTTTACGTGGGCATTTCCTGGATACTGCATTTGATTACCCATTTGTGGAGGAATTTGTATGTACTCTGTTGGTAAAGGTGTGGATGTACTCAGCGGGCGAACAGCCGGCTTCGGTTTGGTCACTAGGTTGCGTATTCAAAGCAGGAAAAAACTTTGCAGATATATTAATAGAAATAAAGTACTGTAACATCAATCTGAACGAGAACTTACTTTCAGCGGCCACTACGGTATGTGGCTGAGCTATCTGTGGTGTCATCGCAATCGTTGGTTGCATATACATTTCAGGTGAGTAGAAGATTGGTGTAGCTGTGGCTGCCGCCGGTGTCGCCGTAGGAACCGAGTAGTATACTTGTGCGGTTGGAGATGGCATGTAGATAAATCCCGGCTGCCCTAAAAACTATCATAGTGTCATGACTAATTACCTACTACGCTAGTCCAAAATGGTATACTCGAATTTTCACGCACTGAATTTCCTTTCTTCAACCCATCATATCATCTGTTACCCTCACCTTCCGACAAGGTTCTCTTATCTGGAGTAGATTTTAGCTAAGGCTCTGAACTCTTTTTTTTAACAAAAATTAGACTTTAGCTGAAGCACTGAACTCTACGGAACATTCGTCGCATTTTTTAAAATTACTTCGGGTAATAAGAATGTGCAAGTGACTTCTTTAAACTTGTAAATAATCAACATAATTTTCTAAAAAATTTTTAAAAATTTAAATTAGCCTTGTAAAACAAATTTTCGGAGTGATCGCACTCATTTTTTAAATGAAGTGCGTGACTAACACCACGTGATTCATTCGAAAAAAATTTTTGCCGTCTCTCCCCCCCCCCCCCCCGGACGCAAATCCTGCGACCGCCACTGCTGAGGACTCATTTTTCTACGCACCAAAGTTATAGATACATGAATACAGCTCATGTCCCACGGAAATGAGGTGAATTGATGATAGGGTAAAAGGCCATACCAAACCGAGCTTTATTTTTTATCAGTGATTCAACCACGGGAAGGGGATTTTATTCTGCTTCATCGAATTAGGTAGAGACTTATTCGCACGCAGAAACAGGGCGCCATTGCGGACGTTGTCGGCGTCTCCCACATCGAACTTAAAGGCAGCGGACAGGCAAAATGGACCCCTGTCAGATTTTGGTAGTTTCGGGTAGTGGACCCCCCAAGTACACCGTAGCCCCAACCCCACATTCCAATTCATGCGCTAAGTCCTGAAAAAAGCGCTTCAAAACTCCACCAGCCCCGCCCACTTGCATTGAGTGGGCGTTATTGGTGGAAGTTTGAAGCGCTTTTTTCAGGACTTAGCGCATCAATTGGAAGTTGGGGTTGGGGCTACGGTGTACTTGGGGGGTCCACTACCCGAAACTACCAAAATCTGACAGGGGTCCATTTTGCCTGTCCACTGCCTTTAATATCAATCCAACCACTTGCTGTCTCTCCCGAACATGTACTACTTTACTCGGACGCAGCGGCGTTTATTCTCTGCAATGATTTGCCTGCATCGTCTCAGCCGCACAAAAAGAGATGCGAGATGAAGAGAGACCGCAAAATAAGGTTTCGAGCATTGTGACACCATGCTACACTCGTTTCCAAATCGTTAACGTGAGTTAGACGAATAATTTCGGAAGTTAATTTTTCTGGGAAAAATTTGGAACGTCTTGGCTTCTTCGACTTTACTGAAGCTCTTAAACCTAAAGCTGGGAACCTAGCATTTCATGATTCTTGAAGCGATTTCTTTGCCTCCAGCCAAACCTTTCGCCTCCGCACATCAAGAACCTCAATTAGGCACCGCCTCCGAACTAGTGGTCACGCGACGCACAACAGTAGGACGAAAAGACCAGCAGCCCGCGGAGGGGTGCCTAATTGAGGTATTCGTTCCTCTAATCCAGGAAGTTTGAATCCCGAGTCTGGCTGCAGATGTTTTTCGATCTGCGCTAGTCAGCCAACAAATAATTACATTTCCACAACTTCAATAATCGCTGAGCGCTAAAAACGAGCGAAAAGCTCCTGCTTATGCCGTCTTTTTTTGCACAAGTAAAGGCGAAGAAATCACCACTAATCTATCATAAGAAACACATTTGCGCTTCGCGCATGTGCAGTTGAAGGGCAATACTTGTATTTCAACCCATTTTGTATGATTCACTGATTGCCGTGAGAGAAATAACAAATTTTTGTTTCGTTTCAGACACATGCAATGTCATGCAAAGCGTTCTCGAGCCGGTCACTTCCACAACAGATATTTATCCACTTAGTCAATTTTACATTTTTGAGATTTGTATTACGTACCGACTGGCATCATAACTGGTTGTGAAGCTTGTGTCGGAGCTGGCGTCATCATATACGGTTCTCCATAAAAACCTCCAGTAAGCTGATAAGACATTCCCGGTGGAGCTGCAGGAGGTTGTGCAGTCATAGGTGCATAATAGAACTGAAAATTGGAAATCTACCAAATACATAAGTAGTTGTTGTGTTAAAAACCTGATTTGGGTCAAGGATCTGTCCTGCTGCTTGCATTTGTGCTAAATTGATTGGCTTTTATGTTATACCTGATGTGCACGGATGTGAAAGTGATGAAACAGGTAGATAAAGCCCCTGCTGTTGTATGTTAGTCAGGTTGAGAGGATTTTGGTAATCTGTAACGATAAAATGTTAGGACTGGAAAAAAATTTCCGCTTGTACAATTCCTACATAGCATTTGTGCTGATAATTAGAATTGATCATGAAAAAGACTGAGGGAGAGTCATGGAAGCGAGAGAGAGGCGTATGAACGGCCAAAACACTCTCATAAACCGCGGGCCCGCCAAACCTCTCATTGATTGAACTCATGACCGGAGATCAAAAGATCTCATTTTAGCCGTTCCGCTATGAAGGATTACAGAAAAGAATGACTACGACGTATCTGAAAAGTTCCCATTGTGTTCGATTCTGTGATTATGACACTACATAGAATGATAAAATGGCAAGCTGTTGCTTACATATTTGCGCGTAATCAACCCAGCAAGAGAAATTGTTGATCTAATTTCTAACGTAAGATCAGCCACCAACTTTTTGAAACTGAGTAGGGGGGTAAACTCGCGGATGGATAACGGATACATCTATCTGAACATTTCTAGCTGTCAAAGCTCATTCCAGCCAGTTACCACTTCTATAAAATTTACAGACTAAGGTCAGCTCAGCTGATGTTAGAAGGGTTTGAATTCTGGTCACAAGCTATAAATTTGTGGAACTGTTGGGGCAGCCTGTGTGCTTGCCATCAAGTTCGAGTATCTTTTCCTTCTGAGCTGCGCCAGATTCTCACAATACCAGAAAGTGATAGCGGGCAACATTTTAGTAAAACACAAACGTCCATCCCTGACCAAAATTACCTTTGTGAAGCTCTTATACCTACCTTTCTCAATTTCAGACACCATGTTGGAGCTGTTGAAGCTCAAGTCAACTAAGGCACAGCGAACAAGTGCTTTCACAATGGCAATACATACGAGTTTCGTTGCGCGTTAATGTGTTTCCCTTTTTCATTTCAGACTTTGAGGAATATTTGAAAATCCCCCAGCAAAGCTATTTTTGTAATTAGTTCTGCCTTTACACAATTCGCATTAAGATAAAAGGAAAAATCACACAAATTCTGTGATGAAAAGCTCATATCTATGTAAATTTTCGGCTTTCAGATTCATGTAGAGGCGGGTTGCGGACTTCCCTGATTTCCAGGATAAACTTGTTAACACGTTGACGACCGGCCATTTTTGACCACATCAAAATGGAATGATGACCTACGGCTGCGGTTTAAACTGTTTAAGAGCTACCGCAATGCCGTGTGTTCTGTATGATAACCAGGCCACCAGTGTTATCAACGCATATTACCTGAGAACTTTTCGTTTCCACATGATAAATTGATGCACGAAAGTGCTAAAAGGTGGTCAGAGCGTGCATACGCGCGGATGCACATGGTCGTCAACGTGTTAAATCTCCACGTTATAGCATTGTATTTCGTACTCTTTCGGTAAGCTTATCCTTAAAATCAAGGGAGTCCGCAACCCGCCTCAATTCTGGGAGCTGATCATATGTATATAGCAGGCCGCGAAATGCGAACTCGTGTACCATTTGATTCAACTGGCTTGGCATCGGCAAAGGCGAGGCTTCATGACCTAATTAAGGCTAGGTAATGATCAGAGAGCACTCGCGCGAGAGAGACGCAGGTGCGTCGCGGGCGCGAGCGGCCTCAATTAGATCACAAAACCCCGCCCTGATAGTGCCAAGCCAGTTGAATCAAAGGTTATGTATGTACATAACTCTTCTTTTCTCGGGAACTCTAGCTGCTTAGTCGTCATTGACGACTCGTCAAACCATTAACTTCCAATCGTTGGCTGTCTTTGATGGACGCCAAAACATTCCGCGGAAAAGACAGTCTACAGATGCCCAAGTCTCCATTTTGTAGAATCACTCACCCATGATAAAACCTTCCAGCAAAAACAATTTTTCTCTTAAAGTGTGCAGCTTATATAAAAAATCCGAAAAATAAAGTCAATTCTTTTGCACGTAGAAACAAGATTTGCACAATTTCGTTAACAATATATTCATAGTCTCCTTCAGTCCGCCACGGGTGGAGGACTATAGTATTCGACGTGTATATGTGACATGTACATTCGCCAATTTGTGATTTTGACCCCTACCGTAAACCTACGGTAACAATGCATTTCGTGCGGAGGAAGTGTGACATTTCTGAACACCATGCCGAATAACCCCTCTGTGCGAAGTTACAGCATTTTGAGATTTTGGCGCCTACCGCACGCCCACCGTAATCCGAGAAAATGACGCGACGTACAAAACCGATGTGATATTCGGCGTCAGCGGACCGAATAACCCTCTGGGCCGAGTTTCGGGCAAATCCGTGATTTTGACCCCTACCACAATCCTAGTAACTCCACCTGATGGTGCTGTCGCACGAAATAAACATCATATTCGTGTTCAGCGTACCAGACCTCCCTAGACGAAGTTTTAGCGAAATTCAGGATTTTCATTTTTGGGTCAATTAATGTGGAATAGCGCCAGCTAAACAATTCGAGTTTGGGATGAATGGCGTCAAGAAAGCTTTGCAAGCTCGTTCTCATATTAGCATTCAGCTGAAATATTTAGGAGTTTTTTACGGAGAAACCCTCACTTCATAGACGCCTACTAAACGATATTTTCTTAGCAAACATTCGAATAATATACACAATCAGAAATATATCTTCATTCTTCATCAGTACAGACAAAAAAGTCAAACTCTATTAAATCATGCAGAAAGACGTGAACACAGCAAATCTTCGAATGACCAAATTTCGAATCGATGACAAAGATAATGGGGAGACAGGAATCATCGCTATGGGTCACATCAATTGCACCAAAATTAATATAACTAAACGTGAAAGCAAACACTTAGTGAACCTGCAATTGGACAAAAGATGGGATCCAAGCACACCGAAAAAGGCACCCATACTCAGTAAGATCATGAACACAATGACAAGCAGTTGATATAAAGTATATTCATGTATTCAAAATTTGTTAAAATTTACTAACCTGATGAGATACACGATCACGAATGAATGAACACAAAATGAGCTTCAAAACGATGAACAATTCTCATGAGCTAGATTTCTTATTAAGATTATTAGCACACCATTTCAAAGAATTTTTTCTACTTCTTCTCAGAACGATTGTCGACAAAAGCAACTCCTGGTCCTCCGTTGGCAAAACGGCGTCGTCCACCAGGTGAAGCAGGAAGACTGCAGTGGAGTCATTGGGAAACTACATATCATAAGCACTGCAGATGTTAGAAACACACCTCTGAATGGGACACGTCGAGTCCTCGACGGCTTGCGTAGATCCGTCAGAAATCAAAGGCGAAGATTCCATAGGAGCTGTAGGCTCAGCTTCCAAATTCTGCAATTTAACCCGCTAACTTCAAACCACGTTGATTGACTGAGGTGTACGTCGTGACAACTTACACCAACACTGAGAGAACGCATGCGTACCATGGGTTGTGCTATTGCGTATGACTTTTTGTCATTGAAAGAAACATCCCGGCTGTCACCAGCAGCCTCCATTCGCTTTGCCAAGCCCATTTTTCTTACCTAGAGGCAAAATAACAGGATAAATGTGCTTCTAAATGTCTCAAGTAAATATATTCTTACAGTTGCAGGCAGGTTGGTGAAGCTCGGCCAGTACAACATCCCCGAATCTTTCCTCATCTCAGACTCCTTTCTCACAGTGCACTCCTCGGATGGAGACACTGTGGCGGCGCCCCTGTCAAAGTCACTTTGGCAACAACTTGATGAATCTCAAAGTTGTGAAACATACTTGAACGTAGGCTGCACAGTGATTTTCCAAAGCTGGTGCGCGATATCGTGCGTAACAAGACCTCCAGCGTTCACATTTATGAATGAAAGTAAGAGAATGCCATCACATCTGAAGTCAGAAATAGCGTTAGGGGATATACGAACATGAGGTTCATGTAAGGCACCATACTTGACTTGATCCGCTTGATACACTTCATCCACACTATTAGAAATCGATAAATCACCCAATAGCAAAGCGATGCCCACTTGATCCAATTCATCCACTTCGCTATTGGTCAGATCAGCAAACTGACCATTAACGAAGTGGATTGAAAGGATCAAGTGGATCAGCGGATCAAGTGTGGCGCATGCCTAACAAGCATAAAAGTCACATAAATGGCTAGCGACATCCACTACACGTCAAACATTGACCTGACTTAGGAAATTTGCCTAAGAGGTACCTGAGAACTTTGTGCACAAAATAATCCACAAGTGCTCTACTTGCGACTGGAGTTGGACGTACACCATGCTCAGCAGCAGCGTTCGAAAAAAGCACGTCTTGTGTCTGAAGTAAGATTATGAGATGATAACTTTTCTGAATCGAAGGCTCACCGGTAAAAAGTTGTCAGCAATTAGCCCGCGATACATTGGTAGGAACAATGCGACCGTGTACCTTATTGCTGAGAATGTAGATGCAATGGCAACGAAAACTATCCAGAACCAGAGGAAGGTGTAGATCTTCTCGTTGATAAAGTTGAGCATTAGTACGCACTGCATATGTTCTTGATGCAGATTTGCCAAGGCCTGCGATATACATCATAATGATAACGATTAACCGGCAAATAGACAATAACTTACAAATCTTGCAACATCGCACAGAACTATTCTAGGGAAAATGCCAGTGTTGGGGTCGTCTGTTCCACTAACTACTGTGGATAAGAGCTAAAATTGCAAAGACTGAAACGCATTATGATCCACCTAATAGTCGCGTGTATGGGTGAAACAGAATAAGCGTAGCACAAAATGCTATTTTTTCATCTCAACTGCAAGATAGGTGATGTCGTAAAAATCGTAACCAGATTGTTTGTGTCATAGGGAAAGAAGCTTTTACTTTTGAGTGGTCAACTTAGCCATATTCAAACTTTCTAAAGTCATAAGTAGTGAATTGGTTCGACGCTCGAAACATCTCATTTGAAATTTCTTGCGCTGCTGTATCTTTATTTTATGCTATACTCTTCACAAAAATTGCCACTTACATGGTATCCCCAGAAGTAGTCACCCTGTCCTACGAAACAAGAGAGCATATACAGTTGCCCAAATGCGTTTATCACTTCCAGCCATTTCGTTACCACATAACATATAGTTGCGATGGAGGAGCCAAAAAATGACCTAACAACGTATAAT
The DNA here is from genome assembly GCA_958299035.1 of Cylicocyclus nassatus. Lineage (NCBI taxonomy): Eukaryota > Metazoa > Nematoda > Chromadorea > Rhabditida > Strongylidae > Cylicocyclus > Cylicocyclus nassatus. The sequence continues at coordinate 51,888,081 of CATQJL010000112.1, read as the reverse complement.
GAGGAAAGATGCTACCCAAAAAAGTAACCACCTTTTACGTTTAGCCTCCAAGAAGTCCTGCACGAAGGTCGCAAGACTATTAAGTGCCGTTGTACGATCTTCACCAGTAAGCGTTCTCAACTTATCCGCCTCAACTACGGCTGTTTCCATGTCGACACCTTAAAGCGAAATCGTGTAAACGCACATCGAAAGGGTTTATTAATGGAACTGCTGTACTTACCGTGACACCAATGTAGACCTATCAATTTCCAGAAGAACTTTGGTAACAAGAAAAATAAGGCTTGCAGGAAAAGCACATAGGGAACCCACTGAAAATACATCACATCCCTACGAGCAGTAATGGGTGGTTTGAGAAGAGCATTATTCTGAACGCTTCGAAAATAAATTTATTCAGAACGGCGAAAAAGTCAAGATGCATTTTGAAATGCACTTTGCTACTCGTACCATCTAATAGGAAACAGAGCGCCAGATCAGTTTGCGCATACTGCAGTAGCCCCTTTCGCTAACACTAGCCGACTGAGAGACGCTGAAGCCGGCTACCGCCATGTTCTTATTAGCACAAATTCACCGTATGGGTCGTCAAGTAGACAGACAGCTTCAAATATAGATAATTATTAGCAGTTTTTGAGCAAATCTGTGGATCCAGCATTCTCTTATCCACGACATATAATGTATGGTTTTTTGCACATAAAAAGGTGTTCCAAAAATGTGCATAAGTTCGATGGTTACTTTCTCCCTCGCACTAAGGTCTTTCGATCTTTGGGTACCATTCTGTAAAACTAATAACTTAGATCCTCTACAAAGCGATTCATTGACCACCCTACATCATTGAGTATTATCCTGAAGATAAGAAAAGGGCCATATTTTTCTCAGATGAAACTAAACAACCCCAAAAACTCTTTAAGTAGGCTGCTTAGATCTGATTATAGAATATGCACTTTACCGTAAGCTTTTGAGTTAGTAATGTGTACTGTAAGAACTCTTAGTCAATGTTCCTTGGGTTGAGCATCGCAATCAGCGTACTGCTAAAGCCCCTGCACGCAACTAGTCAAATTTCTTGAAGCCCTGGTAAGCGGCAGCTATCACGCTTAGCGTATACACACCCTGCATATTGCCTGTATGCTACACACCAATTCTTTTCATTGTAATCGTAGCTTTGAGGACGGCCGAGAAACTGAGATGGCCATGGAAAGATAACGTAAACCAAAGTTATACCTGGTAATACATTATTCGAGGAGACCAGTGACGACTGACGTCATCTTTGCGGAATCTGCCTATAGGAGTGTAGTCAGCGCCAGCTCTGGAGGAAACAAAATGGTAAGGAGATTAGGAAATTCTAGTTAAAATGAGAAATTTAATCGAACGAACCTTTGCTTTGCTTCGTATTCTATGGATTTTCGCACATTCATATCAAAAATACGCAACTTATCTTGAATATAGCAGTAATCATGGTAGTAATGTACCCAGGAGTCTGCAATGCCGTTGAATTATTTCGAGCTTTCACCTTCATTCAAGGGCTTACCGGGACTTTCAGGAGGAGCCATACATTGTATAGGATTACCGAAATGTTGCTTGGAGCCTGTTATCAATACAAAAAACGCCAATAGATACACAGTAGCTCCAAAATTTAGACGATCAACAAAATCTTCGACCAGATAAGAGTCGACTTTCGACAAGATATCGAACACACTTGGTAGGTTTAGCATTGAGATTGTTATCTACAGTACCAAGACCTAAAGAAGTGGTGAATACTCATGCCATAATCAGATGCCAAAAGAAAGATTACTTCTACAGTAGTAGTCGGAAAGAAATATAAACCACCAACACGTAGACAGTATACCAGTCCGAATGAGAATACTCGCTAAAGAAGCAATGATAACCTCTAGTTAACAGCAGAATAGAAGGCAGACGATGCAACGATACCGGCTGGAAAAAAACGAAAATGAGTGCCGCATGGCCGGAAGTGACCGGAAATGTCGTCATTTCTGGCGGACAATCGCCAAAATCATTCGATAATTGCGGGAGTTTGAACGTATTTTTGCCACAGCTTGAAGTCCCAAAATTTTTAACCCTCAGATTGATACGTCAACAGAATTCCGAACTTGGAGTTTCATTGTCTCCGAGACGCGATCAAAGAGTCGTGGGCTCTATAAGTGGCTATCCGGGCCCGAAAACAAAGTAGCGGAGTTTTGCTCATGGGGTGATTTGATATGCTGGTTAGGAAATTTATAATCATTTTGCATGGTAGGGGCTTTTCGAGGATAACTTTAATCACACGGTATGGGGTCAATTGCTCATAATTCGCTGCAGTGGTAAGGAGGTGGGGGTTGACATGCTCATCACGTCATATTCACTCCTCACAATAGTCTCATAATGAGATTGCGCCTAAGTTCATGGTATGTATTAGGTACCTACAGGCCTTGTAAAAGCTAAATGCCAGCGCCGCTACAAGACAGGTGTTCGAGTTCGTTGCACGCCGATCTTACTGTATTGCGGTTGTGATATTAGTCACGGTTAATAGTGTTGGGAAACTATCGCAACCGGAAGCAAGAAGATCGCCATGCAATGATACTGTTATAGCTGTTGTCGCGGTAGATGGCGACGACGGAATCGCGTGAACTCTGCCCGAGGCCTTACACAATATATTTTAGCCAGAAAAGTCTTTCTAAATGAGGCGGGCACCCCTTATCGGGTGGAGGACTATATGTCGCCGAATGTGGAAGAGTCCCGCGGATTTTCTGCGATAACGCATGTCCGCGCATGTAGGTACTACAAGGGTGCGCATATGTCGCAAATGACCGCGGACCGCCCCTTTTCGGCGACATGTAGTCCTCTACCCCCCCCCCCCCCCCTTATCGCTTAGGTAGGTGCCAGAGTAAGCGAATATTTTGTTCAGGTTGGGGTCCCGCGCAGAATGGACGTCACTCATCATGCTGGCGTCAATCCAAATGACGTCAATTCTGCGCGGGACCCCAACGTGAACAAAATATTCGCTTACTCTGGCACCTATAAGCTCCTGCAAGACGAAGGCGGTTGGTCGAGGTGCGACGTGGCTGTGACGCGGCTGTGACGCTGCTGTGACGCAGCCATGTCGCAGCCGCGTTGCACATCGAACCGACCGCCTTCGTCTTGCAGGAGCTTATACCTTATGTAGCTTGTATCGCGTCGGGACCCTACGCCTCCAACCGCTGCGCGCGCTAGCGTTCAGAGGAGGTGCGGGCAGGCAAATTTTACAAGTCCTATGCCAAAATCACGAATTGAGCCAATTCAATGCTAATAGCATGGTAGATCTTCTGGAGTTAAAGGCAGTACGGGCAGATTTGGACACCGGATACTATTATAACCGAGTAACAAGGCCTCGATCTAACCCTTGATGCAACTGGCTTGGTTGCTGGAAGGCGGAGCTCTGTGACCTAATTAGAGCCGCTCGCGCCAGCGGCGCACTCTGCGTCTCTCCCGCGCGCCTGCTCTCTGACCATTACCTACCCTTACTTAGGTTACAAAGCCTCGCCTTCCAGCCGCCAAGTCAGGTGAATCAAAGGGTAGAACTTTCGCGCATATTTGACATTCGAGCACCCCTGCGAAAGGAGAAAAGCGGAGCAGAAAGGAAGGAGGACTACGAGGACTACGCCCACTCCCTTGCGCCACCCGCCCCCTTGAACAAGTCTCCCCAACTCTTGACGTGTTTTCACATGGGAAACACAGTCGACAGTGTATCGTCGACTCCACGATTCGTGTAGAGGCGAGGTTTTGCCAACTCAGAGCGTGGCGGTTTTTGATAGCGAGAGAGTACGAAGAACAATGGTATGACGTGGAGGTTTAGCAAGTTTACCTGTGTTATCAGGCAAAGTCTGCAATACACTATATATACTACACGAATCGTGGAGACGATCATACCTTTTAATGCTTGCTTTCGACAAGGATAGCATTAAGAGCACTCGTCCACGGTCCTTACAAAATTGTTTCAAAAGTGGGATTTTTGAGGAATTCACACATGTTGCGTGCTACATTTGGAAACTGCGTCAAAGCCTGGACATGGCAAAGAAATAGAAGTCGAGGTTCTGCCTGGACACTGCCTTTAAAGGCAGTGTCCGGGCAAAAACTCGATTTTGAGATTTTATGCTTACTTGGGCCTATTCGCTACGCTGAATCCAAAAATGCACATTGTAGAGCGCGAAAATGGCGAAAAACAGCTCTAACAGAGAAGGGAAATGAGCAGGTGGGCGGGGTCCTCCCCACTGCGAATTCACGTTCCCGGCTTCCGGAGCGACCTTCTCGCTTCCGGTTTCAAGTCAATCATTCGCACTTGACCGGTAGCGATGTTAGGACGGCTAGCGGAATCGAGAAAATCGCTCCGGGAGCTGGGAGCTTGAAATCGCACTGGGGAAAGCCCCGCCCACCTGCTGATTTCCCTCCTATGTTAGAGCCCTTTTCCGCCGTTTTCGCGCTTTCCAATGTGGATTTTCGGATTCAGCATGATGAATAGCCCGTATAAGCACAAAATCTCAAAATCGAGTTTTTGCCCGGACACTGCCTTTAAGGTGGATGTGCGGTTTGGAATCGGAATCCCAAATCTGCCCAGTACTTCGTCTAGAGATTTCTCAGAAGCTGATGATAAACTTCAGAAATACTTTTTTTTGCTCAGGAACGCATCGCAAAATGGTGCTTTTCGGGCGCTATCAACATCATAATGGCTACATACACATATACGCACATGCTACATACATACACACCAGTGGCGTACCGAGGGGGGGGGGCGGGGGGGGGCGCGCGCCCCCCCCCCCGAGAATGGGTCGCGAAATTTTTGAAAGTTACTTATATGGGTTATAAAAAGGTGCAAGTGACTTGTTTATTTTTGTAAATAATTAAAATAATTTTTAAAAATTTTTAAAAAATCAAATTAGCCTTGTAAAAAAATTTTTTTCGGGGGCGTGGCTAACGCCACGCCCCCTTTTTCCAGATTTTAGGGGTCGGGGACCCGCAAAAGTTTTGAGAAGCACCCCAAAAATTTTTTCGGAGTGCGTGGCTAACGCCACGCACCTTCTTTAGAAAAAAATTTTTGTCGCGCCCCCCCCGAGCCGAAATCCTGGGTACGCCACTGATACACACATATACCCTATTTTCCGGAGTATAAGGCGCATTTTCGTGCACCGCGCGAGCAATTTTTGCCACGACGCCGGCGATGTGCGACGCAAAGGCAGTGGCACTAACTTTTCGTGACAGTCTTGCGCATTCGTTTTCTGTCAAAACAGTTGTGATCATGAGTCGCGCGGAAAATCAGTCTGCTCTATGTTTAATTCATTATATTCAGCTAAACGGAAATTTTACACTGAAACACCCGTACTCAAATATTTTCGAGAGTAGGAGGGGATTAGGCTTGTTTAGACAGTGAAATCTCTCGTCTCGCCTCTGCACTACATTTTTCTGCAACTTACCTTTATTTTGATACAGTCATGTAAAAAAAGAGCTTTGTCCCTTTAGCCATGCGAAATATGGTTCATACATGATCAAGAGTTTCATGCAACTGCTGTCAAGAAAAAACATGTAATCCACCTGTTCACAAATTTCGGGTGTGGTGCGGAAGGCGACAACCCCCAATTTTGTGCCTATCAAAAACTCTCCGGTGTCAAAGTGACACCCCGGGGGACTGCGGGGGTGGGGGTGGGGGCAGACACGTTGCTCAATGCCACAAGTAGAAATCCGTGAAAGTCATTGAGACGGATGATACACAGCCTCCATTCTTCGCCGATTGTCCCCTTCCGCGTGCTCCCCCCCCCCAAATTTCAAGTATCCCTAAAAGCTAATGTCAAGTCAGTTGCAAGCAAAATTCGTATTGCACAACACCACGCGCCCTTTTTGACGACTATAGATAGGATTAGAAACTGCTCATTTTTAGTAATTTCTCCCTGCTTGCTTGTCTTTTTTGATTCAGCTGGATATGTATTCGTTAGCGGTACGCACTTCACTGTTGTTATAGTCGTCCTCACCCCACTAGTCGGTCGGTGGATGAATTCGAATTCGAACTGGAGCAAGCAGGTCGCGGCAGAGCACGGCAAATTAGCTCTCCGTTCAAATTCGCGCATTCACTTTGCGTATTTCTTAGCCATTGCTTAACAGTTTTTGTATTGTTATGTCAAGTTTGAAGAGTTAGCTAATCTCTTAACTTGATCCCTCTACTCTAAGTTTCTTCCCTTTGTACTAACATAACAATTCTTGACTAGATCCTTTTATCGTTATAACATCAATATAAATAAGGGGAACATAATTGGGGAGGGGACCACTGAGCACCCGGGGAGTGCCAGCTCATCTGAAGTTGGTGGCACCGCCCAAGTCGGCGAGGAGACTGTCGGACCATCTAATTGGTCTGCGTCTCGACATGTCCGTTCCATGGCAAAGCTCGTCCTCGAGCTTTTGAGGTTGGCCATGGTTATTGAATTGTCATCAGTGGCTTCGCTGGAAGTTGCCCATATGCATGGTTGCGATGTCATCATTGAGTTGGACGTTGCCCATATGTACAGTTGACGTTGCCCATACGTGTAGTTGATGTTGCCCATTTACCATTTGCTGCTTTGGTTGAGGGCAGACTTGCTTCGGGCGTTAGTTGCTGGATTTTTCTTCACAAGGACAGGGGTAAAGGGGTGAGAAGGCACGCTTTCGCACGCCCTGTCAGAAGAATGAGCTCGTCCTCGAGCTGAGGATAAATGAAGCAACATGAAGTTTGAACGATAAGCAACTGGGGTACGGATGAAGGGCTTCCGTAGTCATTTGGGGAGGCGGATAAGACTTCCGCATGGTGGTAAAATATGACATAGGGTATAGGGGAAGCGGATAAAGGCCGCTCTGGTGACGAAATGTGACATACGGGAATATGATGACATCCGTAAAGAAATAATGAGCAGTGTTGTAGAAAATGAAATTACGAGCATGGAATACGCATGGAATAATCATAAATAGACAGCAAAATAGCAAAATGAATTATGTTTGAAGACGGCGAAGGAACGGAATGTATATTCCGAACATTTGCCGTTACAGAGCATGATAAGCTATGATATGGACATGTAACTTCACAGGATATTGACACATTTTTTTTAACCTGCAAGCAACTCAGGAGGGAACACTTCCCTAACGTTGATTACAAGGGCGTGGGTGGAAAGTGATTGACTGAAAGCCTTCTCCGAGCCGCCAATCAGAGAATTCTTTCTTTTCATAGTGCGGTTGCTTGCGGGCAAACTTACAAGTGTCACTAGCTGCTGCGTAAAGAGAAAAGATGATTAGTATTGCTAATGACACGTTATGTTCTCTAGCGAGAATCATTCCATTTTTTTTTGTCTCAAACGCTCTGAACGTCTGAAATAAAGCTGGAACCTTTCCCTGAAATCTGTTTTTCAAACATAAAACGAATGATTCTTTTTTTGGTTAGTAGTACATTGATAAATACAAAATTGCACAAAACTGTTGTAATGAAACACTGAAAACTAAGAAACGGATACCTCTGTGACGAAGTTGGATAAAGATGATCAGTAAATATCCAACTCGCTCCAGTATTGAGAATCATTGGTCCAGAGCTGCATAACCTTTTTACAAATAAGTAATTAGGCGAAGCTGACCTAAGCGTAGACTGGGCAGTATTGTATTACTGCTTGAAACGAATTTCGCCGAGCTTAGGACAGTTCCTGGGGCCTATATGCCACTCAAGATTAGATAATAACGCTCTCAACCAGCGTGACTGGGAAAAGGGCCTCTGGTAATTACATGGGCTATCACATAGCCTATGGAATCACCATAGGCAACATAGCCTACGGACTATCCACAGGCGTCTAGATCGCCTGTGGAACTGCGGCAATTACAAAACGGCTATGGCAATTAAACACAATTATAAAAATTTTATACATATGTACAGTGCCGGCGTTGGCGATAGAGTCCCTGAGTTTGTGTAAAAAATAACGATGGAAAGTGAGGAAGAAGAAAATAAGTGATTGAAAATAGTGTGTAAAGTTGTAGGCGAAATATGGTGAAAAATGGTTGTGAAAATGAATTTTACATGTTTTGGAAAGATAATAGATTATGAAAGGGAAAATGTAGAAGTTACAGAGTAAATTATGTTTAAAAAATGAAAAATTTTAGATTTTTTTCTAAATAAATAGGGTGGGGAAAGGGGGCTAGAGGAAGAAAGAGTAAATATTTACGGTTCTTCACGTGGTATCACGGTAAAAACTGTAAGGAATCACAGCAGATAAAAAATATCATATACCATATTCAATGTAGTAATATATTCATTATCTGCTATAAAACAAAAAAAGACTGTCAAACACACAGTAGGTAAAGAATACATGATTATATTCATTACCCACTATGACACAAAAAATATGACAAAATAAGAAAAAACACACTCAGACCCATCGCCTGGACTCAAGGGAAAAGATAAAAGAAAGGGTAAATATAAAAAAGGGCTACGTAATTCACGTAGGAGATGAGGGCTGGTGCCGGTGGTGAGAGTATTCAGCAGAGATTGGCCTAATCTATGCTTAGTTTTTTTTTAGTGAAAAAAGTTATGCGACAAAAGTTCAGAAAAACCCGGGACCTCCATGTCAAGTTTGAAGAGTTAGCTAATCTCTTAACTTGATCCCTCTACTCTAAGTTTCTTCCCTTTGTACTAACATAACAATTCTTGACTAGATCCTTTTATCGTTATAACATCAATATAAATAAGGGGAACATAATTGGGGAGGGGACCACCGAGCACCCGGGGAGTGCCAGCTCATCTGAAGTTGGTGGCACCGCCCAAGTCGGCGAGGAGACTGTCGGACCATCTAATTGGTCTGCGTCTCGACAGTTACAACGTTTTTGATCTATATTGAGTTTTTCGTAATTGTCTCCTGCCACGCTCTGTCGTGACAGGCCTGCTTCAATTCAAATTTGAATTCGTCCACCGACCGACTAGTGGGGTGAGGGCGACTATACACTGAAAGTTTTATTGAGGAGTTACTTCAAGGATGTCATCGGTTGCCGCGCATAGTGTGCAGCTTATGAAAGTGTTCCTTTCACAAGCGATTTTAGAACAAAACGCCTGATTTTGCTCTAAATAAAATTACCAGCCAGATTCAGCCACTAGTTACTCGTAGGTGCTAAACATCTAGCTAACAATACACATTAGTGTGGGAAACCCTCTTACATTTCTACCGCGTGAGAAAGGATAGAGAATAACACAAGGTCAGTACGTCACCTCTGCTTCGCAAAAGCTCGCACTGGTCATTAGGCAATCTATCATGTAAACTTTAAGAGGTGCATCATTTCTCATCCGAGTAACCGCTAGGTAATCCCGATCAAAAACAAATCTCCCATGTCGTGCTGCTCTCACATGCTTCAAAGCGATACAAGGTCTTGGTCAAACCTACGCGATTTCGACTGTGACGCGATATGTCAATGCTCTAATTGTGCATAAATCATCATGCGCACATTCTGAATGTGCAAAGAATAGGGTATTTTATCAATTTACGGAGGTTATACAAACTATGCATTTGCGATCTGAAGTGTTTGATTTGGAGACATCTGGCAAATTGCCAGATCGCGTCGCGACCGAAATACATGGTTATGGTCATGTCGCGTCTCGCGATGCAAGGCGCTCCTCGAACGAGGCCGGGGGCATCGGTTACCGCGCCATGCGGCGATGATTATGGTAGCCGAGACCCGTGTTGCCGCGATCGTCTCCGGACCTCTTTCTTTTATTGGCTCGTTGCCAGCCAGGCGGCTATATAAAGCGGCGGCGCTTCACTTTGGTGCCTGGTTCGTCTTCGTTTTAATTGATTAATTTCATTACTTGTTTGAATATCATTACAGCCGCTATGCTCCCGCCCTTTTTGTAAGAGCAGTTGAGCCGGATGTTCTTTGGATTGTAAAATGGATTCTCTTTCTCAGCGCATCTCGACGCGCCGTGGTATTTATCGGAATTGCATGTCGAGTTGGAATTCGAACACCTACAAGAGCTGGAGGGAACGTGCCGTCGTCTACACGGCGTTGCGCGGTGGATTTGTTGCGCGAAACTTCGGAAGCCACGTGTATTTTTGAGATTACTTGTAGACGCGCATCGGTAGCATGTGACGGGTCCTCATCCCGTGTTCCATTTAGTAGTGGTAGTAACTTGTTTTTAGTCTAGTGTTCTTTTCGTCTATTTTTAACTGTAGTTTGTGTCATAGGGATAAACCACTTAATCAACTTCACGTTTATTTCGGTCGCGCGTTAGGTTCGCGGTAGGATAGGTACAGTCTGCTCCAATCGGGATCAGGCCGAACCGTCGGCTGAATTTGCGCGCTCGCAGCGCTGGGGGTTTGCCGCTGCATACGCGCGCTGTCGCAGAGAGCGAAGAGATTGAGGAGAGAGCAGACTAGCTAGACGCAGAAGTGGCGCGAAACCCTCGCGACGTGCACTCCCGCCAAGCCAATTTTGGCCTGCTTAGGATTGGGGCAGACTGTACGTCGCATAGTTTCGGGCGAGCGTCAGGCCTCGTGTTACATCTAGACGCCATGAGCCTACCTAGTCGCCACAGTCAAGGTCTAAATCATTCCTCACTGTAATTTCATAGCGGACACACTCCACATGGCAACAGATTAAGCGGCTTACTATGGGTTATGATAGTTTTGAGCAATGTGAAATAGTGGTGCAAAATCCTTTTCTGGCATTTCAAAGTAAATGGCTCGACAAGTTCTCGACCTGAAAATTCCTTGTCTACTGCATAATTTGACGCGTCGATCTTAAAATATCACCTTTGAGGGAGAAAAATGGCAAGCAACAGCAATTCGCTAAGCCTTTCTTCCTGAATATGGATGAATGGAACAGTTCTCGTTATGGTTGGAATTTCAGATATCGCGGGACCCTTATTTTATAACACTGTGGCTTGCAGCATACAAAGATGGAAGGGAAATCGCGAGTTCGTCGGAGCGCATGTATACAAGGTGTCCCAAAAAATGTGCCCATTGTTTGATTGTAAATAACTTTCTTGTAATGCAGTGTTTCGAGAAGCTTTAGGTACCATTTTGTAGAGAAAGGTTAGACTTAGACATGCAGTATGGAGCGAATCATCTATCGCTCTTCATTAGTGTAGGATTACGGTACCAACTTTGACAAAGATTTTAGGCCGTTGGAGGCTAACCTCTGCCTGGGAACAAAATCAAACAAGCCAAAAACTCTTATACGACGGTAACGGGAGCCGCTGATTTTGAATGTGAAATTCCCATTTTACTGCGACGCTTCTTTTAAAAGTTATCACCGGTAAATCGTAATAACTCAATTCCCAGCATTGGTCAGAAATGATTACACCGTGATTACACCGTCAAAAAAGCTGAAACACTCGTAAAAAGTTGTTAGGTGGATCGATCATTTCGCTCCATACTGTAAATCTAAGTTTAACCTTGCTCTACAAAACCTTCTCGAAACACTTCATTACAAGAGAGTTATTTACAATCAAACAGTCGGAATCAGCAAGCGCGGAAACCCCGGTACACAATTTTTCAGATTTTTTGGAGAAAATTTTGTTAGGCGGTATATTTCACATTGGTTCCATATGCTGGAAGTTCTTACCGTAATCCTAAAGTAATGAATAGCGATCGATCATTTCGCTCCATACTGTAAATCTAAGTTTAACCTTGCTCTACAAAACCTTCTCGAAACATTTCATTACAAGAGAGTTATTTACAATCAAACAGTAAGCGCATTTTTTGGGACAACCTGTATATGGTTTGCGCACATGGATTTGAGGCAGTTTTCTTGGCAGGCAGAGTGCTGTGCGCTCGCACTTGCTTTGTTCTCATAGTTGGGGTGTAAGCGGTCCACCTCGTTAATTTTAAGAGATTTTCACTTTTTTAAGCCAACCAGTGCGTCACCTCTGCTTCGCAGAGGCTCGCACTGGCTCTACTATCCATATGCCTCATTACTTTCCCATAATGATGGCACTGAAACACACCGCGCAGTGGCCGACTACCACGAATAGGATGTAAACAATCACTCATTTGAACAGCTTTTTCATGTGAGATCGGTGATTTCGCGTGGACGAAAGTTTTCGCAGGAAGACAAACGCAAATTTGAATAGGTTTTTGGATTTGTCATGCCTTGGTAGTCGCCATAAAGGTAATAGTAACCGTGAGCTAAATCTCTGTGCGAAAATCTTCTCAAACGCTTAGCTAGAACCTTGGCAAATTGACCATTTACACAACCAATTCTTTTTGGCGCCGTTTTCGTTATGTGGTAAACTTTCGACCACTTTTCGGGGCTAAACTCCATCGCTTGCATATTTCCTTACCAAACTCATCCACGACTCTGCAAAAAGTGGTGATACGGACCGAATTCTGCGGTACAGAAGCCAGTTGGACCCGATTGGCGCGCAATTTCTGAGGGATCCACTCAACGAATCTACTCGTGTTTTTGCATGTTAGACTTTCATGAAGGTAGCATGCGCTATACAAAATTTGGGCTTAGAACGCTGGCTGGAACACGCTCCACGAATTTCGTAACAGACACACTCTCACACACACACACACACAAAGTCACGTAAACATCCTTAGCCCGTTATTATAAGTTATGATATCTAAAGAACATCCCGACCACAAGTAGTCAGTCGAAGCAAATGTATAAGTCAGTATCGAATAGAGAACTTGATAGCATTCTCCATAAAAAGGAACTTGCGGTATGTTTCCTCCATTCTTAGTCAAGTGTTCACAATCTGCGGTTATGTCAAGCAATACAGATCAAGACCTAACATTCATTCACTTCTGGAAGTTTCCCATTCAACCATCGATGGGTGTCATCAGAGAAATAGACGTGTTTTCGACAGTGAACGGTCCAGTGATCCACGATTGGTATGTGTTTGATAAGACTCGTGCTTCTAGTTGCCCATGGCAGTTTCGTCCCAGCGTCGTGTTAGCTCCGTGCTAACGTCGCTTGCAATTGCGCACTATGTTGATCGGTATTGCATCTTGCGTACACTGGGTTCCTGCATAACGTTAGAATGGCGCTGACACGAGCGAAACGGTGCTTGCACGGCGCTGGCACGTGCTGGAGAAGGTAATCCTGGACGCATCCTTATGAAGCGAGTTTTCAGGGAGATTCGTGTCGGCCCGGACACTTTTGGAGCATTTCGAGGAGCCGGAGCAAGGAACAGACATGTCCAGGTTGATATTAATTTTAACATTTCCAGCAATAATTTTCCTTTTCAGCTTCGCCTTCGACCAGCCATGTTCAGAGATCACATCGCTGAGGCCACAAAGTGTACTTTTCAACTGAAAGTTCGAGATCGACAAACTGGACAAGGTTTTTTGCTGATCTAAACTCATTCAAAAAGTATAGGACTCAACGGTCAGAGCTGCTGACACCGGAGCCGTGTACTGTAATTCCACCACCCAACGAAAGAACCCAAGGATTCAAAGTCCCACCCAGCTCAAGCATCGGCTCAACGTTAATTCAAGTCTATCAAGGAGCCTCTTTTGCTGGTAAATTCACTCAAATTTCGATGATGGCTCCTACTTCGATCTAGCGCAATTCCAGGACGATTGTGCGAAGTTACTACTACGATCACGATATCTCAATCGCAATTCAGAGTCACGGAATGGGAGTTGCTTCCACCGTCAACGCCACTACATCTTGATTGGCGTTTTCGACTTTTAGACGACAAGTTGGCTTTTTTCTCTCAGGCGTCGAGGTGAAGAGGAGGGAAAGAAACATGATAGCCGTACTTTGATAGCCCACTAATAGAGGTGTTAGTTAAGACGCTGCAATAAATGCAAACCGCTCGAAAATTTTGTAGGGGAGAATTAAAGGCTCAGGGTTTTTTCATTTCTTCTAGCTTTTTCGTCCACACCGGCTGTATCTCTGTACTCGAGGTAGATAGTACAGGCGAATTATTGCATGCAGAGACAGAGTGTCATTGCGGACGCTCTCCCTGATTAAGCGCACTTTCGTCCGTCTTACCGCCACTGCCTCTTCCAAACACGAACTATTTTCAAGACGCAATGGCGCACAGTGTTTGCGTGCGATCATCCAACTGCGGCAAAACTTTGACCCAAGTACGGTACACAATCTTTGCGCGAAAAGGCCTATGTTTTACTTTGAAGAAAGTGAAATTAAGGTAGAAGGTGCAGATCCATAATTTTTGTTCATTTGTGCTATTACTCGGATTTAATCCTTACTTCCATTACCTAGGTGATGGTCGACCTTTCCTGACCAATAAAGTTTTTAGATCTACCCACGATTTCCTTCTCGTATGTCGAGATGGCCAGATGTACACATCAAAAGAAGCTCTATACTTCTGCTCACCATATTTTCGAGAATATTTTAATGGAACGGGAAGAGATTCCGAAAGGATGGAATTCTTGGACGTAGCAGTTGAAGCTGCGCGAACGGTCCGTTTATCTTCAGATGTCATAGTAATGGGTAGATGACTTTATGTCGTCGATAGGCTCCGCTCGTGCGGGCAACTGCCACAAACAATGCCTCTCAACGAACTACAGTCCGAACTAGGTGCTCGCGAACTCGGAGCTCATTGGCGAATGACCTCCTCTACCCCATGATACTATGTGTAGAAGCAGTGGAAGCCAAAAGAGGGCGTGATTTGGGGCGGGGCTTGTGGTCCCCTCTTTCTATGCTCCAGAGTATAAGAGAGCCCTTTTAGGTTGTCACATTCATGGTTACGTCAACCTTCTCAGCACCTCCGACGATATCACCTTCACTATCAAGGGATATTTTCAATTTAGGCAATCGGTACCCCTTTCCCTTAGTACAAATTCATTCTTAAAAGACTTTTTGTTGAAGGTTTGACGTCATGCAACTTAGCAGTTTGATGGTAGCTGTGGAACGGCTTGGTTACATGGATGTCATTGAGGTACGTAGCTTTGACTATTTTATCAAATACACAGGCAATTTCAGATCAGAATCTAATTTTTTGATTTACCAAACAGATTTTTAGAACAGCGAATCCATGGACGTTCTGATCGAATGGTTCGTAACAGCACATGAATGCCATATGAATCGAGTACAAAACGCAGCTGTCGCTTATCTCACTGCTCTTCATCAGTCACAGTACATTGCCGAATATGGTGATGGTGAAGTTCCTAAGCCTCGCGCGGCTTCCGAACGTCTAAACCGCGGCCATGGCGGATTTAGGACGACACCACATGTGGGGACTCTTATAATTTCTTTAGACTGCGTCCAGATGACCGTATGCTCAACGCGCCAGCATTGGTATCGAGACCCACTGGGCGCGCTGTATCGATCGATTGAATCCACCAGGATAGTACCGGCCCAGGGTTGGCACGATGCTGTAGCGGTGTGCTGGCACGGCGCTGGCACGGGCCGCTTAGCATTAGAAGCTTACAACGAACAATTTTTTAATTTCAGCAACGCGTACTAAACGCTCAGTTCAGCGTAAGCAATGTACGAAACGTCCAAAGAGTTGAAGTGTGATTGGAAAAGGATTCCAAATAAAACTTTAAAATTGAAAAAAATGTAACAACAAATCAACCTGAAAATATTTATCTTAGAAACTGACACATATTTATTCTTATTTACAATCAATCTACATCAATCACACACACGCACACGTCAGGGGTGAGCAAGTTCCGAAGGCAACAAATCTGGACACTCGGGATTTAGGCGGGGATGGAATATGGAAAATCGCGCCCAAGTTGCAAAATGCGCATTATTCACACAGAGAAGGGGAAACGAAGAAGACCTTTAGCTTAACGATATGTAAATTCTAAACAGCAAACGCGCGCGACCAAATAAATCAAAAATGAATCCGAACAAAATACGGGTAAGGGATGAGTATCATAAAGCGTAGCGTATGGACTAGAGTTGTTCGTGTCCGTCCACAGATTCGTCTTCTCCTACGGCCAAATTGGGGAGAAGGGACGAACGTAGACAAGCAAACTAGACGGGGGTCATCAAAACATAATCGCAATCGGTCACTAAAAATCTACGACGCGCATAGCTCTCATTTACAGCACAAATGGCACGACGTGTGCTTCTTCAGCGGTTTCGACTTGATACGGACTCTCGTAGCGACTAGCACCATCGTTTTACTAGTAATTTCATCTCGTGTGCGGTCTTCGAAACAGCTATGATACTGTCCACCATTCCTTGCATGCTCTTCAATTCCGGATACTGAAAGGAATACTTTTGATTTAAACAGAAGCATTTATCTATTTGGACATTTTTGCTTGGAAGACACTATCCACTGGTGCGCTCTAAGCGGGTCCGGGGTTGCACTTGCCAGCATCTAGTCAGCAACTGCTACCGCCGTGCCGGCGCCTGTACGCCTGTATCGAAAAACACGAGGAGCGGATGTGGGTTTGGGCACGGCGCTGGCATGGTGCTGGCACGCCCTGGCATACAGGCAACTCTAGGCGCAGCCTTCAAAATGAGGGCTAGAAAATTTCGTCCTGAAGGATGCTCAGCAGCGATCATCGAAGCTCATACATTCGTTGAATTTTGCCCCTATTATCTCGATTTTCACTGAACTATAAACAAAACTATACATGAGCATAGATCTGGACTATACCATATTGCATACTTTGAACAAATTAATAGGAGGGTTTCCCAAAAGCGCTAACACGCTGTAGCGAAGGTATAGGTGTAGGCCGATTTGCACAACCGTAATGACTTTCCATACAGGACCCCTTCGCGGCCACATAAACAAAGAGATAAGTCCACAATAAGAAAGAATATTCAAAGAATTCCAAAATATCCGAAAGGTAACTACTGTTCTTTACACGACCGGTTTCGGGGCTAAGAACTAGACCGGTAGTGTAGCTTTCTTGTTGAGACAAGGCACGCACGGTGGCGGCTGGATAATGTCGTGCAAAAAAGCTGTCTCCCAAGAAAAATTATACACGTCCACTGGAGATTTTGAAAAATGAAGGAAGTGCGCATAAAAAATTGAGCGTTTGGACTACGATGAAAATGGCGCAGAATTTCATGATTGAAGCCTACTTCAAAAACGAGAGATGTGTCAGCACCCACCAAGCTAGCAGCTTCAGTATGGATTTTTACAGATCAAAAAAATTTATTTGTATAGTAACAACGGGCGAATATTTTTGTTTTAGCTCGAAAATTATGGCCCAAAATAGTATATTTCAGTAATCACCATCTGACAAGGTAATAATATAATTGTGAAACATATCTTGACGGCCATCCTAACACCAACCTCTTCCGATGCCAGTTTCGTAGCCTTTACACATTCCTTGAGTTGTTCACAAAGACGATCAGCGCATTGCCGAAGGCTATTGCTTGCCGCTTGATCGGAAACACACTGGGATACTGTATCTCCGATGTAGATCAATTTATGAGCGGCCAAAATAATCTGAACAAATATTCTGGGAAATCTGTCGGGAAGGCATATGAATAATGATAACTTACCAACTTCCCTTTCTGCACAAATTCTCGTGGAGGAAGGCTATTTTCGACTGTTCCTAAAAATTCTTCAACGGCTAGGGAAAGCGATTCTGTGTGTTGATCCAGCTGTGGAGCGTAAAAGCGGACGAGTTGACGGTCCTAACAAAAAAAACTGGTTTTCCAGAACTTTTTAGTGTTAGATTAGTAGACGCCAAACCTCATCGCTTATATTACTATTATTATATCCATTTCCTACTGTACCATTCGATCTTCCTGGGACAACATCGTCCAAATAAGCGTAGTCCTAGAGTATTTTCTTTGAAAATTACGCAGATTTTGCCAGAAATTGCGAATTTTTACCTGATACAAGCTCTCTCCTTCACTAACAACAGACTCCAAATCATCTTCTTCAATTATCCTAGTTTCCTGTAGACGATGTGGCGTATACTTAGACGTTCCGTTGCTCTGTGACTGTTTAGAATAGTCCTGACTCGAATCCGAGGAGGCAGCGGATGGACGATCGCGGGGCTGAAAAAATTGGGTTTGGCCCTTGGTACAAAAGGCAAATCAGGGTAATAGTGGTTATTCTCCAGTAAATTACCTCATCAGCGAAGGTAACTCGTCCTTTGGGCTTGTCACCGTTGTGTTTGGTGACCAAGATGGAAGATGGCTGGGATGAATCCGATGAGGTTACGGTAGACGTCGACGATGATGACAAGCGCTTGGTTTCGTCCAAAAATGGAGGGGATCTGTAAGTGTGCATGATGATTTTAGATTAGCAAATCTTCCTAAGACAAAGGTTTTGGAATTCTTCTTTTTTTCGCTCTTCTTCTCCCCCTTAGCCACAAAACAACTTGAAACAATGAGTAGGCTTCCAAAATTCGCATGCAATGTTCGTTTCCTTGCGGTGTCGCTAGAACAGTGGACGAATTACACCACTTGCCCAACCGAAAGCATCACATTCTATCTGTATTAACCCTACGCACAGTCGGGTAAAGGACAGAAGTTCGCCAATAACTTCCAGCAGCGCGGACAGCTAACACAAGTTGTTTTGAAAAGAAGCGCGCATGTGTTACAGATGCGCTGCTCAAACCCAGTCAATCATAGAAAGCGCTGACCAATCAGAGGCGCGCGTTATGGCGGGTGGTTCAAAAAATCCATGCCTTATGTATAAGATGGAGAAGAGTACCAATGTGATGGTTCAAAGACTCTTTG
Source organism: Cylicocyclus nassatus (assembly GCA_958299035.1). Lineage (NCBI taxonomy): Eukaryota > Metazoa > Nematoda > Chromadorea > Rhabditida > Strongylidae > Cylicocyclus > Cylicocyclus nassatus. The sequence continues at coordinate 51,869,490 of CATQJL010000112.1, read as the reverse complement.
TACTTCAAACTATTATCGACCTTCAAAAGCACCGTCCACCCTAAGCTGAAGGTCTTGAGCTTTTGGCAGCATATGGATAGTACGGGCCCCCTACGAAATGCCCAAGTCGCGGTGCAAAATGTCGCTTCGAAAGCGAGAAAACGGCTCCGGAATAACGAAGATGCACGAGGACCCCCAGACAGCACCGCCCTTCCCAGCCATGCCGCCCTCTGTGCGCATCCATTCAATCACCGTTCCGAAAAGCGGTCTGCGGATTCTACGGAACGGGGATTGTTGGAGTTTTCGCGGATTCTCGACTTCATATTCGGAATTAGGGACATGAGAAGGCCACGGAACGATCAAAACATGGAAGTCGAGAATCTGGGTGGACGGTGCCTTTAAGCGCCCTCCCCGTCCCTCCCCCTGCTCTTTCGCCCTTCCATTTCGCCTCATTTCTGGCCATAAATAGTGTTCAACTCACCCTAGCAAGTTCAAGGATTTATCTGGCATCCGTGCTGTATTCATAGGCCTTGGAAGCTCTGGCTTAATATTAACCATTGGGCTAAGGAATACAACCGTCGGTGAAGGAATAAGAATTTGTGTCCATTGCAGAAGACGTCGACAATCGGATGGCGCCTAAAAAGCGATTATACTTCATTTTGCTTTCAAAAGATCTAAGGCGCTAATTTTTACCTTATTCAAAGCAGCAATAATTTGTTCCAGTGCATCCAAAGAATGGGGACTTTCGTTATCTCTGGACAGAACGGCAACCGTCCAGCCAGCACTGTCAAGACTTTTGCGCAGCGTTGCCATGTGATTTTTCAAATCGAGCAAGGGCTTTAGAAGCTCGTCAAACTCTATAAATAAATTCGTGACAAAATGAAACTATGCACCCTTATATATACCCACCATCAGCCTTAGGATTTTTTCTATCGATAGAAATTCGATGAGTTCCATCCACAAACATATCCACAGCTTCGTGGGCTGTGATAACTGCATCACGCAAACTATTAAGACTTGCTTGTAGAAGATGTGGTGCTCTCCAATGTTGTGGCGCCGTGATCTGAAAATATAATTTTTTAGTATTTTTTGCGTACTAGCAATTCCATATAGAATAACAGGATCCAAACAGTGACTTTGTGGAAGTACCCTTTGATTGAACAGGCTTGGCGGCTGGAAGGCGGGGCTTCGTGACCTAGTTAAGTTTAGAGGATGATCAGAGAGCATGAGCGCGAGAGAGACGCCGACTGCGTCGCGGGCGCGAGCGCCCTTTCAGCCGCCAATCCGTTGAATCAAAGCTTACATAAAGGTCATCAGCCGAATAATGAGTCACTAGCCACATTTTTGATTTACCGTTCATGAATTAACAAAGAGAAAAAAAAACTGGCAAAGAAATGAAAAAAGGACCAAAGTAATAGAAAGCCTACCTTGTTGATTTGTGCGCAAGAATTTTCGATGACTTTCAAACTTTCGGACATCTTCGAGCAGACAATGCGTTTCCTTGCTTGTATAGTTTCGTCGATCATTTCACTAAATAGCATTACTTTTCATCCATATATCAAGGAGAACAGACGTCTTATGCGATAAATTCGTTTGGCGTCGGAAAAATTTGAAATATAACATATGATAATTTGCGATACTTGGGAATCGGTAAATAGTCAAAAATTGTTGGTAAGTCAATTTTAAAGTCACTAACAATTCAAACCAGTCACAGAAACTAGCTCGATTTAATTTCAGCACTTAAAGATAGAAGTTCAAAATCCATAATTTCGCCTTTAGCCGCTAAGTAAATTTTTCATTTTTTTCGTTATTCAGAAGTCCTCATTTTAAATCAAGGCAAAGTTCTGGCCTCAGGTTGGACTTTCTCGCCATACCCATTTTACTCATTTATTTATCACCTCGTTTATTTACCTATTTATCCCTTTTTGTAATACTTGTCCATATATTTGGGTTTTATTTATGAAGCACTTCTCTCAAAAACTTTCGTTCAAGACCCAAAGCAATTCCAGATGTTTGAAAGCTGAAGTGACTTGTTTCTACTTGTACATAATATAAAATTTGAATTTTCAAAAATTCACTTTAGGGTTCTTTCTAACATCTTCTACAAAAGGCATGAATTAGCAAAAGTTTTGGAAAACATCCCAAAGAAAGTTTCAGAGTGCGTGGATAATGGCACTGATTGGCTTGATTCGGAAAAAAATTGTCGGCCTTCTCCCTCCCCCCCCCCCCTTTCCGCGAATGGAAATCCTGGTACCGCCACTGATACACACGCATATTATACAACTCAAACTGATAACTATTTGGTAAAGACTCCCAGAAATTGTCGAAAATGATATAGTCAAACAAAGGGACTTCTTATTTACCAATACAGTCCCCCCCCCTATGATAGTCAAGGTTAGTTCCAATTGTATAATAGCGAATGGAAACCCCATGAATGTAATACCTTTCTATAGCAATGGAAATCTGATTAGTGTGTTTTGGCAACTTAAGTAGCGTATTAGAAGTGAACAAGAATGTGGAACAAAGAGCTCGTTTTGATTGATGACTTCGTACAATTTCACTATTATGGTTTTTTTGCTCAAACTCATCAGTTATACGCAAATTTTTTGATTTATCAGCGGTCACATGCTTGCGACTTTCCTTGCAAGTTCACATTCCGCCTTGTTAGGAATTCGTTGCGCCGTGTGTCCTACAAAATACGCAATCTTGCGACCAGTTAAGCAAATCAGATCATTTCAATTCGGGGCCTTTATTGGTAAGGACGGCAAGAAGGCGTAGTCAAGGCCATCGGAGACAAATGTCATGCCGGAAAATTTACAATCTGGAGGTTGAGTACTCAAAAGGAATGACGAATGTCAAAAAAATTGCGACATGGCCCATTTTCAGAAAAAACAATACGGTAGCTACTTACCCCTGGTTCACTTTCGGCGGGGTTACAGTAGTGGGTACGATATTCCAATCAGCAGAGTTATTTCTTCGCATATCTTCTTCAACAGTTGTTGGTATCAACCACTCCTTTCCCTTATTATCCTGCAATAGAAATCCTAACGAAACTATGAAAAATTCCAGGATTTTGACTAGTTTCTTTTACCACAAAAAGCGCCCAAATTTTCTCCCCTTATTTTTCACCCCTACCCTAACGAAATAAAAAAAAGAACCTCAGCGAATCGTTTCAGTTCCGGTCTTTCAATGTTGTCGAACATTGTTTGTAGTACGCTTGTACTGACTGGATTCTCTCTTGTAAGTCTGGTGAGATAAGGCTGTCTGGGATGACGAACAATGGCTGGTGGTTGCAATCTGGAATTGTTTTGATCCGATCGATGAGGCTGAATCAAAACAAACACTTATAAAACAAGATCGGTGGGAATAAAAAGGCAAAATGTGTACAACGGGCAACATTTTTTTTGAAAAGTACGGTAATGGTACGATAGTCTGGCATCGATAGCTAATTCAGCGCTAAAGTAAATGAAACAGTAGCAAATATGAACCCAGCAAAAAGTCAAACTAAACTGGATCTGACTTAATGGGTAGAGCAAATGAAACAAAAAAAGAGAGCTCGTTTACACTTGCAGCAGTTACTGCTTCTGCGGCAAATACGAAAGTTATTTTTACTACTGCGTATAAATAAAAATAGATATAAGAAATTTAAGAGGAAATGAAGCTTGAAAAATGATACAAAATACATAAAATATAGAAATAACCTTTGATTCTGTGGCGGCTGGAAGGGGGGGGGGCGGTTGTGATCTAATTAAGGCCGCTCGCACCCGCGACGCAACCTGCGTCTCTCTTCTCCCGCGAGCATGACCTTTGCTCATTATCTAGCCCTAACTAGGTTACAAAGCCCCGCCTTCCAGCAAGCCAATTGATAAATTCCTTACTGTATTTGTGTAAGTGGCAAAAATTTCTACCCTATTTTCAGGTGTATAACCGCACCCTTTTCACTTTAAAGGCGAACACGCCAAAAGACTGACTGTCATCATAGAGCGCGTTAAGTGAGAGCAGTATGCGATAAGGCGACCGCTTCGCGAGACATATGCGTGGCGGCACGCCTGGGTCTGCTCGCATTTGAAGCAAAAGGGTGCGGCTTATACTCCTGAAAATAGGGTAATAGAAAGTGTGAACACTTTTTGGAGTACAAGGTGTCCCAAAACCCGTAACAGATGTTTGGCCGTCCAGTGTCTGTGAAACTTCCTTTCACAGACACTGGACATACCATGAATCTGGCTACAAGCCAAATTTACGGTAACAAGTTACCCATTGCTCTTCATCATGGATTGGAAACTTCGAGCACAACGTTCTCAATGCTAAACAGCTGCTATTTCAAAATTTTTGAATTTGGAAACTTCATGATGGGATTTTTAGACCCGCTGATTCCAGTGAATGTAGAACACTTTCATAGAGCAGTTAGATAGTAACCAGATTATGTTGCTTAGTGGAAAAAACTGTTATTACGGTAAACTTGTCATAACTTTGAGAGATTGCGACGAAGCCAAAATTTTCAAAAATTTCGTATAGGAAATCAATACCCGATCAACTTACCAACAAAATTTCTAACTTTTCAAATTTTATCTGGGGGTACTTTTTGGCTTTTTGGGACACCCTGTTAGTAGCAAAAATATTTCAAAGATTTTTTGGAAGTTCATGGTTCGTTTATAGTTAGTCAAGAGCTTAAAGATCTCTAAATAAAATAAAACCTGATAAAGGATCTTGAGCATCGATATCTTCATAATCATCGATTCAAATTTTACTCCCTTGAAGCAAAAGAATGTTACTTTGCACTCTTTTGATTCGACAAAGTACAGAACTTGCTACAGCAGACGACCAAAAATCCTATTTCCATTGATAGGTGCATTTTTTTCTACTTCCGTTCTGATTCTACGAAACCCACCTTCTACAGCGCATGATTTTTTCAGGCATTTCACTCTAATAACTTCAGGAAATTTAAGTTGTTCAACACTTACTTGGGCTCCTCGCTAGAATCGGAGATAGAGCTGTTGGGATCAACGCTAGACAGGGAGGAAAGATCACTCGCTCTCTGAAAAAATTGTCATAATTCACAAAATGACACACAATACTTCCTATACATGCCAAGCTAATAAGTTGTGGTTAAGAATCAAATCTTCAAAAAAGTTTATAGGAGGATTAATTCGCAGTTCTCAATTTGAGAGAAGGTCGTACGTCAAGTAACTTTTGATTCAAAAGGCTTGGCGGCTGGAAGGCGTGGTTTTGTGACCTAATTAAGGCCGCTCGCGCCTGCTTCGCAGCCTGCGTCTCTCTTGCACGCGTGCTCTCTGATCATTATCTAGCCTTAATTAGATCACGAAGCCCCGCCTTTCAGCCGCCAAGCCAGTTGAATCAAATGGTAATACATCCTCTGCAAGCGTTGAAAGTTGAATTTCTCACCCACGATTGAATTTTACGAGGTGCCGCTCGGGCAACGGCTTAGCTAAAGGTTTCAGTATCAAACTGCTACCAAGGTAAAAAAATACCTTAATGTACCAGTTTACTAAAAAAATAAAGCTAAATAAATAAATAAACTAAACTAAATATGACCAGTCTTCTAAGTAAAGCCTGCGTCTCATTGGTTCTCAAAATCTAGCAATTATGCATATTCTCAAAGTTTAAAATTGAAGAGCCAAAGAACAATACTTTTTCTTTCCCGCTAAACCACATGTTCCCATTAAACCTAACACGCTCTTTAACATCACAGAATCCATGGTTCTATTTACTCTATGCATTGTCTGGAGGAAATGCATTGGGCAAGTACAAATAAACATTACATGTCGTTCCCTATGTTTGCTTAGGTTTGTTACCGCCGTTCGCCTTAGTCCCCTATTGAGTTACCACTTTTGTAGAAAATGTTGAATATAGCCCAGGTTATTTCAAAAATAGATCCGAATAATACCTTGGCATCTTCTCCCGAATTCGAGTCGGTGATATCAGCCGAAATTCCACTGCTATCAGGACTGGAACTGCGCAGTCGGTCACGATCAAGAACCTCGGTCGAATGACTCGGATTGCGGAACGGCTTAGCTGAAAAAGGAAGGAATTAAACACCAGAATTGCTTTTCTAGAATGAGATTGCTATGTATTAGATTGATACACTTGTCTTGCACTAAAAAATACAAGTAATTGTTTTGAAAAATTTTTTAGATGACTTTTTTCAAATTACATTGTTTATTTCGTGTAGAACGTATCGAAAACTCTATCTTGCTTATGGATGTGAGAGATTTTTTTCCTCTTAGAAGCAGAAAGTTTGATCTAAAAAATCTAAAAGCCATTAGCGTAGAAAAATCCGTTTAACGCGAATTCCTCCCAAATAAAAAAGCAACACTAAAACAAAGATAGTAGGCGCTTCAGAAATTTTAGCTAGCGGAATTCCAAAAATGACTTTTAGGTGTTCTCTTTGTCAGCTTCTATCATTCTGATAACGGCGATAAGATTTTAGGTCGGCTAGAAAATCATTTTGGTCGTTGCAGTTTGTGGAAATGTCACATTTTCTAGAGGACCAGTAATTCAAAGGTGCTATTTGGAAGAGTGTTCGCTTCGGGACCTGCCGCGTTTTCCCGCTATTGGAAGACTTTTGAATTGAGCTAACGATTCTTTATATACCAGATTTATGAAGTGTGACGCCATTAGATAGAGCAATTCAAAAAGAATTGAATGATCAATCTATTTGTTTAGGAATTATTTTTCTGACAACGAAATGGTGCAGGAAATTAAAACAGCTGGATCATCAGATTTCCGAAAAAATGTGTCAAAAAATGGGCTGAAATTAGGTGTACAACCAATGCTTTAAGTACTTTTGGAAAGTGCAAGGATTTTCCTATCTAAGTTTTTTTTGAATCAAAAGAAATTTTGAATCTTGTGTAAGACTTCTATATCAATCTATTACAAAGCAAGATTTTGCAGAAATTTTTTTTGTGAAAACTTCTTTTCCCGAAGCGTTAGAAAGCAAAAACTTTTAAGATTGCAGTAACTGAACAATGAGAAAAATGATGGATGTGCATGAAAGGAACGCAGCTTTTATCAATAAGAAAACTAACGACATCGTTCGAAGCAATAGCAACTGGTTTCGAAGACAGCCGTTCGTTTCTATGAGAAAACCACACATTGCATATCATAGATACGTCTATAGGCTTTGAGATATGTTAGTGGCAGCTTTAGAAATGCACCATGACACATGGTCTACAGTGGAGAACGGATTACGGTAGGAGTGCCAAACATCCAAGATAGAAGATACTAGTATGGTCGTAATGAGAACTAGAAAGATAAGACCCTTAAAAAGTAAACACATATTGCTTCAAAACAATGACATCAGTCAGAAAAAAACCATCTAAATATCTATACCTTGGAAAAAAACCGTTCTTCTCGCAGGGGGAGGGAAGGGGGGTAAAATAAAATTTCTAGGCGAGCAGGAGTGGGGTTTCCGGAGCTTATTCACTTTTTACAGTATTTAAGATATGACTATGATTAACTACAAATAAAAATTGGCCACTGTAATTATTAATTGTATATCGATATTAATGTCATTAATATCGATACCACCACTCTTCATGAAAGATAGGAAAAAATAATAATCGTTGAAATCACAAAAAAATTGGCAGACAATGCCTAAAACAAATTTGAAAACATCTCCAAACTTGTATGAATACGATCACCTTCCAATTCTTTCTTACCTCCCCCCCCCCCTCCCCACCCTCTGCCCTTGTCACCTCACTCTCTTGAAGCATTATTTCACATTTTGATCACTTGCGGAAAATGAGTTAGAAAGCAAAAATTCATAATATTTCCCAAAGGAAAATAACGCACCCCCCCCCCCCCCGCAGCCTCTCTTCGACTCAAAACTTTCCGTGACTTTTCCCCTACTCTCAGAGCCTTCTTTCACCATAAGAAGTGGGATCGCTAAGCAACAAAAAATCTCAGTACTGCTTAAGCTTGAGCACCGTTTTTTCGCATTCTGCACCTCTTGCTGTTGGGAGCAAGCAAACTTGTGTAGAAGAAGCTTCAAAGATGTGATTCGTAAAGGCACTATCATCTTTGACGAACTTCAGCTTTACACAGCTAGTGCTGCATTTACTTCCTCAACTACTTTCCGAAATGCTCAGAATTCCTAGCATTCCTCAAAGCAACTAACTGAGGGCAAAACATAGTCGAAAAAGCAAACAGCTGATAGTACGAACGAAATCAAAACGAGCTTCTTGCAAAGCAGCTGCGTGACTGCAAAAGCGACAGATGTCAATATACACATTTTTTGAAGAAAATAAAAGGAAGGAGAAGAGAAACAAAATTTCAAGTAGGAAAGAGCTTGAAGAGTGAAGATAGAGTACATACAGATCAATGAAGTCGTCAAGCTCTTAGCAGAAGCTAGTCTTTTCAGAATTCAGTGCATCTTTTAACTATCATTTTTCAAGCGATGAGTGCCAATTACTGTTAGAAGAAAGGTGAATAAATGGATCTCTTTAATAATAGTGAATAATTTGAGTTAGAGTAAATAACCAACTTATGACAATAGACGAATTAAGGGATTTCCTACCACAAAGATGCGAGAGCGTAAAATATTTGCACAGGCAAAAAAACATGGTTGTGAAGTCAAAATTTTATTTAGGGGGTACTCATAGGGATAAACAATGTGCACTCCATTTGAAAATCTTGAATAAACTCATTTTTGGCCTCATTTGATTTTTCCAATTTTGGATTTATACTGTGCTACATTTGAACAAAATATTATGAAGATAAAGGGGTTTGGAGAATAGTGGGGATGAATTACTCAATGGCTAGCTGTATTTTCTCTTTGCAAAACTTGTCTTGAGGTCGAAAAATTTTTTTACTTGAAAAAATCTCGGATTTTTAATTTCATTAGTTCAGATCGATATTCGATTGTGTTGGCTGGTCGCACTTGGAAGCTGCAAAGCTTAGTTAAAAATCTTTTCACTCCCGTTTTATAATTTTGCCACTTCGATTGCCGCATCCTCTCAAGAATAAAAATTTCTTTCTCCCAATCAAGACCCCAAAACTCAGATTTCATTGAATCGAAGTAAGAAGTCTCCAAGTTAGAGATCCTCTTAACTTTCCAACGTCTCATTTACTCCGAAATTCTCTGCTACTTTATTTTATCGTCCTAGGGAAGTTTTTGAGATTCAAATTCTCTTTCTGGTAAAGACCCCAAAAATTTTAGATTTCACTGGATCGAATCGATATCCATTTGACATTCCTTTCAATCCAGCACTAATAAACATATCACCGCGCTTGTGTACGAATGTCATCTCCGTTTGCGATCCCCCGGTCCGCAATCAATGATGTCGGGGGATCATGCGGGCGGGTTCGCGCGGGGGTAAAGAGATGTGTTTTGATAGAACTGTACATTGAACGCGTCAGTGCGTTAATCCCCCCCCCCGCACAATACCAGTTTAGATATATCAAATAGAACAGCTTAACTCAAGTGGAGGAACAAATTCCGTCATTAGGCGACGCAGGCGCCGCCTCCATGGACCACTGTTCCTCATAAGGTGTGCAAGAACATATAAGAAAGGAACAGTAATCCATGACGGCAGAATTCGTTCTTCCACACCTTAATTCGACGAACAACATCAAATTTGACATTCATAGGCTATGACTGTAACTGAATCAGCGCCCAAACTCGTCTTAGCGGCGAAAAATTTGCGCATAAAATTGATTGTCAGCTGCTCTTTCATCCGGAAGTTTGCCTGACTCAGACCGGGCCCTCCCCCCCCCCCCCCCCGAAACCGGTTTCTATGCTGTAAAATCGTGAATCGATCGCTGTGTTGGCTGATAACAGATCGATAAGCTATTATCATCGGGTAGAACCTCAGTACACAACTCTTTCATGACTGGGAGACGTGGATGGGCAGGCAAACAAATGCGGGATAGGGGGGAGGGGAGGGGAAGAGAATGTCGTCAAAGCGAACGATAGACGACACATGAAAAGAAGAAACTGCGCTGGAGGGGGGGGGAATATCAAAATCTGAAAAGCATGGGGTAGGAAAATGGATTGAAGATGTACTCTCAGAAAATTTCAGAAGAAAAAAATTTGAGATAAGGGGTTGAAGAGCCATCTAGTCAATAAAGATAAATTCTGAAAACGATTTAGGGAAAGGAAAACTGCAAGAAAGAAAGAAAGCGGCTGGTAAATAGTAGCTCAAGTCTATTTATAAATGAAAATTACATGATGAGTTATCAAAAAAATGTGTCCTATTTATTTTATCGACAAACCAATCCCACTCTTTTAAATACTTATATACCAATAAAAACCCTAATAAATAGATGGTAGATAGTATTTCAAGTCATTTTCCAAAAAAATCCTACAATTATGAGACGTGTAAAGCTATAGCGAAGTTTGTAACAAAGGTAGATTTTACAAAATTCAAAATTCTCATCTAATCAAAAATTAGGCTTCAAAGGCTCAGAAAAATTAGAAAAAACTTCAGACCCGTACTCCCTGTGGTGGCTCCGTGGCTTACAGTGCCTTAGGCGGAAATAGCGCCTTTGGTGGAGCAGTGTAGCTGCTGGTAGACAAGGTAGTTCAGCAGCTTTATTGAGTCAATCAACATGCCCGCATGGGTGCAATGGTAGAATGCTGCATATAATGGGCGTGACAAGGTAGTATACATGCATCTGGGCTTTGGAGATACTCAATCACAGCAGGTCATGCTTATGGCATGACCTGTACGGTACTTAGCAGTGAGTAAAGTGATACTGCAAAGAAGGGTGCCGACATTGTCGGCACACTGCCACCGACGGAAAGCGAATGGACAGCGAGGAACGTAATAAAAATATAACGACTGATTGTTAGGAAACAGTAATCGAAAAGTGTGAAAGAGGTGCCGAATGTACCGGCACACTGCGACCGGCCGGGTATGAAAGAGAAAAGGAGAGGCAACACATCGAAACATGTAAAACAATTTACTCCTACTCGCAAATTCTTCTTTTTGTCTGGATAGAGTAGTGGTCGTTGGTGAGCGGCGCATATCGCTTCGACTGTGTTGATATTCGCGAAGCATGAGTGGATGTAGCGACGGCAGGAGGCAGATGGTTGGAGCAAGGAGATTTCAATAGAAAAGTTGAAATTATTACATCGATTATGGCACATGCAGTTGAGTCTCGAAACGTTTACACTTTGAATACTCGTAGTTGAATTCGAAGGTTTTGACTTTCCATCTTCGATATCGGCTCTCTCTACCTTTGTTATAGCCGTAGGCAACATGACCTGCAAAGGTACCTCGTATGCAGATAGGGCCTTGTTTGTATCGCATCGGTCAATCCTATCGCATCGATTGTTGTTTTCTTTTTCTGGATCTGCTTTCTCCAGCTTGATGTCTTGCGATAATTCTGCTTCTGTCGTTGCAAAACTCTGATCATTTCTTTTGAAACTTAAAATGACTGTTTTGCTAGAATCTTGTAGTTTATCGACAGCTGATGGTGAGCTGTCCACAACAGCGATTCTGCTAATGTGTGAGGTCACAATATGAGTATCTTCTCTGGCTGCTGGTTTCGTAGAAGTATGCTCGGCTCTATTGTTTTTCTGTAATGAAGTGAACGATTTTCTGCGTTCCAGTCTAGATAGTTCTATCTCGCATTCCAGTACTCGATCATGCAGCTTGTTAACGAACATTTCGGCATCGAACATAGCTTGAAAATACCTGATTTCTTCTTCAAGCGCGTCGAGCTCCTTCACCATAACTTTCCTCATCATTTTCGTTTTTTTCAAATACAGCTGCTCCAGTAGATCGATTTCCGTTTGTAATGACTGTGTATCCGCTTCGATTTCCTTGATAATCCTTGTCGTTACACGCAGTTTGTAAGCGCATATTTTTCGTCGCAGTTCGTCATCCTCTGGAAGTGTGATTTTCTCACCTTGGCATGCATACTCTTGCAGTACTTTCGTGAGTTCGTTGGTGTGCCATCTAATTTCTTCTATGTAGTGGCGAGGAATCAGCTTCATTTTGTGGTGATCCTTTTGTGCTGCTATTAGAAGCGAAGCACTGTGTCGGCCTTCCAATTTGGCCGATGCACCATAAATGTGGTGGCTCCGTGGCTTACAGTGCCTTAGGCGGAAATAGCGCCTTTGGTGGAGCAGTGTAGCTGCTGGTAGACAAGGTAGTTCAGCAGCTTTATTGAGTCAATCAACATGCCCGCATGGGTGCAATGGTAGAATGCTGCATATAATGGGCGTGACAAGGTAGTATACATGCATCTGGGCTTTGGAGATACTCAATCACAGCAGGTCATGCTTATGGCATGACCTGTACGGTACTTAGCAGTGAGTAAAGTGATACTGCAAAGAAGGGTGCCGACATTGTCGGCACACTCCCGTCCTGTCTCGTCTCAGATTTATTAAAATGAAATTCATACAGTCTGAGTCATTGACCATGCTTTTTCTCTGCTGGCAGAAAGAAAGGTTGAATTATAAATTTTTTTATATGATAGTAGAGTGACTGAAGTGTTCTAACACATGAAATCCGCTGATCAAAAACTGGGAAAATAGTTCTGCTCAAAAATTTTGAAAGTTTGATTTTGTATAAACTTTCGACTCTAAAACCCCCGAACAAGTTGCATTTCTACCAAGATTAGAAACTTCTAAATCATCTCAATAAATAGAAGGACGAAAAAATTCACCTAAAGAAGAAGCTGGAGTAATGGTATAAGAATTAGAGAGATTTCAAATCTGTCTGTTTCTGGCTTTCTTGCAAATTACATTCTTGTCAACAAGGATAAAGAAATAGAGCAAAAGCTCTTCAAAAGTGGTGAGCATGACAAGATGGAATTTTCTAGAATAAAACAGAAAAACCAGACATAGTATGAGTCAACGAAATGCAAACACAAAACTTCGCATCCGCCCTCAAAAAAATGGATGGTGAGAACTTTACGAATCGCTTCGAATCAAAGCAAATATGGCCTAGATAGGGAAAAGCAAACTGATGGAAAAGTAATAGTAATAAAAGAAAAAGCGAAAACGAATAAAAGAGGAAAAAACGAAAGAAACAGGACTCACTCAAGTTTTTCAGCCGTTGCGTGAGTTTCTCCATTTGCGATTCCGGCTTCGGACTACGATCTCGTTCATTCCTTGCCGGTGGGGCCACCAGTTCTTGCCTTGATGAATTCATGCTCATCGTTCCCAGCGGAATTTCGATCGTCTTGCCCGGGATCGTGCTGGGAATGATCAGCGTTCGATGTGGGGCCACATCGCTACGCATACTCCGCTGCTCCGCGTCCTCATCCGCTCCGGAACTCCGTGCAAACGGAGTCGCATCCGTCGGTGAAATGCGGCCGCTGCTAAAACACCACAAGTCCGGCATCTTTCAAGCACAAGAAGTAAACAGGATTAGTGTGATTTTGAAGTGTTGACGCTTGGACGGAGAGGGGGGGGGGGAGGGGACACGGGGTTTTCGGGGATGGCACGGGGAGGGCTCTTGGTGATGACACAGGTCACGGTTCCGTGCGGTAGAATAGCGCGCACGCCGGAGGAATTCACGGCGATAGCGACGGCGGGGGAGAAGAACGGGGGCGGGGCCCCGTCGTCGAGCGAATGCTGACTGCAAGCGACGACCGAGGGGCGGTTTGGGTGTGGTTCGACAAAGACGCGCTGGTAAAGGAAAAGTTTTCTCACATTCTTCGGGGGAGGGGGGGGGGGAGGGTCAGACGTTTTTCTACTTTTATCTTTTAATCATCCGAGTACTTTTGAATATCTCATTTACGGATTTTTACTTTCAGGAAAGTGCTAGAAAATGCTCCTACTGGGTGAAAGAAGATCAAAATTCAGGGGGGGGGGAGTGATAGAAGGGGGAAATAATTCGTTTTCGAAAGAATAGAAGTTTTCACGCGCTCGGGGTGGGGAAAAAGGGGAGAAGGAGAAATCGGACATTTTCTATTTTTGTCTTTTCAGTGTTTACGTACATATTTCTACCAGAATCGATATATCGATTTTCATAGCCTTTAGATAAAAAAGATTTCTCATCTTTGGGAGGGGGGGGGGAGAGTAGGAATCAGACGTTTTCGTAGAAGGTTGATATTTCGCATGTGGAGGGCAGGAGATGCGGAGAAAGAACCAAATTCTATTTTTATCTTTCTAATGACTCTAAAGTCGGCATTTCTCCCAGCAAAAATCAATATATCGATTTTTCATAGCCAGTAAAAAGCTTCGAGATGTCTTCACTGGCAATAAAACTTTTTCCAGACCTCTTACAACAACAAAAAATATTTGCATGTCCCCTCCGCTTCGCCTGCCTAAAACATCCTTGTGAATCATTCAATGTTATTTCACTGTCGAATTCAGCAAACACATTTCGACGTTGTTTAGAGGGCGACGACTTTATAGTCGCGAAAAAATTCCGATCATGATCAACGGCGCATAAAAATTTATTGCCAAAAATAGGCATGTGCATAGATGATAAGAAAATTCAAGGCAGCTGCGGGAGGGGCTATTTTTGGAAGGAAGAGATCTTATAGGTTGGTAATGTAAGAATGTAAAAACGATGAAAGTGGAGCTTTTTGATAAATACAAAACAGAAAAACCCAAAAAATCTATTTAGCACAAAAAAAGTCGGTTCACTAAATCAAAGCAAAAGTCTCACACAAAATCATTAGAAATCCTTTTTTTAACCTCTAATTTTACTTTCGGTGTGAATTTCAAAACCCTTTTCTTCACAATAAGGCTGATAGGGTGTCTCCACCAAAATGTTTTTTTTTTCGATTTCTTTTTTTCGAATTTTGATTGTGCGCATAATAAACTTTTTGAGTTCTAAAAATCATATATCATACACAGCGAAAAGATATCATACGGATTAAAACGATCACCCAAGCCTTTTTATAAAAAAATTTTTTCAAAAATTCAAGTGCATTCAGTTACAACCGATGGATTTTGTGTGCGATCCATATTCTGTCAAAAATACTGAGAATAATTCTCAATACTATGAGATATCAGGCGTAGGTTTTGTATTCGAGAACGGGGAATGGGGAAACAAGGGGCCGTGGGGGGGGGGGAGTGGGAGAGCTAAAGAGACCAAATTCTGTATGTTTTTTTACAGTTCTTTATGAATCTCATATACATTTTTCAGGGAGAGGGAGGAGGGGACACGCATCAAAAAAAACCAATTTCTGTATACCATTCCTGTAGATTACGTATTTCTTAGGTGATTATTTTGGAGGAAGGGGGCAAAAAAAAAGAGACCAAGAATCTGTACTTAATTTCCATTTCAGGTCAATCTCCCACCTAGATTTTTGAGGTGGAGAAGGAGGCACCATAAAAATCAAATTCTATAACCTCTTTTTGGCGGGGTAAAGGAATGGGGGATATCAAAGAGACCAAACCATATAAACTTCTTTTTCTGTAATTTTTGTACGCATTTTTCATGGAAAAAAATGGAGTGGTGGGGAAGGGGGGGGGGAGCACTGGAAAAACGAGGTTTCATAAATTCTACTTTTCAAATGTATTCCCTTGTGTGAACATTTCAACTATAAATTTACGCCCTACTCTTCCATCAAAGATCAAGTGCAATAAGAAAGCAAAAAATACAGAAGACTCCTCCATCTTGAGTCATTAAGGCGATATTTAGCAAATAGAAGTGTAATTTCGCAAAGAAAAACCACATCTATGACTACGTCCAATTCTGAGTAATGCATTAATTCACGACTAAATCGCAATCACAAAAAGCACTAAACTGTGACTTTACATTAAAGTCAGAACTTTCTTCTTCACATTTGGCTGAATTTCACGCATTTGCACCTGCACATGAAGTGCTTTTCTCCGAAACGCGACGTTGTAAAGCGCATGTTTTACATCCTTGCCAAGCTCGAGTCGTTCGTTTTTGTCGGCCGAAACGGTGAATCAAGTGTAGTCGAAAGAGACTAAAGCAGTCAAGAGGCATAAGAACACTTCGTGAATCATCTTTCGATTGATTCAAGAACACTTGAATCATTTAAACTAACTGACTAGCTAAGAAAACGTAGGCGTTTTTCATCAAATATCAGCTATATAAGCACTTAATCACGCGTCATTCTCAAAAAAATTCGTAAGATCTACATCAAAAAATTTTTCCCAGACTCTTATTTTATTTATTTAGACCCGTTCGTGAATTAGTTGGGCAAATCTAGCAGTACTTCTAGAAAGTCTTCTAAACATGCTGTTACGACGGAAATAGATCGAAATGCATTACCGTAATGCTACCGAGAATTCCGTGCTGGACCACATAGCGCGACACTGCAGCAACTTTTGCAGGAAAAAAAAGAGGGAGAAGAAATTTACCGCGTGCGCGACGGGTTGACGAGCGCGGCGTGTCTGCCGGCTACTGTAGTGCAAAACGGCCGTCTCTTATGAATCATAATATGTTACAATCTCAAAATGATTTTTTTTCACAAATTAGTGGTGGTAATGATGCAAGAGACTAACCAAACTCCAACTGATTCAGTAAATTTAGATGATTTTTGATGTAGGTTTCTTATTTGCCTACGAAAATCAAAGTGAAAGAAACTTACGAAGAAAGCAGTATAAGTTCTTTCCTTACTAAAATCCTGGCCAACAAGAATATACAACATACTACTCAGCCATCATCCTCCTACTAAAATTCAGATAACTATGGAAAATTGTTAGTGAAGGGTCATGCGCTCGTTAAATGAGTCTCTTTTTAGTAGGTTTAGCCGCTAAAGTGGCGGAACAAATAACAATAAAAAATGTTTCAATGAATTCTGTAATTCTTCGTCACAATTTCTACAAAATTGGATTTGTTTAGGTATGTCATTAATACTTTTAACTTACTCTCTGCCTTAGATCTTACTTTGATCCAATTCAACTCTAAATCAGCGCAATACTGTTTGGAATGCAATGACCTTTTCGTTTTCTCGCGTTGGTTTTTTTGGCAAAATATTCTTCGAAGAAAGTCAAAAGTGGTTACAAGTACATTTAAATGACGTTTTATAGTAAGTAAAATTTTGCGCAAAATCTGCTGAGAATACCTCGTATACTATGCAGATATTTCTAAAAGAGCTTGGGTAACCAGACTCAATAATTCGGAGAAATAAGGTCCAAAGGGATCATCACTCGGAGTCATATATTCTCAGCGACTGTCGATTTTAACAGCATCATTTGTCATGAAGTACTTTCACATCAAGCTAACAAAGCGAAAATTTAGAAGAACTTCCCATAAAGATTTTATATAGTTAGAACGCATTCACTGACGAGATGTAAGTTCAAATAGTCCCATTATCAACCAAAAAGTAGGTGACTGATGCGAATCGCGTCAAAACAAACGCTTATTTGAACCTTTCTTCCCCGAAGAATCTATTTTGAAAGAAATTTGAATAAGCAGCTATTTTTGCGGCACATAATCTGCTAAGCCCAACATAGGGATCAGTTCCACACAAATCTAGCCGTCAAGCTAGTTCAAGAGCTCTTTTTCAAACATTTGATCCCATCTAATGAGCATGTTCCAGCCACCTAGAAAAACGATGCGAATGCGAAAAATCGCAAAATAGGTACGATTTGCAGACTATGTTGATGTTAGGCTCTCTGCTCTGCCTTAGAAAAAGTTTTCGGGCAACAATTACAGTCGGGAAAATCACTAAAGGAACGCGTAGGGCGAACGGCGGACCATATGGAGGGACAAATTGCAGACGTTTTCGTCTGGGAAACAGGGCAAAAGTAGTTACAATGTGAAATTTGGAACACATCGCGAACAGAAAGAAATCCGTACAATGGGGTTACTTGGCCCAGTAGGGGCAAATAGGGGGCAAACCTATTTAGCTGACAAAAAAGTCTTGATTACATTTGGTACTCTTGCATGCATGCAGCCGATAGCTGTGCAAGTGGGAGGAGTCTGGGAACAATGGGGCGGAGTTTGCCATTCTCAATCACCTCGTTTTTCTTGCCGTTCATGCTCATACTACGCACAATTCGTGCGTGTAAGTGATATTCAAGTGATTATTAGCTGATTTTCTAGTATTGGCTAAAAAAGGATGTAAAAAGTAGGACTCGATAAAGTTATTCAAATCAAAAAACTTCTGAAACTTAAGAGTAATCGAACCCTGTTTCAGTAAGTTTTGAAGCTAAAGTATAAACTCGATCAGAATTCAGTCACATTTGAAGAGTTGTCTTCAGTTTTCGTATGCTACAAAAAAAATTTTTTTTTGAAGTTTCAAAAACCTCTAAAGCTTTTGATCCAAATCCAAAATAATTTTTATGCTTTTGAAGCGCAAAAAATTCAAAAAAAAATCCATAACTACCAATGAATCTCTTGGAAGTTCGACCACTATTGTGAAGAGACAGTGCTTAGTCATGGAAGAAAATTTTAAAATAAAAAGCAAAATAAAAAAGAAACGAAAATACGCGAAAAAATTTAAGACGCATTTGCCAACTGCTGTTGTACATGTGGGCCATCGAATGAGGGCCACTGATCTTTTTTGGGAAATAAAACGAAAGTCAACGAATGCCTCGTGTTTGCATAATATTAACAAATTTTCATTGGAACCTTCCAATTAGAAGCACATCTGATCCGCTTTCACCACACATAAAATTTTACGAAGTGACGCAAATGTCATAAAACAACACCGGGCATCATAAAGCCGAGATGTACAAGAAAATTTAGAGTCCTTCAAAAGTGGTAATCGCTAAAGCTTGGACAAGCAAATTTTTTTCTTGATCGTAAAACTTTTTTGCAATGGGGATGCAAGCGTTTCCCGAAGAAGCTTTCGGGTAGTAATGAAAACCATTCCGAAAGAGCTGTCGACATTTCAAATTGCCAATGATGACTTTATACAGCCTCCTTAAAAAACTAGAAAACCTCCTTTGAGCCAAAAATTGAAAGTAGGGACTTTGTGCCAGCTTATTGCTCTCTACCTACTGAGTAATACTGTTCAAATTTCAACAGCAACCTTGACTATTCAAAACGAAAAATGGTGGAAAAGAAGGTAGAAGAAAGCGGAGTGGGATGAAGGGAAGGAGGGGAAGGGGGGTGGGGGAGTGGTTGGGATATTAACGGACACAATTTTATTGACAGACACCATTTACCATGGGGTTTTAGTAGGGCTGAGGTATCCATTCCCTACTCAAATAAGATTGCTGGTTATGTTTGAGTGTATATTTTTTGTTTCGCGCCTCTAAAATCATACAATAAAGATGCGAAGTTTCTGATTATATAGGCAGGCCCTTATCTCTCCCTCCTTTAATTTTTCTTCAATGTGTTTTTCAACGTGTTTTTGACCCACCTCATCGCTCTCCTCAATTCTCTCGGTGTGGATCCGTCACTGCTTTCACTGAATCGTCGTTGGAATCTGTTACCCATACCGCCAACTTGAATGGGAATGGCAATGCGATTCGAGGTGTTTGTGTTTTTCGCATCGGAGCCCTGGCCCTGGAAAGAAATCGACTGGGCATTTGAAAAAGGCAAACAAGTTGGTAAATCTCTTGTTTGCTCGATTACAAGAACATCGAGACTTTTTTGAAGCCCGCAAAGGACGAAGGAGATTAGCTCTTCACAAAAAGTGATTAGGATTTGGCGGAGTGAAATAGCAACAAAGAAAGGAAAATAGGGAATACGCTAGAAACTTATCTCTTCTTTTCGCAGAGAAAAATTGGAAAGAAAAATTTTAGAGCATGAAAATTTACCTCCACTCCTCCTCCTCCCACTACCCGAATTGGTATATTTCGTACAATTCCTACTCCTCTCAATGCATCATCACAGCTATTCATTCGTCTAAGTGGAGGAGCAATCCGATCAAAGATGTCATTTCGAAATATTCGTGTCCGCTCTGGAAAAACATGATTTTTTTCATGCAGGTTTGGAAATTATATCTTAATCACAATATCTTCTCAATATGAGATTTTCAAAATCGCTTCAATAAAAACACATATTTTACGTTAACAAAATAATTGAGACTAGTTCCGCACAATGGCGGCCGCCCATATGACGTAGGCGCATGCGAAGCGGCGCGCGCGCGGTTATCGTCTCTGATGTTGCACGTCTTTGTTACTTCCGCGATCAGGCCCGCTTCGTGACGATAAAACAGTTGCCTTCGTCCGGGATTACCCTTCAGGCGAACACCATTTACAGCACAGTTATTTACAGTGTTTAGGTGTTGCAAAAGTATATGACCCCCTCCCCTCCCAAAAACATTTTTATTCTGTAAAAGAAATACTCAATCATTATACAGGGTGTCCCAAAAGTATGTATCGAACGTTTGATCGTTAATATCTCTCTTCCCAAGAAGTCTTTTGCCTTGCTTCAAGTACCATTTTGTAGAGCTGGCTTCAACTTAGATTTGCATTATAGAACGAATCACCCGTCTTTCATCATTACTGTAGGATTAGGGTAGAAACTTGAAACATATGGTGTCAATGTGGAAAAAGCTGCAGTTCCAAAATTCTTCAAAAAATTGTGAAAACTTGTGTAATAGGGTTTTTATGGATGCTGAGTTCAATACTCAACTATTCACAAGATTACAAAGCTTTCTAAACGGTGTAATCGCACTTTTTAGGAACATTGAAAAAATGGCCGCTACCTCTTACCTGGCATAACTCCTCAATGAAGCATCATAATAAGTTGGGAACTTTACAGTTATAATCAGCAACTCTAATTAGCCTAGTGTGAAAACTTTCAGGCTGTTTTATTTCCTTTCTAAGGCAAAATATGGCCTTTCATTGCTTAAAACCCTCTTTGAAGTTTCTACCGTAATCCTACAGTAATGAAGAGGAATGAGTGATTCGTTCTATAATGCAAATCTAAGTTGAAGCTAGCTCTACAAAACGGTACTTGAAGCAAGGCAAAAGACCTCTTGGGAAGAGAGATATTAACGATCAAACGTTCGATACATACTTTTGGGACACCCTGTATAATTCAGAAGTCGAGTAATATTTTGGATTATGGAATTCAGCGACGCAGGCAATGCACAAATTGCATACAGAGCTTCGCCGCGGTCCCAAGTTGACGCTTATCGCGAGAGAGAACGCTGACTTAGGATAAGCAGACGGTAAAACGCTCCGCCGCATTGGCCGTAGTCTACGTGCTCTCTGCGATGGTAAATTACGTATACATTCAAAAATTTTGCAGCGATATTTTTTTCAAAATTCCTGGAAGGACGGGCTCAAACGCTAAAAATTTTGCTTTTTGAAGATCCAAAAATTTTCATCTGCACTAACAACTTTCACTTTCCCAGCATTACTATTTTTTCACCATGTGAATGCAATAAGGGGTATTTTTACTGTAAGTCAGATCGGCTTGTGCCGAAATTTTTCTAGAAAAAAATTTCTGCGATAGGCCCATTTTGCAAACAAATCAAACAATAAAAGAAAGCGATTCAGGTCGTTGAATACATTTACAAGTGCAATGCAATTTGCAGGAAATAAATCCAAAGACAGGAAAGCCAGAGAAGAAACTGGCATTGTAGCAAGGTGAAATGGCCTAGATTCTAAACAAACACACCACCACCTCGGAAGAAGGGATCGTCGAATGGAGAGCTCGACTGTGGATTGAACATGTAGAAATCGTCGAACAGCGGATTTGCCACTTGGAAGAACTGAAAACATAATTTTTTTCAGGATATCATTTGGTTTGGAAATCTGAGCGTGCGAAGAGAGTAGAAAAAAGCTAGGATATTGTGATCATCAGAGGAAAAAGAAGGAAGAAAGCCAGGCTCGGAAGTGGAAGAGAGAGGCTCAAGGAACGCGCTACATTTAATCCACTTGATCCGCTTGATTTATTACGTCCAATTCGCTATTGGTCAAATTACTGACCAGGCGAAGCGGATGCTCATTTGATCCAGTTCGCTATTGGTCAGTTCACTGATTTGATCAATAGCGAAGTGGATGGAGTGAATTAAGCGGATCAGTGTGGGGAGTTAGGATAATTCAAAAGAAAGTGGATTTGATGACACAGATAGACATTTTCGACTTTTTACGATAAATGTCGTACAAAAAATTCTTTCGTATCGTAAAAAAGTGTAACTTCCTATTTTCCATAAGTTCGCCTGCAAGGCTGCGCTCAGAGCTGATCCCGAATGCCAGAGCTGTGCCAGTGCCGTGCCGGAACGTCGATCGATCAGGATGGGTGCGTCACGTTGGTTCCAGCCGGCACTAAGGCGACGCTGACACGGGATTTCTGGAGACCTGACCCTCTTCCTTATAAAAAAATTTTCTCTGTATTATCATTTTAGAGATAGCGATGATCGGACATACAGTTAAGTAGACTGCGGAAAGTAGAAGAGAAACTCCCCGGCTTCTATGATTTAAGGAAATTTCTCAGTAGCTGTAAACGGAAAAACAATCAAATAATATCTAGTGATATACATTTTGTAGAATATTTTTGTAGCTGAATCAAGTTAACGCCAATGGAAGTCTTCAAAAAAGTTATTTTGTTTATATTTCAAAACATAATGCTTCATAAAAACGTCGATTAACACTTTGTTCATTGGGAGTAGATCAAAAAATCTTACCACTGATCGCCACGAGTAAACTGGTGGTGAAATTATGTAGGAATCTGCGTTTTCTCAAGATTTTAATACAGAAGAAAAATGAGATAAATCGAAACTTAAGTAAACAATGGGAAGAATCGAAAGCCATGGGGCACAACACCATGGATTCTTGCTATTTTATCTGCAACTTTTCCCCAACATTATCTTTATCAGCTCCAAAATGAAAAAACATTACTGACCTTTCTTGTCTTTCCTAAAAACACGTGAAAAATACAGTTGTGGCATTTGAATCAGCACCAAAAATTGGTAGCTCTAAAATTATGAGAAAAAGAGAATATATATATATATATATATATAGTATATAACGCCGTAATAGTTTTTGGTCAGAGCGCATTAGTACGGCGAGGTTTCTAGAGCGAGAGCATCTCAACTTGAAATGGATACCTTACATCTGTCGGCTTTCGCATTTGTTTTCTTCCTAGGATTGCAATAACAAGACTTACGCTCAGACTAATTTTATCAGAAAGTCTCAACATGGAAATGAAAAATTATGTAAATGATCTTAACTTACAGAATAGTGTGAAAAATGAGAGCAAACACTTGCCTTAACATCAAACCGAAAAGTAGCAAATTTCGTCATTAGTTCAATTAGCACTGCTACCAGTGGCGGTCCCAGGATTTGTTCGGGAAGGGGGGGGGGGGGCGGGGGAGGGAGGGGGCAAAAAAATTTTCTAA
Source organism: Cylicocyclus nassatus (assembly GCA_958299035.1). NCBI lineage: Eukaryota > Metazoa > Nematoda > Chromadorea > Rhabditida > Strongylidae > Cylicocyclus > Cylicocyclus nassatus. The sequence goes on along the minus strand of CATQJL010000112.1, from coordinate 51,846,360 downwards.
TTGAAAGTCTTTGGCGTTAGCCACGCACCCCGAAAAATTTTTTTGGGGTGGTTCTCGAAATTTTCACGAGCCTATGACCCCTAAAATCTAGAAAAAGGAACTTGGCGCCGGCCAAGCCCCGAAAATTTTACAATGCTAATTTGGAATTTTACAATTATAATATATTTCATTTATTTACAAGAATAAACAAGCCATTTGCACACTTCTGTAACCCATGTAAGCAGATTTCAAAAATTTCGCGACCATTTTTTGGGGAGGGGGGAGGGGCATGAGCTCTGCCTGGTCCGCCACTGCTGCTTCCATAAATGAGCTTTCCATTTTGCCGTAATTCCTAGATCAAACATTATGACAGGTTCGACAGCGGTTTTTCCAATACTTATCAGAAATCTACCATTTGAACTGCTTTGGAGACACGCAATAAGCTATTCTTTTAGTAAAACCAGCTGATCTAATTCCATCAGAATAGTTCCTAGACTTTGAAGCTCCCTCTGATTGCAGCTGAGTTGCAATAGTGCTAGAAGTTCCTACCGTAATCTTACAGTAATGAAGAGCGAAGTGTGAAAGAGTGGAGAATGCTCTATATTATGCTAATAAAGGAGCGAAAGCTGCGATTACAGAAGAATTTCTATCAATGAAACATCTAAATTATTTGCTGGACCAATAAGTATGACAGGCAAATATTCTAGATCCTTTTTTTCACACTTCTTCTATCGTTCAAAATACTTTGACCTTGTTCCACTCCCCCCCCCCCCCCTTCGTCATATCTCATGTGACTTCCGCAAATAAAACTGACCATAAACCAAAGTTTCCTTTGTTGATTGCGGTTTAACCCCTCATGACTAGAAAAAGATGGGCGACGGAGATAAGGAAGACGCACAGCACACACAAAATGTCATAACAACAATCGGTGACCATAAAAGGGAGAAGTTTTATGGCGAGAGGGGGGGGGGGGTGGGCGGGGGGGGGGGGGAATGGGGAAGTGGGAAAACAAAAAAGTGTGGACGAATTCGGAAGTATCATCGAAAAAAAAAGAACAAGGAAGGAAATTTTTGAAATTCCTAACATATCTCAGCTCCTTAATAGAGTGAAAATTCTTCTTCCGTAATTCACAATACACGTGCTTCCTAAAAATTGATAAAAAAGAATGAACTGGCTTTTTACGCTGCCAAAAAATCAAGAAATTTACAGGGAAAGCTTCTAGAAAATGATAATCATGTGAATATGAAGTGCTAACTACTTTCAAACATGATAGTGATTTTCAAGAACAGTCTCTTGGCAAGAATTTTTTTAAAAAAATTTTCTGAAAGTAGACATCAAATCAAAATACGCTGGGGAAAAGTTAGGAGAGGAAGAGGAGAGGAGGTGTAGAAATTTTAGAGAAATTCTCAAATGTACAGATTTCTATTCATCAAACTGCTGAGAACAATAATTTTGTAGAAATCAATAACTGCGAAAAAAGTAAAAATTCCCAAGAAAAATTGCGAATAACTACTTCTGGAGTAGCGTTAAATATTTCCATTACTTCTTTTTGAAAGACTTTTCTAGAAATCCTTAGACAGTCCTGTGAACTAGTTATGAAACCGAGACGATACGAAGGTAGAGCGACCACTTCGTCTTACACACAAGTATTGTTGACGGTGAAGAGGCAGCTCAGGTGTTTTCCAGCGTTACATAGTTCCGCCGAATGAGTAGTAAACAAGTAGAATGTGATCGTTAAACTGTCCTACTGATGTACTGGGGGAATCAATGGCCTTTTCAAAATGGAAAAATAGTGATGTTTTGTGTTACAGTAATGTTAGGCATGTAAAAAATGCATAGGGTGATTGACTTACAAAAATCTGTTCCACAAACTCTAAACAGGTACAATCAGTGTATTCTTAGCATCCGACAGAATGATCACTGATTTAAGTTGTTGATCAGATGCGAGAGTTGGATTAGCAGAATCATTTTGATTAGTTCATTTTACGCGCAAATATTTAGGACGCGGACTTTGTTGAAGCTTCATTAACACATTCACAACAATACGACCCATCGGTGGGTCGTAAGATTTCTAAAGCTCTATCTTTGCCAGTTTACGATGTTAAGGGATTCTGGTACATGATTGGGGCACCTAGGCGAAGCTCCAGCCAGAGTGATACGGGCACGGGATACTGTAATGTAGTGGTACGATAGGTTACCCTAGGCAGAGATAAGGCACAGAATTTAGCCCTAATTCTTCGCAGAATGAGCTGTTTCTGAAAATTCATGTGTACATGCACGAGAAATAATGGGAGGGCGAGAGACTATGTTAAGATCTGTTAAGAACCTGTCAAGATCTTGCCTATTTTATTGATTTTATTGATTTTTTCATTGTTCATCTCAGGAAGCTCAAAAGATACATGTACAGGTTATTGTAGCATGCTGATTAGGAAAATGATAGTTTCAAGTCCTAGTACTGCCTTCTTAATCAGTTCCCGGATTTTTTTAACGAAAATTTTACGGTGCGGCTGTCGTAGCCCCACCATGGGACAATACTGAACAAAGTGGACACTATAATCGTGATCAGCATGTGAAATAACCTCCAAACACATTTTTTTCATGAAAATTTATGATGTTGAGTTGTACAGAATGATTACTGTAACCTTACCTAGGAGCCCAAAATCTCAATTAAAGCATATTTTGACAATCAATGCCTTCGGTAACCTCTCTGGGAAATTCTCGGAAACATTTTTTGAATTTTTTCCAGAAAAACTGCCACTTCGGACAATACGACCCACGGGAGGGTCGCAAATTTGACAAAGCGGAAAATGCTCTGGTCCGAGGCGGCAGTAATGAAAAATCGGCCTTGTCGTGAATATGTTAAACGAGACTTTTGTAAGTCATGAAAAACAAGACTAAGTGATGCAGGAAAGCGTCTGTCAGTCTTTGCAAACAAATATCGAGAGCATTAAAGACTGTTGTGTACGTATAACATTTCGCCAGACCTCTCTGCAAAAGTCCAAAGCTTGAAGCAAATAAGATTTGGAGGACTTTTTGCAAGTGCTATAGTTTGGTCAAAATGCTGCATGAAAAATTATGCAGAGTGTTCCAAATTTAATACAGGATTGTTCTATGCTAAAATAGGCACAAATCTTGCTAGTAGTATTTCGTTACATGATTGCAGTGTATCAAGGCACATGTTCGAGAATCTACAAAAGTTGCTAGAGAAACGCACTAGAATTCTGGCATACTGTATCTAGATGCAAATATCAAAAAAATCATATATCCAATTGAACAAGAACCAAGCTTATCATATATCCACCAAGCTTAAAGTTGCAGTAGATATATGGATATATGACTGATTCGATACATGTTAGATGTGTAATAAATAAACAGTTCCAGCTCAGAAAAAAAGCAAGAGCTTATAAGAGGTAAAACTGGATCATAATGCTTCTAGAAGATTATGAAAGCATGTGAGTATACAAGCTCATAAAACACAGATCATATAGTTGAGGGAAAGTACAATGAGCAGCGGAAATTGTAAGTATCGCAATAAAATGCATGCACGCAATAAACTAATTGCAAAAGGTTTTTTTTTCTTATTGTAAACAATTGGTTATACACTGTTACACTATCAGCTGTTCTGTCATATGTCGTTACATCAGCTGCAGCAAACGAACTATTATCTGTTTCATTTGCAAAGAATAACAACAACATTTAGCAAGGCTCATTTATATAAAGCAGAAAATCTGTGTTTGTGTGTCTGTGCACATTTCTCATAGTCACGAAGGATGAGCGGTAAAACTCATTTTGATCTGCTGGTCACTTACAGTCAAAATTAAAAGAAGGGTAAATTTCGCTACACGAGAGAACAAACACGATGTACAGGCTCCAAAACGGGGTGAGACCCGCGCCAGTTCATTTATTCATATTTTTATGCCAGGTTTTTCTAATATAGTTATACTTTTTCATTCCTTCTCTCACATCTTTTCCTTCTTTGATGACTAGCCTACAATAAGATGTAAAAAATTTGTGGGCTACAACGGGGATGAAAACTGTACTCGAGAAAAGATGAAATATTTGTTGAGTAAGAATTTCTTTGGGAAATCGCAGCTCAGTTGAATCAGTCGATATCATGCAAAATGACATATACATTAGTCATAAAATGTGTCTTCCGTGAGATAAACTTTTGATTAAAAAATTTGAGTGAAAGAATGAGAAAAAAGTAAAAGAACTTATCACAAAAAACGCTGACAGGATATTTTGAAGTCCTGTGTAGACGGGAAGTTTGAACACATTTTCATGATAGACAGCTTTCTCTGCAATAATTATGAACTACTGGTAGAAGAAAAGAAAGCGAAATGACAAACAAAGAACGCATGGTTGAAGATGGCGGGAACCTTAATGGATGAGGCGTAGTAATGGTCGAGGCCACCCTATACTATACAGTTTGGACCAAAAAACCGATTAGATTAGAAGGATTAATTGAGTTGAAAGAATTGGAAAAGAAGTGCAACAGCAGAAACACCAAATGGCAGACCTCAAAGAGGCGGTGAAGTTAATGCAAGTGAGACAACTTCAATATGGGAAACCAGTTTTTAGGAAGTTTTTAAAAATACTATTTCACAGGTTACACTGACTTCACAGATTACGCTGTTGTGCGAAAAAGTCGATCTTGCCATAGTAAGTGTAGTTAGAACCAAATATTTTTTGAATATTCGAGTAAAATCACGAATAAGTTGTTTTTTCGATTCGTTGACTAAAAAAATATTTGAGTAAAGGTCTTTTTCATTTGCTCGACTATTTAAATAATCAAATAAATGCACTTTCCTGAATATACGACTTTTCTAGTTCGATTAAATTATTCAAATACAAATATTCGAAAAATATTCGGTTCTAACTATAATAATAAGTAAGGTAAAAACCAAAATCTTCGAGATTTTGACTGGTAAGGTAAAATTGGTTATCTGACATGATGTTCTCATATTCATTTGAGAAAATTACATGACACTGATTGAAGAATAGCTGAAGCAAAAAATAACAGAATTTTATTTTTGCCTTAGAAATAGGTAACTTCAAATATCAGTAAGCTCGAAAGTTCTCGGATATTTTCAGACTAATTTGCTATTTCTCGAAATCTAACGCATGTACATGTGCGAAAATTCCTCTCGCCTGTAGCGATATTGAAGCAAGTGGGAGGAGCTTATGATCTTGGGGCGGAGTTTGCCACTTCCCTACCTCGTTATCTTGTTGTTTGAGTTGAAATTCCATACAAACTGTGGATGTTAGTATAGTAGTAAGTGTATATTGTGGTTTGGAGCACATGGGGGATTCATAATGTTTATACACAGAAGTAGGAGATCTGGGCTAGGTCAAAACATCATACTTTCGAAATTTCGCCTGAATTTTCAGAAAAAGCATTGGTACTGCTTGTGCTTGCCATGATTTTCTAGAGATGGTTATTTGTTATCCAACGATGCGCAGCATGCCAATCAGTGCTTACATCGAAACAAAAAGTTTGTCGAAATGCAGTATCGGAGAACTTTCGAGCCAATCTTATATTAAATTTATATACAATGGTAACCACTGATTCAACTGCCTTGGCGGCTGGAAGGTGGGGCTTTGTGACCTAAATGAGGCTGCTCGCGCCCGCGACTGAATCTCGTCTCTCTCTCGCGCGCGGGCTCTCTAATCATTACCTAGCCTTAATTAGGTCAAGAAGCCCCGCCCTCCAGCGCCAAGCCAATTGAATCAAACGGTAGGTGTTCGCGCCGGACGAATTTTCTAATCAAATGCCCAAATGCGATAGCTGACTAATTGAAGTTCATGCATTAATAATATACTCAGTTCCACACTTAACAAATTTAAAATCGTAATTCTGATCAAAAAAAGCAATTGCGCGGTCACGGTCAAGGAGGTTGAGTAAGAAGAGCAAAAAAAGTAGGCTTAAAGAATAAGGAAAGAATAACAATTTGTTGAATAGGAAATTTGAAGGAATATCGGAAAAAATATGATATTAGAAAGCAGAGGATACAATAAACGAGTTCTTGATTTTTTGACGTCTATAGTCTGAATTTAGTGAGGTCCACGCGATGCTGGTTTGGGGAGGGAGAGTAGGCCGCTTTTGCACCACCGTAATGTTGGGTCACTTCTGTACAGGACCGCCGTCGCACGCGACACACTTTGCGGCGCCTTTGCACGAGAAAATAGGAAATTCGATGCGCGTGAGCAACGTCTTGAGAAATGTCACACAGTAGGGCTACTGGATACTGTAGTGCAAAATGGACGCGTCCGGGTTTGGAAGATTCGGTCAAAGTTTAAGAGTAATGCATGAGAAAAGAGAGTCATATATCGTGCACTTTAGTTTAACCGTTTATACAAAAAAAACCCAAAAATTAATTCCTAAGCGCTCGTTTCGTTCCTATTGCGTATTTGTATTCGCCGAGGTGTTATCGAAATTATCGTACGATGAATAATCGCTGAAAAATTCACAATTGCTACAGAATAAAACGGAGTAAAACGCACAAAATTTATAGTCTTCTATGATAATTTCCTGCCAATTATTCGAAAAAAAAATTATTCGAAACAGTGTACCTCTTACATTTTTGTGCAGGATTCACAATCGCGTTTCGTACAAAGATTCGAATAATATTTTTAGAACAAAAATAGGAGAAAAATCATAGCGGTAACCTTGACCACTGTACAATATGTGATCGAATGCGTCTTCCGTTGCAAGTTAGTGCCTATGCCCCATCGTTACATATCCATCGTCTCTGATTTATGACTACCGGTGAACGACTAAAAATGTTAAATGTGTTCCGCTAGACGGAGCATTGATCTGATGCATATTTTTATTGTTCCCCAATTTTTAGCAAGAAAATCTATGAGAATTGATTTCGAAGAATGCGCGAGCGAAAAAAGCGAGGAAAAATTGAAAGTGATTCTTGCAATTTCTTGTCAAATAGATTTTCAGGCATTTTAATGGCATGTACGAGAATTCTAGTGAAGGACTCTTCTGTCTGTGGGATTCTAGAAAGGGCGAAAGTTGAAAATATTTCAAAAATATTGAAGCGCAAAACTGGGCTACAGACTCAAGACATTATAGCTCGGGTTTCATTCCTTACAATTAGAGACAAAAATTCTATGCTTTTGTTCAAGGAAAATTGTCGTTAGTTAGCTGTCAAAAAAATTACAGTATCCAGTTAGTAGTTTTGGTAGACTCATATTTTTTGATAGTTTATCTTAAAATTTATATTGTAACCAAGATTTGGCACAGGTGGCTTGCAAGCAGGCTGGATATCGTTTTTGGACAAAAAGCAAAGGGAGTATCGTTTTTGAGGCCGAAAATTGTAAACTCATTTTTCAGTCGACGTTTCGGTTTTCGAGGGCTTTTCAAGTTTAGGGTTTAGGGTCAAAGGGGACTTCGTAAAAATTCGCGAAAGTCAAAGGGGACTTCGTTTTTTGCATTTTCCTACAGCCACCTCGTGCCAAGCCGTAGCTATAACTACCTGTAAAAGAAATTCTTTCACCTAAGCCATAGAACAAAAAGAACAAACAAACTGTCAAGATTAAAATCTCACACACCAAAGTTCTTGTTTTTGTTTCTCACAACTTGTTTCTCAGTTTAATAAAAACAGAAGCATATTTACTAATAATATGTAAAATCAAAGTTTACTGATTAGAGGTGTCCAAAGCAGAGATCGCTCACAAACATACCCTAACAAGCTTTTCTCGAGAAATTCGGGAAAATTGAGTGAAAAGGTGATCATTGCACAATGAAAGTTGAAAACTTAACAGAAGATGCTGTAAAAATCGCCAAAATATCCAGAATTTTGTGCGGCATGTTCTCAAAAGCTATTGTGATGCATGAGAAAAAATGAACTCAAAAGTCAATAATCAATCCAAAAAGACATAATTTGCTCGAATTCTTACTTCACCTATGTTCTCTTGAAAATAAACGAAAATTTTGTGTCCCAATTTTGTACCTCCACGGGTAGGAGCAATAAACTCGGAAAGAAATCAAGACTTTAATGAAGAAACATAAACTGAAAATTAATGAAATATCAAATTATGTACTATTACATCACCGTTTCAAATGGATAGAAATGTTTGCTAGATAATCTAGTAGAATGCTGAAATTCAACTAGAAGAAGGATTCATAAATAGTATGGGCATCATTCTAACGTACACGCCCATCTAATAAAATTCTTAGAAATGTCGAAACAGGGTGTGTCCGCCAAAAAATGCATAGTTTTATCTCTAAATGTCAAAATACATCAACGTCGACATGGGCGTCGACGAACGGACTTGTTTTGGTGTTTAGCGAGAAAAAAGAAGACTATCCGACCCGCATGACTACAAAATTATGGCTGAGAAGGGTTTTAGATCACTAATCCTTGGGAATTTTGTCGAAAACATTCTGGTGGGTAGTTGTCGTAGGCACTTTTGAAAAAATCAAAAAAGGAAAATTAGAGTAAATCTAATGCATAACTAATTCAAAATTCTACTCTTTATTTATTCATTATTTATCAATACGCTCTAAGGCGTGCCATAAAAGCAGAGGATATAAATCAAAAACAGAATGTCTATTTACAGGAATCGAAATCAAAAGAGAATGATTTTTTATCAAGTTAAATTTAGGTATAGCTGGATATTTGAAAAAAGAAAAGAAAAAACATTAAAATGTAAGTATAATGATATGTAACAACAGTAATAATATGAATGATATAATATGTAAATAATTAGAGTGTAACCATAATAATAATAATAAATAAATAAATAATATGCAATAGTAATATATAAATAATATAATATGTAAATAGATAAAATCTAATTATGATTCAGAAAAGAAGAGAGAAAAATCAGCTAAAAACGGTGATGCACAACTCGAAAACATCCTGGAAAGGCGCAGAAAAAGCATCAAAAAATTTGAGAAAATTTTCCCTCTCAAAATTTTTGAGAGGAAAAACCATAACTCGGATTTCTTATGATAGTTAAACAGAGAGGAAATAAGAGAGAAAGAAGAAGCGCTGACAGATTTGGTTGAAGATACAATAGTTTAATACGAGCCAGATTGATGCGTAAAATTCTTATGTCCAAAAATACGTAAAAAAATTTCACGTCGTAAACAAGAATTATTGCCAAAAAAGCCAGATTTAGACCCTTTTGCAGTGGCACAACAGTAATTCGATTAGCCAAGAATTTTGATGCTGCAAAAGGGAACCGGATTCGGAACTCTGATATTAATGGAAGAACATAAAAACGTAGTATATCGATTTCTCACCTACGTTTTGAGAGAAAAAGCCTTTGTCAACTTTTCCACTACATAAGAATCCATACTTTGAGGCAGTCCGTTCAAGTGAACCCAACAATGATATTTTATGTTTTTTCTCATCCAGACCTACAGTCCAATGCATTTCCTGATTTCGAGCACTTGTTCAACAATAGAGTTGAAGTACCGGTGGTCACGTTACAGAGCTCAGATAATGGATTTCTTGAGTTGAGCTAACATTGCTATGTTTTCGAATATTTGTTAGCCATTTAAAAATCTTCCCGCACAAGAATTTTCTAGGAATTTAGCCACAGCTTTCTAAGAATTTCGGCGCTAACTGAGAGCATCCCTAATTTTTTAGTAATAATGTGAGAATACCTATAAATCGAGAATTGTTGACAAATAACCGAAAGAAGATATAGGTACATATTCTTGCATCATTACTAAAAAAAGTTGTTAGGGATGCTCTTAGCTTATCCCTAAATTTTTGAAAGGTTGCTGCTAAATTGACTCAATAAGTTCGTTACTTGATTTTTAAGTACAAACATTTTCCTAAACATCGACAAATCGCATAAATTAATAGGTAACTGAGGGATTTGTCGATTTTTCTGTGAAATTTTAAATTATTTAAGTATTTGAGGAAGAATGTATTAGAAATATAGAGAATCCGAAAATTAAGAGCAGGGATTTTTGAGTCTCACGCCGACGATTCGTTTGTGCGCAATGAACGTAGCTCCGCTCGAAGAGCTTAGTGAGTGCTTTTCTCGACGGAGAATAGCTGAAAGAAAACAGAAGCGAGGTCAGAAATCAGCGAGAAATGCAACTCAAAAGATAACTTCGAGTCGAATCAAGAATTTCGGTTAAAAGTCCTACGGATTACTTCATTTGACTCAGTTTAGCAATGAAATGAACTATGAGATGTTAACCGTTTTGAAAGAAAAAAAAAGTCTTAGAGATACGAAATCAGAAGAGCATCCAACGAAATGATAAAGATTTTATGAAATAATAAATTCTTAAATAATTTCAACAATTACTTTGAATGATTGAAGATATGTGCATTTTTGAGAGCGCAATGTCAACTTTCAACTTTTCCGATAACAATATAATACATAGACTCAGGAACAGAAAAACTGAAGTGGTGTCAAACATCAAGGAAAAATTACAGAATGGGAAAGTGTCTCAAACATCAAAGATCATTTTCAAGAAACAATTTGGGCTTATGAATGATCGGGAATGTACAAATGTTCGAAATAAATTAGAATATTACTCCATTCAAAATCAAATCTAAAAACTAGTTTTTCCCTTCGAATAAAAAATCTTACCTTTTGCTCTAAACTGAGTGGATTTTGGTGGATATTTTTTGATAATCGATGAGAAAATTGCATTACTTTACTGGTAAAAAGCTGCATACATACCGCCAAGAACAAAAAGATGAATAACACATAAGAAAGGACTTTTCCTTGAAGTGATATTAAATACTCTGAAGCGGCTAGAATGACTAATAAATGTTTTCAATAATCAGGAGTTGAATCATCTGACAGGTAGAGAGCTCATTTATTCCTTCAATGACAGGAAAAAAAAATAAGTGGAGAAAATTTTCACTTTTTTGTTGAGAACATATATTTTGCTCTGAAGCGAGTGGGACAAATGGATGCATTTCAATAGCTGCATTAGAAAATAAATTTTTTGAAGGTATAAAGCGACGAACAGATGAACCAAAACTGAGTACACGATGAGCGAAAGAAGAAAGAAAAAACTGCGCTACGTCGGCAATTACGAGGTAGGAGTTTGGACAAATGCGAAATGCATTAAGGTGTTAACTCGGTCACAGAGGTTCCCCTGTACATTCGGTACTTGATGTGACGGTAAAGAGAACGGGTTCTTGGGACTGAGACCAAACACTTTCAGTTGCATAAAAATTGTCATTAATTATTCTCTTCCCACATATAAAATGTGTTTACACAATCTGTCGGAAGTTATCAATCAAAAAAATCGAAAATTCGGCGGAACTTCTGACCAAAAATCGAAAAACTTTATCGGCTCGTCTTTCCTAACATGAAGCGAACGCCCAATAAACTAGCACCAGCGATTCCCGATGATCACATAAAATTTCGAGGTCGAACTGCTGCTGATGATTCGCACAAAGGGTGTGGTCGCGCTCGATCGACTGGGCGTGGTGGCCTGGACGAGATTCGAGGGGGGGGGGCGAATCAAGCAAAAAATGGAAAGATGGTCATTCGGAAGATGATTAACAGATGTTTCGAGGCCGTGTGAATCATGTTATTAGCGCTTTGCACTCAATTTGCTTGTGAAAATGGACTATGGTGGGAAACTTACAAAGAAATGAATCATGAATTCTTCAGAAAAAAGTCCTTGCAAATTTTTCTTGGATTAGGTTGGAACAAACACTTTGCAACTTATTTCGTAACTTTTCTAGATTAGGTAGTACACTATAAACGTACGCAAATTTGATTTTCGGTTAAGTGGAGAAAATTTACCCATTCTTCGAAAGCTTGTTGATTTCGAAATTTCAAGGGTCGGAAAACCAAAAATAAAAGCCGTTCTTAGTCTAAACCGAGCACATCAAGCCGAGACTGTACCCGATTGTTGATAAAGGAATCTGCATGATATGTACAATTTCGGCTTGATGAGTTTGATTCAGATTGAGAACGGCTTTATTTCTGGTTTTCCAACAATTGAAATTTTGTGACCAGCTTTCGCTAATCTACAATATGCCCAAAAATGAATGCGTCACAGCCAAAAAGAGAAAAGTTACGAAAAAACTGCAAAACTGATGTGCCAACCTTATATTTCTTCACCAAAGTTCAAAAGTGGGTGAAAGAATAGAATGTTCAAGCTCTCTTTCCGATACATTGATTCGAGGACGGTTAAGAGTGTTATGTGTAAACTGTAAGTGAATGATTCACTGACATTAATCTCAAAGATGGAGAAAGTCAATAATTTTTGAACAAATGTTTTCTAGAAATATAAGTAAAATATGCTGAAAAGCTGCAAAATGAATTCGTCATTTCTTACTTTGACACTTAACATCTTCTGCAACTGGCTAAGATACATCTTCTGCAACTGGCTAAGATTTTCTATCAAGTTAAATGATCCTAGATAAGTATAACTTTTTGAACCTAAGTTCACCTTCTTTCGCTGTAATTATTGGGACCAATAAATCACAACCTTTTACCCATCATATTTGATTTTTCATGCATTTGTCAACAGAAATCACACAAGATCATTGATTGAAAGAAAAAATGATCATAACTTTACAAAGATTGCTTGTTGAAAGCAAAACGTCATCAATAAGCATTTAATAATCACTGATCGAAAAAAAAACCTTCAAGAAAGCAAAACTGCAGAAAAAGCTGGGAAACATACTTGGGAAAACCAAACGTTGTTCAGAAATCAGGGAAAATGGAATCGCCCCTTATGGAAAATTATTTAGATTCATTCCTTCCCCCTCCAAATAAATCTCAAAACTGTCAGATAGAAAATAGATTTCACGGCATCATAAAAATGAAGAATTTTTGAGCTTACAAATTTTAACGAGCTCTCAATTTCAAATATTCACCTAATCATATTTGATTTGATTATTTAATTTTGTCTCACCTCTCTTGAATCTGATTTGGTAAAATAAAATTGGTCGAGTTATTTCTATAGAAGATTTGGAAAAGCATCAGCAATCTAGCACTTTCTAAATTGCATTTACATGCTCTTGATCTACGTCTTTTTGACTTTTGAAACCCACACATGGACGCTCAAAAGTAATGCATCCTACTCAAGATCGCTCTATGAGTCCAATTTTTCAGCATATTTTTATTATATGTGCGTTACTTTCGAGAACCAGTTTTTTAATACCCACTTGATCGACACTGCAGATCACGCAGCTCAGTTTCTGTTTATTCATCTCTCTCAGCGAACGAAGAAACTCGTTGTTGAAGAGGTGAAAGAGGACCTAGCCACGCAGACGTGGACAGGTTATGACCTCCACGAGGACCGCGGGTTTTTTGGGGCGAACACGAGGGTGACGTTAATTGAACTTCGGGAAACGAAAGCGAAAAAAAAACCGCTGAGCAAGTTTGGGAAACTGATTTCATCCGCTAAGGAACAAGGAAAATCATGAGCAACGGAGTTAGGGGTTGAATTCTTGATTTTTTCTTTCGCAGACTTAACATTTTGAATTGAGAAGTTACAATCTAGTGAATTAGCGTGTAATTTAATAATATAGCATAATACAACATGTATAATAATCTTAATATATTATAATATGTTGAATTGAGTGTGCAATACAGTGTGCTTGCGGTGCCGAGGGTTTGCGGAGAAGTTTGGGCGTGAATAAATTGCTACGCCTGTAATGCCGGTCACATGCGCGCGCAAAATGCCGGCATTTTTGGAGTGCCTATTTGTTCACGCAAAAAGTTTACCACTTGATTTCGGCACCGCAACCATATCACAGTGAACAGAAAATCTACTAGACTGCACAGAAATTTTATTTCATGTCAAAACAAAACTTCCATAGAAGCGCAAAAAACTGATCAAGAATTTCAAATGTATAGAATGCAGATACTTATATTAATCTATAATTAACTTTATTGAGTCCAAAATACAAAATACCCTAGAAAGAAAAGTTTGGAGAAGCTTAGGCAAAACTTGAGTAGTTTCAGTCATACATCTGCATTCCATCCAATTTCTCTTCCCTCTTACCCCCCCCCCCCTCCCCCGCTCGAAAAAAATTTCTCAGTGCCACTGCTTTATGATGTTGAAGAGTTATAAATGGATGTTTTCCGAATGACTAACCAACCAAGGGAATTTTTCTTTTGAGAAAAGATAAAACCTAAGAAGTTCAGTTGTAAAATAGGAATTTGTGAAAGAAATTCCTATCAAAATGCTTTATTTGTTGCTCAAAACTTCAGCAACTGTAGATTTCTAGATTAGATGCAAAAATTTCAAATTTCGAAACACGACCTGCTTTGGCAATTTATTGATCTCATTCCACTGCCCCCCCCCCTTCTCTCCTGTTATTGCTCAGGTGGAATTGATAACAGAAACTTGCTTTTTATTGTTTACTCATATGATTAGATTTTTGTTAAAGCACGGCCACTGACGCAAAAATTCAATACTTGAGAAATTTCTGGAGTGCCTAATCTGCCTTTTTTCCCCGCCCCGCTTCTGGTCATCAGAAGTTTCGTTTGAACATGCATATCAAATGATTAGCATGGCTACAAAAATTATCTTTGGTCTCAAGAGCAGGGGAGGGGGGGGGGCTAAGGGAATTCTTTCTTCTAAACTTGAGAAATTTGCACATGGATTTTTGCGCAAATTACAGTTATCCATATAGCTCAAAAGGGTGAAAGACCATTGGAAACATCTAGCACATTCAGATGCAATGATGGGAAGAATAGTTATGATGCAAATTCAAGACGAAGTATAAGGAAAAAGAAAAACAGTATGCGATAAATCAGACATAATATTCCACCCAACCACACAAAAGCGTCATCGAATTCGCAATCAGCGCGTTCGGCACAGACGGGTGAATCATCGAACACAAAACGATAGAGTTCATGTAACCGCCGGGAGATAAAAAGCCTATTCACGGCTAGATTCGATCCGATAGAGAGAATCGATAGGAAATGTGGCATGAATTCATACAAAGAGAGCGTTTAGTGGCAGTTCCGAGCACACGAAAGCGTATACGATTAGTTTGAGGGCAGCTATAGTAGAGTTAGTTGTGATTTAGAGTAGCGTTCAGAGTTAACCATGGTGCTAGAGCTGTGCCAGAGCTGTGTCAGCGCCATGTCGGTTCCATGGTACCCAAACTAGAAGTAACTTCAGCTCAAGTGCAGAGCACATTTGATGGTTTCTAGATTCGATGCAAACTCAAAAATTTTATGTGTATGAAAAGGTATCACGA
Organism: Cylicocyclus nassatus; assembly: GCA_958299035.1. Lineage (NCBI taxonomy): Eukaryota > Metazoa > Nematoda > Chromadorea > Rhabditida > Strongylidae > Cylicocyclus > Cylicocyclus nassatus. The sequence continues at coordinate 51,831,211 of CATQJL010000112.1, read as the reverse complement.
AAAAAGCTATATGTAACCTTTGTATATGAAACACCACAAAAGAGTTTTGCTATCTAATGATTCTCTGAAAATGTGTTAGAAGATGATTTTGCAAAATATTTGATGGTTGGCATGAGGTTGTGTCCAGAGTTACATATGGTGCCAGTGGCGTGCCACTGCCGTGCTGGCTTCATGCCGAAACCCGCAACTATACTTGTAGGATAGTATCACTGTCAGCGTAAACGTTTGCAATTTATTTATTATGTATACAAATGAAAAGCTATAACGAAAAAATGTATGAAAAACCTTTTTTATGAACGCACCTTGAAAAATCTTTTCTCATCGAAAAATGTGAAAAAACACAACGAAATGACAGATGACCTGAGGCTGCGTCTAGAGTTGCTTGCGTGCAGGAGCCGTGCTAGCACCGTGCCAAGGCCGTGCCGGTTCTAAGCGGAGTTCAAGTAAACGCGCCCGTTTATCGATCAATGTTTCGGCATGCTGTTAGCAAGATGCTGGCACCACGCTGGAAAGACGCTGGCTTGGCACGAGTAAGGGCAAGTCTAGATGTGGGCTAACATGCGAGGTTGCACACCAGGCGCTGCATCTCACGGCTATTTTCCGGAAAGGGTACTGAGAACCCTATTAACGAAGTCGTTGCTCTTGATAATAATAATAATAATAATAATAATAATAATAATAATAATAATAATAATAATCATTTAACACCTATTTGAGCTTACAAGGAGAAAAACTACTAAAAATTCTCTGATTTCAGCATATGAGACGATAATGCGGTGCGTGTTATACAATCTCACAAATGACGCTGCGTTCAGAGTTGGCAGCGCCCGCTCCGTGCTAGCTCCATGCCGGATCCATTGAAGCACCACGCAATTGATCGAATTTGTGACGCGACGCTAGCACGCCTAGCATAGCGCTAGCATGACCAACTCTGGACACAGTCTAACATGTAAAATTGCACACGACGCGCTTCATCTTACGACTAATTGGAACGGCCAGTATCAACTGTATCAATAGAGAAAATGGTGAAAAGGATGATTTTTTTTATACATTTTTGGCTATTCAAGGCTAAAAGTAGAAGCAATCAGAAAATTAGGATAGCTCGTCAGCATACGAGCCGTAAGATCGCGCGCAAATTGTGCGGTACACATACAATACCACCCGTAATTTGTGAAAAAAAATGGCGGCGCCGCGTAAGTTAAGTGCCGCCGCCATTTTTTTTTCACAAATTACGGGTGGTATTGTACTAAGCTAATAATTCGCGTCTGGTATGTGGAACTACTTGAGGGAAACAAAGTCAAACAAAAAAACTTTACGACACACAAAAATTTGCGCAGCCCCCAATCCCCCTTTCTACAAACAGAAAGACGAGTAGCAAATGATGCGCTGAGCATTGGTTGAGTCGTGCGCAAAGAAAACAAAAAAACGAGAAAAGGAAAAAATGCTGAAAAGCTCAAAAGAGAGAAGAATTGAACTTACGCCTTTATCGAATCGATGCATGACTTGTAGACGATTAGCCGGTGCTAGGCCTTTTCTACCGTTTCGATCAACACACAACCACCAACCGTCTGATATACCCTCGATTTCTGAAAAAAGAAACGTTCTCGATTAAATTTGTAAATCAATACTAAAGTGAAATGAAATAGTCAAGGAAGCTTTCAGACATTTTCAAATTAAAATTGCTATTTTTCAGGATTTACATGTATAAGGGTAAAGATTTGCACACATGTGTTCTCGCAAGTTCATGATAGAACAAGTGGGAGGGGTCAAGAGGGGCGGAGCTTGCCACTTCTTCATGACCTAGTTTTTCTTGCTATTTTACAGCGAAAAACTTGCCCGACTTTCTTGCCAGCCTCTATAAAAATAAACATACACGAATGTGATTTGAAAAGTTAAAAACATTATTCCATTTTAGAAAAAATTCTTGCAACAAAAATCAAACCCAACGTACGCACCAAGGGAACAGTAAAGAATAAGATGCGTTTTTTACAGAAATTCTTTTTGAATAAACCTTGTCAACTCGCAAAAATTCTCGATTTCATTTTTATTGCTCGAAAATAGCTGGAGCGCAACGAACTTTACCGTCTCATAGCCCTGTTTGAAAATTTTCAATGGTCCTGTAAAGAAAACCTGTTTTCTAACATTTTTATCGCACCGTTCCCATTTGGCTTTTATTCATTGCTTATTTATTAGCGAAGTGTATAGGCAAAAGTAAACGGATAAATAAGTGCATTCCATTCAAAATAACTGTTCAACAAGAGTCCTTACCGAAATTGATGAGATAATATATGTGTTTCAAATCCTTTTCGACTGCCAATTAATTTTTGAGAAAAATTAAATTTCCGCGGAATCTTGTAGTAAAGACCTGTTTATAGACAAACCATAGCCGTGCCTCTCAGGTGAAATGAAAATAAATGCTAACGGTACTAAAAGACAAGGTGTAATATAAATTTATTAGGAAGCAGGAAATTCTGTGCATGCAGCAGAATTTCCGACCAACTTTTTGAAATCTTCTCAGCCTTTTCTTACCTTTCTGATCCTTTTTCGTATTCTAAATGAAACGAAGGTATTCCGTATAACACTTCAGAATTATTTTATTATTCTTAACAACAGCTAATTTTGCTTATTTAGAAGAGTTACTTATTTATATTTTTTGTGCGGGAAATGATAAAGGAACCTTAAAACCCGACAAGCAGCAGCTCATAGGGCACAATCTCAAGAAATCTAACTCTCAACTCTCGCCCAGTACCGTACTCCCAGACCAAAATCACTTCGGATGCGGTAGTACTGGGGAAGTTAGGGTGGAATTTATGGCGGCGAATGATGAGCAACAAACAACGTGATTACGTACGATCATTGCATAAAGAAATCCATCAATGATCGCGTGACCCTTACATCTCAGCAAAGGAACACAGAAATTTCTGATTTTGTAAAGCAAGCTGTGCAAAGGATGGAAAAATCCTAGAATCTGGCTTTATGGAGTCCATTCTGGAAATTTTATTTTGAAGCAGTTTGAATAACTGCTTAACCAAAGTGATTTTGCAAGGTGCTAAAAAGATAAAAGTTTGACAAAAGCATTAGAAATTGTGGGAGCACTACTGAGGGAGTTACAAACCACCGCAGAATTTCTGATAAGTATACCCATTCCAACATCGAAGAAATCGCAAAATTTTAACGGTACCGGCCACATAAGGAAAGCATTAAAGTGCAAATATTTCACAAAAGCGTGTAAACACCACACGACTTAATTGCTGACGAATAAGCGTGCAGTCGAACTATTGAACACCCAACATTCCTCATTGTGTATTTACAATTTTTAAGAAACGGGAAATTTGCACAAGTTCAATCAGCAACCATGTAAAAAAAATAAAGATTTGTGCCTGAATAGACATCCGTGGCAATGAAAATGAATTTTTTTTTCGAGTGGGAAGGGGGGGGGGGAGTAGGGGAGGGGAGGGGAGAGGGGGGGGGGGAGAGAAGAAGAAGGAATTGTCCTTCGAATGAAAAAGCGTTGCTTTAGCTTATATTATAGTAGCTTTGTTGCTATGAAAGAAATTACGGAGTGGCCAAATTATAAGCGAGCTTATGGCCACGTTTAGGAATAGAATTTCTTACAAATTTTTTATTTTGCATATTTTAGAAATCAAATGATCGTACATTTTCAAAAAAACCGAAAATTATTTGATGCAATATATTTGAAGATTTTCATCGTGTTCAAAATAATTTATCAAGATTTTAGGTGCGATTCTAATCAGTCTAATGCTAAAGTACCAATTTTATTAGACTAGAAGTTTACCAAGTAATCGATAATTTCTGCAACTGTAATTTGGAGTACTGTAAGCATACTGTAGGAGGTCGCTTTACAAACATGATCGATTATTAGGTGTGGGCCTATATCGATGCAATGGTTAGGAGATGGAACTCCGCCATAGGTTGCCAAGCAGACAACTGCACCTCTAACACCATACAATATCATCGCAAAGGACCAGTTGTCCACGGAAAATGTCGGAGATTTTTACCCTTCTCCATAGGTACTGTACGAGTAGAAAAACGCTGCGACCCTACGATGGACGAAGGATGAAGACGAACGACGAGGAAATGAGTTCAACTGGGTTGTGAGGAAGTCGAGGAGGTTAATCGTATTACCTGGCGCCAGCTAGAATTCGAGTAAACCAGGACGATGAACAAGTTAAAAAGAAATGGGAACACCCAAGCAGAGCGGGTAAAAAAGAGTATTCGAGGATTCTCAGCGCGGAAATCTGGAGCTGAGTGAGAACTATAATATTTGAAGAAAACCTGGGAATAAACATTTAGTACTGAAGCAACATCCCAGACAATTCACCGAAAATTCCGCAGAACACGCAAAATTTGAAGCGGCTTCGCAGCATTTTTACTGTTACAAAGGGGAAAACGTTGAAAATGGGAATTTCCGCAGGATCTCAACGTTAGACTGGTTGGAAACGGGAACTCCTGCAGGGCTTACGAAACGCTACGAAAATTCCGAAAGCAACGGTACCGCAACACTTTGACCTGTCAGTACTTCCGCAGGTGGGAGGGATTGCAAGATTCACAGGATAGCATGGCTTCTGCAGAAGTGTAAGAAAACTGAACCGGTTTTTCAGATGATTAAGAGAATTGAAATCAACAAAAGGAATATTGTTTCCTTACGATGTTCTATAATCTTCCGCTAAGTTGATTCCACCATTTTAAAGCGGATTGTAAAAACTTTACTTAACAATGATTTTGGATGAACCAATACCCCAAGACCTCCGCTTCCCCCCCCCCCCCCCCCATTGAACCCTTACCATTGAGGGTTATCCCATATTAAGAAAATACTATCGGTTGGATTCTGCCCTACTTATCTTACATAATACATATTGCAAACAGAAAGCACGGATTAAACTTAAATCAGACAGAGGTGGGTTGAGAAAAGTAATATCTCCCATTCTATGAAAAAGTTCGAAGGGGGTAAAGTTGGGGCAAAAAGACAGAATCGAATGATTTTTTTTGCACTTCCCTGAGTAAAAATACGAGACCATGAAAATGTAGAATGAATCAATAAATTCAAAAAACCACGGCTGAACCAACTGTGAGTAAAGCAAAGTATAAGATCAAGTTATTTCGTAACAAAAATGTGCGATGCACACAGCGTCTACGTTGCGCGTAAGATCCTGGATCTCAATGAAACACTACGAGCTTTTTATGTTAGTGCTTTTTTAGCCTTCTTTCTTAATTTTTGTTTTTTTTTCAGGCATCAGAATGAAATTCTAGTGAGCATTGGCCACAAGGGTCTTTGTTATCCGGAATGTTGAACGCAAGCAACACGGATGATGCGTGTGATTGCACAACTCTATTTTACCGGCAAAATTCATCACATTTTTTGGCCTTTTTCGCCACAAGCCTCTAATAATAAAGTTTCTAGTGATAATAGACATTTTGAAAAAGTGAAGAAAAAATAATCACGTCCTCCCCCCCCTCGCCCCCTCCCACAGCCCGCACCTGTTCCCAAACCCTGTCGTGTCATGCAAAAGGGCACCATATCTGCACTGAACATAACGTGAGACCCTAATTCGTGAACATAAACAAATGTTCGAGAAGCGCTAGAAAAAAACCTTCGGAATGAGAAGATAATGGAATCGCTAAGACGAGTTCTCAGTAAAGAAATTAATGTTTTCTTAACGGCGTTCCTGAATGTGCACGAGTTCCACAAATTCCTCAACCCACATTATACAAAGGCGCATGGGGGTGGTTTGCAACTCGGAAGTAGCAAAGAAGATCTTTGATGGGAGCGGAGGGGAAAGAATAGAATGAGAGTTTTTGGGAAGAGAAAGGTAAATAGAACCGGGTTTTAGCACTGAAAAGTGAGCGTAAAACGGAAGGACGCAAATGAATTGGGAAAAGGATGCGTTACAACTCCGTCAAAAGTTTTGAATTGGCTTGCCCTACCGTAACCTAAGGGCAATGTACAGTATTCCGTTGCTATATGCTAATTTAAAAATCCCTTGTTTTATGAAAGCTTGGTAATTGTTGTCGACATGGTAGGCATAAAGGGCCGGGCATACTTCACGCGATTTCACTCGCGACGCGACTTGGCAATATGCCAGCTGTCCATAACTCACTGTAAACACATTTCAAATGTACAGAAGATAGGGCATTTTATCAATCCGCGTAAGTTATACACACTATGCATGCGCAGTTTGCTAATGATGGATCTGAAGACTTCTGGGGAATTGCCAAATCGCGTCGCGACTGAAATTGCGTGAAGTATGCCCGGCCCTTAAGTGAAGCAGGAAGGGAGGAGAGGGGAAAATGAAGGAAGAGAAACAGAAGAAAAGAAGGAATAACAAGTAGAGACTGAAAAAAAATCGACTAACTTTGTATTAGTTGGGAAATAATAAACTCTGTTTACTGTCTTGACCAATTTCCCTTAGATTTGGAATTTTATTAAGTTATGCTTAGTTACTTATCATAATATCACTGATAGGTAGAAAGCCTGCCTGTTAATATTGACAAATTACAGAAAAAAAGATTTTACAAAAAAAAGAAATGTGATCTAGGCTAGATGGCATTAGGAGACGCTTCAGAATCGTGAAATCCACAAATTTGCAGCGACATATGGAATTTTCTGGTAGAGTTTCCCTATAAGGGCCGGACATACTTCACGCAATTTCAGTCGCGACGCGATTTGGCAACTTGCCAGAAGTCTTCAGATCCACTTCTAGCAAACTGCACATGCATAGTGTGTATAACTTACGTGAATTGATGGAATGCCCTGTATTCTACACCTTTACAATGTGCTTATAGTGATTTATAGACAGTTGGAACATTGCCAAATCGCGTCGCGACTGAAATCGCGTGAAGTATGCCCGGCCCTTATCAATTAAAGTAAGGGGAGATCAAAATGCAGCTAATTATACTATGAAAACCACTTGCATGAATTTCTATGAAGTAAATAATGCCATCGCGACTCCATTCAAAGAATGTCTTACGAAAGTGGAAATAAGTAGTAGAAGCAGAAAGGAACAAAAATTGAGCAATTTTTTCCTGAGGATTGCTACCGATTTTTTTCCTTCTCTGGAATTCCTAAACATGAAATGAGTATATATATATTAAAGTAGACAGCCTAAATTTATGCCGTTCTAGTTTTATTCTGAACTATGGTATGCCCCAAATTTGAGCCAGAAAAGTAAGAAAAGATGACCATTGTGAAAATCAAAAAAAATCAAAAAAAAATTAAAGAAAAAGAAGCAAATCAAGAGAGACAAATGCTTTGCTGCAAAAAAGAGAATGGTCTCATTATCAGTTGTAAATTTTTTTACATGGATAAAATTACTTGCTTCACTATCCAGGTTGATCACATCCTATTTTAGTATCGTTATCGCCATTTTTTTGTTACATAAGGAAAAAAGGGACAGTTTTATGGAACGAAATTTTATCTTAGTAAATATGCTGCAATTAGTTTGATTTTGGCATCGAAAAAAGTATTTCTTCTAAGCCTACAACTACTTCAGAACGACTCTTCTTATTATGAGACTAGCTGGCTTACCCGGCTCCGCCGTATCCGGACCAAACTTGGCACACATACACTTTGGGCCCCGGCGGGTGTCACAGTCCACTTTTCGTTATCGACCGATGTCGATTTTACCGATTTTTATCGATTTTTTTGCAGAGTTCACCTACAGGGCTAGGAGTTGGCACAGGGGGGGAAGTGAGCATGGGGATTCCGAATACAATATTAGTTTTCAGAATTATCGATTACTTTTATTGGTTTTATCGATTTTTTGTAAATTTCGACATGCGAGGCTGGGATTTTGCACAGGGGGTAATCGAGCATGCTGATTACGAACACAATATTAGTTTTCAGGATCGTCCATTACTTTTATCGATTTTATCGATTTTTTGTAAAGTTTGACCTGCGGGGCTGGGAGTTTGCACAGGGGGTAATCGAGCATGCTGATCACCCCCCTTGGGAATGATCAGCATGCTCGATTACCCCCCTGTGCCAAATTCCAGCCTCCTAGCTCAAACTTTGCAAAAAAATCGATAAAATCGATAAAAGTAATCGATAATCTTGAAAACCAATATTGTATTCGGAATCCCCATGCTCGATTACCCCCCTGTGCGAACTCCCAGCCCCGTAGCTCAAACTTTGCAAAAAAATCGATAAAATCGATAAAAGTAATCGATAATCTTGAAAACCAATATTGTATTCGGAATCCCCATGCTCGATTACCCCCCTCTGCCAACTCCCAGTCCCGTAGGTGAACTCAGCAAAAAAATCGATAAAAATCGATAAAATCGATATCGATCGATGACGAAAAGTAGCCTATGACACCCGCCGGGGCCCGAAGTGTATGTGTGCCAAGTTTGGTCCGGATCGGTTCAGAAATGGAATTTTCTATTCGGAACATACGTACATACATACATACAGACATACAGACAAACAGACATTCAGCTTTATATATAAGATTTGTCTTGAAAATTTGCTTAGTTACAGCCTTATCTTTCGTTCTTGCCTTTTTTGTAATAACTGCATAGATCTCAAATCAATTTACTACTGCCGCGCTGTTTCAAAGTTTTATTTAGAAATCTCTGCTCAATTTTTGTTCCTCCAGTATGCCATGTATTATATGCATAGACGACTGTATAAATAAAGAAATAATAAGAAAAAAGCAAATGGTCCTAGACAGAAAACTGACCAGGTCGCTCGCTCAACACGCGCAGTACGTCGCCTTTTTCGAATGGCAGCTCTTCGTCGAACTCGCTCACGTTACTGAATATGGCTCGAGCAACGCTCACCTGGAATTAGTACTTGATTACATTCGCGCTCTATATGCCAACAAAGTGCTCCAAAGACAAATTCAGTCCAATTCTGGAAAAAAAGCGAGGAAATCGAAAATAAGATCCCTCAAAGGAGGGAAAATGAAGTTGTTTTGAAAGAGGTGAGGATGTTTTGATTTATGTGCGAACAACTAGTTGAGAAGGGGTGAACTCATTAGGGCCTAATTAGACCGACGCGACCTTAACATCGCTTACTATCGAAAGAGGTTTTGTTCATTGGAGCGGAAAAATTGTTATAGAATTGGGGTTTGTTGCATGAGAACATGTCTCTGGAAGTGATCTTGCAGCAGAAAGAAAATTTCATGCAGAAAAGATAAAAAGATAATATTACAAAGATAATGAGGACACCTGCTTTACATAGAAGATCTTGGGTAAGAGTGGGAACTGTGATATCGACAACAAAAAAATTATACTATAGGACTTCAACAAGGTGGTACAACGAAAATATTCAGCAAGATCTAGTGGGCAAAAAATTTTGCAAAGAGAAAATCTGGACCATAAATTTTCGGCAAAATAGTTCTTGAGCGAACCGATTAGGTGTCTTAGCTAACAAGAAGACAGAAACCGTGTCGATAGCATCTATTATCCATGACTAACAAATTTTGCAGCCCCCCCCCTTCGGAATCTCAATAGTCATGTATTTGAAACTCCAAAAACGTGAGAACATATGGAAAGGCCAGACAGATTTATTTTCACCTCGTTTCACACAAAGTTCACACTAAAATAGTTGGAAATAGTCAGTGCTGATCGTTAACTGCTATGAACTTTTCTGGAACTCTGCATTATTGCTTTCCTGTCTCTCTCTCCCCCCCCCCCCCCTCCCCTCGAAATTTTGGCTATCCTTGGTAAATAGCGGAACCTTGTGCTCCTTTCCCCCTAACAATCTTGGTGATATCCCTCCGTCCAATTATTGAGCAAAAAGTACAAAACGGGTATATCTTAACGTTTTAATGAATTGTTGGTTTAGGTGAGGATTACTATAATATATGCCGACGTATTTTGGACAACTTAAACGCCAGAAATTTGAGGTTTTTGCTTGTGGATAAATGGAGGCAAGATGCTATGACGCAAAACTTCGAAAATGCAGAACTGAATGATGTGATATGAAAAGGCCATAGAATGATCAATTGAGTGGGTGATTTTCCACTGGATCAGAGGACAACTGGTTGGCTTATCTAAAAAGGATAAGGAATGGTGGAAATTCGAAGCACTCATACCCAGTTTGACAAAGAAGCAACGAAAAACTGCGTGCAAAAAATCATGCAGCAACTTATGTAGCTGGATAACATCTATTTTTCCAAAAGACGCAAAATAAGTAACTTCGCCTCACACTTAGGGCCGCATGCACTAACATCCCTGCGGCGAGGGGATCGCAGCTTAAAAGAAAGCTTCGTCGAAACTCCAGACACCTGGATTTCACGTTGTGTACCAATCCGTAAGTATTCCTACTATCCTTCACTATGAACATGTTGAACAGGAGCGAGAAGCTACACAAACCGCATTTTCCAGCTTTTGTACGAGCCCTGATGATCCTCGGCGCTTTTCTTTGAAGTCATTTTTCTTTCTCCAAGGTTAACGAAAACCTTCCAAAGTTGTATCGAACATGTAACCCAACAGTGCTAAACATGTTACTGATAAGAACAAATGATGTTTTGAAGTCATGAAATTTTCGATGATCCACAGGTCGAAATTTGAGGTATACCGAAAAATTCGATTTTTCAAAAATTCATTTGTTCTCATCAATAACATGCTTAGCACTGTTGTGTTAGATGTTCAGTATAACTTTGGAAGGTTTTCGTTGAATTCGGAAGAAAAATGACTTTGAAGAATAGATGTTCGTCCCCCAGGGACCATCAGGGGATCCTACAAAAAGCTGGGAAATGCGGTTTGTACAGATTCTTGCTTCTGCTCAAGATGCTCATAGTGAAGGATGGCGGGAGTACTTACGGACAGGTAGACAGCGTGAAATCCAGATATCCGGAGCTTCGGGATATGAAGCTTTCTTCTGAACTGCGATCCCCTCCCTAGCGGAAATGTTAGTGCATGCGGCCCTTAGACACTGTGAGAATAATCTTATAGGGTTCTGACTATACCTTGACTGAAAACAAATTTGAGAAGCAATGATGCAGTAATAACCGATGTAGTCTTTTACAAAGTAATAATTTTGCGTTTGGTCCCGAGTAGTTAAAGAAGGTATGCATTTCAACATAATTGCAGCACTAAAATTACATGATTCTATGCGTTAAAGTTGAAAGGAGGGTCTGAAGTTTATAACTATCACATTAACCCAAAATTTTTGCATGAAAATGTGCCGCGAAGGCGTTCTAAAGGCAATTCGCTAGGAAACACTACGCATAGGAAAGTATTTGGCCAAGAAATCAATATCTTAATGCTATATAACCGTCGAATTCTTAGAATATGACGACAGGACTTATTCCGAAAAAAGCTCCTATTTTCAAAAGATCAATTATTATAGATCGATTGATCGGATCTCTCGATGTTTCACAAGGACCGCCATAACCTCTAGTGTAGAGAAATATGAGAATATTCAAAGATTTTACAAAAAAAAAGCATTTGCTGCCTCCCTTCACTTGGGAATGACTAGACTAAAGCCCGAAAAATCAAAAAAGGAGAAGGCACAGAGTAAAAGGGAGAATCAAGGAAACGTTTTCTCTGTTGAATTTGTGATGACTGAGACATTAAACCCAAAAGTCTAAAAAAGATGGGGGGGGGGGAGGAGGAGGAGAGAAGAAAAGAGAGATGGAAGCGATGTATGAGGCTGGTGGTAAATCTGTGCTGAAAGAAATATGCAAGAGCAGGAATGAAAATAAAAAATAAGCTTCTACAGAAAAATCACAGAAAAAGCAAAGAATTGTGAAGGCTTGAAGAATTATAAGATGTTCATCATGCTTGATACCTGTGTTTCTGATTGAATAAAAAATTTTCTATTGTGGATGAAAATTTCCCCAGATCCCAAAGTTGAGCAAATTGTTTATGATAGTAGAAACGTAAACATTCGATTTTACTTCCTACTTGTATTTGGAAACTTATTGCAAAAAAAAAAACAGAAAAGTTCAAGTTTTTTTTTATGATAAGTTCACCCGAAAATTGAAAAAACTTCAGTATGCGCAAGAATGACTCTAGGACCCCAAAAGGCAGCGGAAACTCCAAAATATCCAAGTGGGACCGAAAATCAAAGCAATAGCGAATTCCTCGAGGCGAATTCCGACAAAGACTAGCAACGATTGTTTCAATACGAAGAAGCTTCTCCCATTTCGAAGTGAGACTGTCGCGTCCGGTTTGCTCAGCGCTAAAAAAAGGCTTCCCCTGCAATCACCCCCTTTCTACCCCCCCCCCCCGTCACTTAGCCGTGCGCATTCAGCTGAGACTACCAGCTATTACTCGTTCTTAACGACCAGCACCGAACTCAAGGGGCCAAGAAGTTTGACGGGAAAAGCACTATTTGGGGCGGAAAGCAGTAATTGTCCCTCGAGTCGTTATGGAGACGTCATGTAGAAAACTATACAGCGACTGAGAATATTACTTTTCCAACTGGAACAAAAAAAGACGGTAGCCATGGAATAGATATATAAACATTGTAAAAAGTGAGCTACTCAGCGTTTTACGTCAAGCAAATGCGATCACATAGCAGAAAAATGGCGGACTTTCTGGTTAACGGTATTATTGTTCACTGGCGTACCGAGGAGGGGGGGGGGAGGAGGGCGAGTGGGTATGGGAATGAGAATGGGTAGCGAAATTATTGAAAGTTACTTATGAATTATAAAAATGTTCGAGTGACCTGTTTATACTTGCAATTGATTGAAATAATTTTTTTAACTGTTTCAAAAACCCATTTTAGTCCTGTAATAAATTGTCGGGGGCGTGGCATGGCTAAAGCTCCGCCCTTTTTTGGATCTGAATTATGGACCCTCGAAAATTCTAGAAAGCACACCAAAAAATTTTTTCAGAGTGCGTGGCTGACGCACCTTCATCAGAAAAAATTATTGTTCCCCCTCCCGAACGGAAATTATGGGTACGCCATTGTTATTATTGTACTATTTTTATCCTTCTTATCTGTTCAATAATACTGAAAAGAATACAACGAAAAGATTGATGACTTTACAGCAGATTCTTTAATCTTGCAGCAAAGGTTCTTTTTATTTCTGAAAAACTACGCATTGAAATCCCAAATATCGCTTTCTAGAAACCTAAAAATTATTTTAATTGTAACTGAATTGTATTGTTTTGCCACTTCATAATCATTTCCTCTATATTTTAGGGCCAAATTTTTTGGCTTCATAGCAAAATTCTTCTCTCGCTATGAAAGCTAATTATTGCGGAATTATAATTCAAAAATGCGAAAGAAATATTGAATTATGAATCAAAAGCTTTCTGCTCTTTCAAGGATAAGTAAGCAATTGATTTCGAATGATGCGTTCATGAATATCGGTGGTGGGTTCTGAGGATAAAAGGATGAGTTTGGCGGGAAAAGCCAAGAATTCTACAAACACAGTTGAAAACCGGTCACCTAACTCACTGTCAAGAAAAAGTGATTTTCTTGTTTTGCACTTATTTTAAAGGAAAATATAAATAAATGATCCAAACTCTAACTCCTTTTGTAGTGTTGCACGCACTAATCGACACCTAGCACAAACTTTTGAAATTTTGACTACAATTATACCACGAGATTGCACTCAAAAACAATAAAAACCTCTTCAGACACAAAAGCAATTGAATTAGCAAAAATCAAGAACTTTTGTAACGTCTTGGCTTTTGACTAGACCTTGATTTATGTCACAAAAGTAAGTTTTGAAGTTTACGTTTTGACCTTTGCTTTCAATTTAAAAGCAGTATCCGGGCAAGAAGTGAATTTTGAGATTTTGTACTTGACCGGGCCCATTCGCTAGGCTGAATCTGAAAATTGAATGGAGGGGCGAAAACGGCAAAAAAGTGTCCTAACGCAGGAGGAAATCAGCATGGGCAGGGTTTTCCACTCCAGCTACAGGAGCGAACTTTTCCGTCAGAGTGGAAGACTCCGCCCACCTGCTGATTTTCCTCCTGCGTTAGAGCCCTTTTTTCGAAGTTTTCGCGCACTCCAATGCAGATTTTCGGATTCAGCATAGCAAATAGGTCCAAGTAAATACGAAAACTCAAAATTGACTTCTTGCCCGGACACTGCCCTCGAGAGTGAGGTAACAATTTATCCGTACCAGATCGCTAAGACCTAAAAATGTGTTATCTCCACTCTCAATGGTATGATAACCAAAGTATATCAGTAATCTTCAACGCCGAATCTTTGGATCTTACTAAGCGCAAAATATGCATTTTTTGAAATTATGGGCTGTAAAATGCGGCCACACTTTTGAGACTGAAAATAAATGGTCTCTCGAAAACGTTTCCAAGCAATTATAATAAGATTAGCAATTGTTGGGATTTTGTCACCAGCAAAATGATACGATAACCAAAGTATTACATAAAATATTGGATAGTAAATGTGTAGTCTATGGCAATATGCACGAGGTAATTTCCCCAGACTCTCTCTACTATACATAGTTAAATGTCCCAAAAAAGGAAGTTAAAATATTAATAAGCATTGAGATATGGACTGAAAAGCTAAAGCATGAATGAGGTAGATTCAAGCATCAAAGCACAGAACAGACCATGAATAGGATAGCAGTATGTATGGTGATTTAATCCATCTCGTGTACAAAATAGCCTGTCCATTGGGCGATAAATAAAATCTGAAACGATTTTCTGTTCGCCGAAAATAATCCTCACAAAAGTGGGTCAGCATGAAAAGGACTACACGTGGGGCATGTCCAAAACGCAAATGGGAACTTCGGGAGGGGGAGGGGGAAGGGAGGTGAGTTTTAAGGATGTGAGATTAGTGGGTATAGGCATGTATAAAATTTATTCAATTTGAAGAGGCGGATAAAGACTACGGGGTTGAGATTTGCAAAAGAAATTAAGAAAGGTAAAAATTAAATTTGGTCACTTACAAAATGACCTACAAAGTATGGATTTTCCTCACAAAGCAGAAAAAATTCCAGAAACGCAAGAGGAATGATCCTTGAGTGACAGGCAGCAATTTCAGAAAGTCCTTCTAGATAGAGTGCGGAAGGCGTCAGTCTAAAATTTCTTGCCTAAAACAAACGCTCCGCCTACACCGTTTCATGATTGGCCAATGCAGGTCCCTACACGATACAGTGATGTGGCGAGGAGAGAGTAGCAAAAACTTTTGGGAAAAGCTACGGATAGGAATAAGAAATATTTGTAGGATTTTTCAGTCTGAAGAGAAGGCAAATGAAGTGATCGCTGAAAATTTGAAATAAATCCAAAAAAGTAGATCTCAACTCTTGCCGCCTACAAAATAATTCAAAATTTCGATTCCCCGCCAAAAACATACACTCCTCCTTACAACGTCCTTACACGACACAATAATGTGGCTTAGAAGGGTGTGGCAAAAATTTGGAATGGAGGAGGGGTAAGTTTTCGGGTGTCCCCCCCCCCTCGAGAATGGGTCGCGATCTCGTAATTTACTTACATGGGTTATAAAGCGTGCAGGTGGAATGCTTATTCTTGTAAATAATTAATATAATTTTTGAGATGTTTCAAAAATTCAAATAAGCTTGTAATATCTTCGGAGACGTCGCTGTCGCCACGCCCCCTTTTCGTAGATTGTAATGGGCTCGAAAAAATTTTGAAGAGCATCCCAAAAATTCTTTTGGAGTGCTTGCTTTTGGAGTCTTTTGGAGTGCATATTCTTTTTGAAAAAATTTTCACCCCCCCCCCCCCTCACCCTCCGGACGAAAAATCCTGGTACCGCCACTGGTAAGGAATCAGTTCAACTGGGAGAGAAAAATAAAAATAAAAATTGAAGAAAATTGCTATTTTGAAAGGCAAAATTACAGCTTTTAGCACCCAGAAAATTTTGAAAAGATGGAATTTCGTCTTGCTAACAGAGAGGATTTTTAGGAATGCAAGAGACAACTGTCTTTCTAAAAATCAGTACTTATAGGCCGGGTAGCTAGCCCGTCCGGCCGAACCAAACGTTCATGAGAGCCGAGCCATCGATGCAACGCGGCGGACTCGTCACGAACAGCTGACTTCACGAAGAAAACAAGCACTTCACAACGAGAGCCCCCCCCCTCGGCTTTTGACTCCAGCGCCAAGCCTTCCGGATTTGCATTTCTCAAACAGCCCACGAATATGAAGTGTGTCCGGATGTTGCCGAATAGTCTAAAAAGAACTTTGCGGGCGGGAGGAAAATACCGGGTGGGAAAAACTTAACGAGTTGCAGCCAGCTCCGAGATGTGCGCCCTACAGACCCGCAAATAGGAAACAGCTGCGTGGTGGCGCACAGGTGGGCGCTAATAGAGGGAGGGGGGGGGGGAGGGAGGGGGAGATTTCGAAAATATAAATAAAACGCTGTACATTGATGAGTAACGGGCAGCGATGAGTAACCCATTGTGGTCAGTTGCAGTGCGGAAAGGAATAATCTAAAATTTCCCGCCCAAATAAGACGGTCTTCAGCGATCCCTTATTGGTCAATACAGGTCCTTACACGACGAAATGTGGTCCATAAAGGGGCGGAGATTTATGCGTCTTGCGATTTGCACGTATTTTCACTATGGGAAGGGGGGGGGGGCAAGGGAAGAATTATCTTAAATATTGATAGAATATTGAGCAATGTAGGGTAACAGACTTCAATAACATGTTTTGTTGGATGATGCGCTTAAAATTCTCAATTCTTCCGCATAAATCCGACGCACCGCCTTCAGCGTTCCCTTATTGGTCAGTACAGGTCCTTACACGATACAGAAACGGGGTGCAGAAAAGGGCTGAACTATACATTTTTTTAGAATCAGCACTTATTCTCGCTAAGAGGGGGGGGGGGAGAGAATGTGGCGTAAGTTTACATAGAATGCTACATTGATAACTAATAGGCTGCAATATACTAATTTTGTGGATTGTAATGACGAAAAATAGAAATTCTCTTCTTCGCCCAAGTGCTCCACCTGCAATGATTCCTATTGGTCGATACGGGTCCTTACACGATTGCGCTGCTAGGTGGGAGGAATGTTGAAAATATGTCGAAAATTGGAAAATACAAACCAACCCGTGCTGATCAATCGCTCTAAACCCAAGTCAGTTCCTGTCAAGTATAGTACAAAAAAAAACCAGTAATTTTGAACTGCTTTGATTGACGCTCCGCCCACAGCGATTTCGATTGGCAGTACAGGTCCTCAAACGATAGCTGGTGAGGGGGGAGGAAAAATTCAAAAAATCAAATAGCTGCACATTGACGATTAACAGGCTGCATGCATATGTTCTGCCAAATATAATGCAAAATGCAGCACCCAAATTTCCAGCTTAAAGGCGCTCCGTCAGTAATTCCTATTGGTCAATGCAGGTCCTCAGATGATTATGCGGTGCATGGGCGGGGCTTCTAGCTGCTTACATTTTGCGCGCAATTCCGCCTTTTACAGCCCCTGTATGGTCAAAGCTCAGACGTGGAATTGGAACTGAATTTTTGCATTCGAATCGCTCCGCTCCAAAAATGCAAAAAACAATGAGCAACAATGCCCGACAGCTGGTTAAATCCACCCTCGGATGAGCGTTGCGACAGCGAAATCTGGAGAAAAACAACAAAACGACAAAATTACCGAGTCGATGCCCTTACTTAAGGGAAGGTGAGTGGGGGCGAACGCCCCCTACAAAACACCTTAATGGGTGCAAAGCCGGTTTGAAATGTCATATGTATTGACAATTTCGCAAAGCACATCGTCATGTCAACGCGTCCAGGTGATCGTCGTCGTGTTTTCGTAGATTCTATTCTTGTACTAAGAGTTATGCGATCCTGTTTTACATTGAAAATTAGTGGAATTTGAATAAAGGGGAAAGGTAAAATAATACGTATCAGAAAACTACCGTAATCTTGACAATCATTTTATAGGAATGACGTCATATTTTTCTCCCGATCTGCTGTGCATGACATTAGAGAAAGATTTTGCATTTGAAAAAAAGGTTGTCAGTGGAAAATTAAGACGCAAATATAAGGAATGGATAGCGTGTGCTACACAATAGTTTTGCCGATAATGGTGCAGAAAACGAAGTTCAAGTTTCCCGCCTAAAACAGACGCTCCGCCTTCGTCGTTTCGGACTGCCCAATGCAGGCCATTACACGAAACAGTGACGTAATAGACGAGTAGGTGGAGCTTAAAGTTGACGTTTGAATACACGGTGTAATTTTTCTTGCAAAAAGACTAGTTCTTTACAAATTAGTCCAAATATTTCAAAAAGATGTATAGGAGCAAAAATCTCAGATTATTGAAAAGGTTTCAAATTAGGTAAGTTTCAAAGGAGGTGGAAAAGATAGCAATGTATCGTAAGTGAAGCACTAGCTTCATATAAGCAAAATCTTCCCCCATCAGTGATATTTATTTTACAAAAAAATCATAAAATGTATTCCGACAAACGATGAGTAAGCAGCAAGGGAGCAGACGTCTCGCATTTTTTGCAACATTTAGTCAGAAAGGCAGTTAAATTACATTAAATTGCATTAAAGCAGTAAAATTACATTAAATTGCTCTTCCGTTTTTGTTACTAGCAAAAATAAAAGGTCTTTTTCCACTAGAAGAGCAGAACAACAAAATTTGGAAGTTATTGTATATAAAGTCCAACACTCTTTATTTAGGAGAAAGGACATTCGAATGAGAATAAATCTACTTGATGTCTCATTGGAACCTTTAGAAATCAAAATTATGATGCAAAAAAGTCAAAATTATGATGCAAAAGAAGACATGACATGCTCATGTACATATACTTCGTTTAAAAAAATCAAGTGAAAATCAAGATTCACAAGCAAAGACATAACTTAAAAACGACAGTATTCTTGCGAGCTTAAAAATAAGTCTATCTAACCTCTCATAAAAAGAATCCAGATCTCGAGACTTGTGTTTGCATAGCCGTGTCATTTGCTTGACCAAACACTTATCAGGATCAAAGTGCATGTAGGCCAATGCTTGGATAGCCAGAGAGAGCAAATCTCATAACATGTGAATTTCAAATACCCTAAAATCCCATAGATAAGAGCGGTTTAATTTACCGCTGAAAAATGAATTGGAAGAAATTGAAATTGAATGCAGTCACCCCTCTAACTTGATGGATGGATAAATGAAAATCGGAGAAGAAGTTTAGAAGAAGCTCCGCCCCTCAACTCTAAACCCCGCCCACTTAATAAACAATTCATATAGAAATTCCGAAATTCCGTTAAAATCGCTATTTTTCTATATGAATTGTTTATTAAGTGGGCGGGGTTTAGAGTTGAGGGGCGAAGCTTCTTCTAAACTTCTTCTCCGATTTTCATTTATCCATCCTCAAGTTAGAGGGGTGACTGCATTCAATTTCAATTTTTTCCAATTCATTTTTCACCGGTTAATTAAACCGGTCTTATCTATGGGATTTTAGGGTAACTTCATATGATTTTTTCATAGTGAAACTTCTTAGTTTGGAGGTTCGACTTTACGTCATCATTTCATTGTTTCGGGCTTTTCTTTATCAGAACTTCGAATTTCATAGCAGCATGGTTGATTTTTTTTTAAAGTTTTGCGCACACAGCACTTTTTCAAAAGCATAATTATAGAAAATCGATGGTTTTAAAAGTTATTTCGTATAAAAACTGACTCAACCTTATCGTCAAAGTTAATAGATTGGCACATAAGTTTTCCAACTTCTGTAACTTCTCTTTTTGAATGTGACGCACCATTTTTGGGCGTAAATACTGGGTAGTAGGCTACAAATGTGCCAACAGTTCGATTTTTGCTAGCAAGGCAGAAAATCTCTCTTTTTTCGGAAATTGGTCAAACTCGAATCAATGTCGAAAAACCAAAAATAAAGCCGTTCCCAGTCTGAACCGACCAGATCAGACCGAAACTGTACCCAAACTGATGATAGAGGCATCTTTAATGATCTAGCCAGTTTCGGCTTGATGCGCTTGATTCAGACTGAAAATTATTTGTGGTTTTCTGACCATTGGATTTTGAATTTGACCAGCTTTCAAACGTGAATTTTTCTCACTTTGCTACCAAAAATCAAAATGTCTGAGTATATTTGTAGCTTACTACCTAATCTACATCCTGCCAAAAATAATGTGTGACATTCAGAAAGAGAAAAGTTACAAAATCAGTCAAAAGAAATTTTGCCGATTGTTCCGTACAAGACAGCTTTTACTAAAACCACATGCTAAGACAAAGACACAAAATGACCAAGATGGAAGTGCGTGTTTTATGAATCAGAGATGTTTTAAATGTAGATGAATGAAGGATATATAATTTCTTTCAGTTTATTATGCCCAGGTGTCCAAGAATACCACAAAAAACTCGATTATGAAAGAAAATGCTATGAATTTGACACATATTCATTTCATGATGAGGCATTGGGTTTTTGCTTAATCTTAAAGATCCAATCATGAAAGGTGTAACCTCTGTATGTTGAAAGAAAAATGAACATAGTGAAAATGTCAAGTTGCAGGTGCTCAAAAATCATCTTCAAACTCATAGCTTGAAAAAGTTTTGTGCGATAAATCGTCCCGGTGACTTTATTGAAAAGAGAAAAGTAAAAAATTTCTACACCAAGAAGGAAGGTTTATGCTCATGGAAATACTGCGAAAACGAAAAGAAATATCACAAGACAATTAGTCAGTAAACCCAGGACTCACTTCAGATTATAAGCACTTCAGACTGAGCAATATTCAATGGAGCAAGGCTAAGAAGCAAAAAATGGAGGGAATGAGTCACGAGAAAGAGGAATCGTTGCGAAAGAGGGGGTGGAGATGATTAATGAAAAGAAGCGGATGTAAAAGCAAAGTAAATTTAGCTCAAAGCTTCCATCAATTTCGTCCCATCATCTGACCATTACAATAAAAAAAATTAATCGCATTAAAGCCAAAAAAGTACATTTGAAACTTACTAATGCGATAAACGCCCCTATCCCCACTCCACCCCCTTTCGCCCCCCCCCCCCTAAGCTTAAACCCAAACCCCGAATGCCACGGCTAGTTTCACAATCCTTTCTCCTCAATTCACACTTCAAACGTCGCGCGATCATGCCGATATGCTAAATGCCGTAAATTTCGCGCAACGTTACGCCTCGTTACGCTCAACATCGCACAAGTGCGAATAGGCTAGGATGGCGCAAACTTCATGTGAATCGCTTTTGATCGCACAAAAAACCGGAAAGAAGAGGATTGGACAGAGAAGATTCAAAGCTTGCGTGGGAGGGATACGGTAGCGAAAGCATCAAAGCCGATTAGTCTCACTAATTGGCTTATCATTACTTTTTCCGCGAGAACTAGTCCCCAAAAAAATTAGCCACGGAAGCCAGAGAAACGTCTGAGTCAGTGTACAATTTTTTATTTTTGTTAAGGTAGAGACTATTTTCAGCAGCAATGCGACAAAAGCATGAATATAGTCAGCTGATGAAGATGGTAATGTGTGCAAATGCAGAATTTTGGCAACCAGTTGGCACGAGTTATTGCGCGTTGTCTATGAACAAATAAATGAAGACAAGGAATTTTAATATACCTTTTTCGGACGAAATTTGATCAATAAAATAAATAAAGACGATAAAATACGGTAAACAACAGCTGAAACATGTGCGACGGAGCTTTTTCGAGTGGGTGCGCCTGATGTGCAATTGCACAATCAAATAAAGCAAGCTCATGGACTATAGAAACAAGGTAAGATTGTAGAAACAGGGTATAAGACTGAAGAAAGACAGTAATTGAAATAAAACTAAAATATATAAAATACTGAAATAACCGATGACTGGATTTAATCTTAATCTCAAAACAGTGATGCTTCCAGGAGCTTTCCACACGAGACCTCCTTCGCGCGCGACAAGCCCTGCGGCGTTTTTGCAGCAGCAAGTAGGGAGGGAAGGATGATTTGACGCGTGCGCGACGTGTTATGACAAGTCGCGCAGGGTGGCTGCTGGATACGGTAGTGCAAAAAAGGCCCCCTAGCAAAAAAGACAGACCGGAACCTTCCAAATATTGAAAAGAATCTTGGCGAGTCTCAAAAAAGTTTTTTCTTGATCATTTACAATTTCAACTGGAAAAATACATACCTCCATCATAGCAATCCGATTAATTAGGGCTAAGACTTGTTCGGAGAACAATACAGCCCAAGCGTCCTATAGCCTTGAATCTCAGCTGACTGACACTTTGAACCCCCCTCCGTTTTCATGCAAACAGAAATATGACTTCTCAAAAATCACGAGATTTTTGCAATTTTTCAGATGTTCAAAAGACAAATGTCATCGTTTTTCCGTGGTTATTACACACTTTTCTGAAAGTGTAACCATAGACGAGAGAGAGCGTTCAGGTTATGCCCATGAGACAAGAACTCATGACTAATAGCTGGTCGTTTCTTTTGCGATCATGTCGCTTGACGTATGACAGTAAACATCGGCTTCTTTCACGGGAAAGTGTAAGGAAATGTTCGAATGTGGAACGAATGCATCAGAAACTGCTTTAGATTCTGCAAGGGTGGGAAAGAATCCTCCAGAAAAAAGACTTGAGAATGTTAGTTGTACTCATAGCTCAGTATAGGTCAGTATTTAATTATATGGAGAACAGGTTAACTCTAAAACGTAGTCAATGGGCGTTCTGAGAAAAATTATTAGTCTAAGATTGAGAGTAAAAATTTATTAGATTGGGATCTGCATTCAGAACGAATTTAAGACTCTTGAAAGTGTTTTATTAACTTGTGCGTAGAGAAAACAAAGTCCAATACAAAGTACACATTTTTTTGCATCTATAGCTGGATTTTCAAGATTATCAATAATAACTGTTAGATGTTACTTAAATGCTAGAAAATTCCACATTTGGACATTTCAAACCTCATAAAAATCAAACCGAGCAACTAGGGTGGGGTGCCATTCGATTCAGCCTTTTCTCATGAAATGCTTCTTTTTTTCCTGATTCGTAAAAGCTTCAAAAATAAAATCATTACAATTGTTTTCAAACACGAAATTCAATATTTTGCAGCGGTAAATGCTCAGTTGCTTGGTCATCCTGAAATCATAATCGACTTATGGATGCTTTAAACTCTAGAGATTTATTAGTGTTCAAGCTTGTGTGATTTGGGACCTCACAAAAATGAAGACCTTCGGGGCATTATTCTGTTAACAAAGCCAGTTGAAAGCTTACGTTAGATAAATTTATCGTTCTTCAAAGCTCTTCTTCAAGTCTGAAATGAAATTTCTAAATTAGCTAGAATTAAGGTAGGTAAAAAATCAGGGCTTGAAGATTCTGACAATTATTCGAATGATCAACAATGAACTCGAAAAAACCACTGAACGAGGGAGAAACTCTAATCGAGCGCTAAAGCGTTTGTTTATCGTTATTCGGACTGATGCAATGAAAAGTCAAGAAAAGGGCACGAACTTTCGGACCGACCTAATATTACTAAAAAAAATTCAAAATCGATTCAGAATGATTTTACTTTTCATCATGTGTCAAGAAATCCGCAATATTTTTTACTCCGAGAAATTTTTTTGGCGAAAAATAATGTGTAAACCGCTCGCAAAGTATTGAATCTTATCTGTGTCATGCAAAAAGGTACTCCATTTATAATCACCATATTCAACTTAAAATTCATGCTTTCAATAGAGTAGAAATCTAAAAAATCCTGAAGAATGTGCCATTGTGAGAATTAGAGAAGATGTGAATTTTTAGCGAAAAAATTTTTTGTGAATTCCTTTGGATGTCTTTACAAAAAAGATGAAGAATTTGATAACCTATGGCAAAAACTTTGTAGCTTACATTGCTCAAAGTAAACGGCACAAGCTTGTACGAGGAATGCAATTTGATCGCAAAAGAATATTACATCATGGTTTTTCTATTTTCATTCCTAGCAGCGTTGTAAAAATTCTTCACGATATAAAGATTACAGCATTCAAATTGGAATGCAAAGAATTTGCATATCTCCAGATTTTCAATGTAACCAGCTTTTAGACGAGAGGATCAGTACAGCATGCATTTCTTGCACACCTTCGGGGCGTTTTTCTACGGATTACACAGTCGTCTATATCTCCGCGAAAAGCGATCAGTGACATGGATAGGCCTAGAGCCTCGCTCTCAGAGACTAATGCGATCACTCATTTCAGTTTCGAATTAGCTTCTGCGGAAATTCCGCGAAAAAGCGCACGATACAGGCTATCAAACGAAGCAGAAAACATCAAAAATATGTACGATTACAGTTGTGCAATTACACTAAAGCTTACTTGTTGCAAAGTCAGAGAAAAATCAGAAAAATACAGCACTTGCATGTAACGAGTGATTGACACCTCTGCAACAAAGAGATACTGGTAAAAATATTACTTCTAGCAGTGGTGGATGAGCAAGAGAAAGTGGGGGAGGGGAGGGGAAAGGACCCTAAAAATCAGTCACGGATTCTAATCATGATTTTCAAATATGGCCCGCGAGAGATAAAATTATGGAGGTAACTGTGAGTAATTGATTGGAAGTTTATAGGAATTGAAACAAATTAGATTTATGAAAAACAGTACGAAAATTCAATCAACTTCGTGAGGAATAATTCTAAAATTTAAAAAACCTTAAACTTGTAAAAAACCTGTCGGTTCTCTGACTACCCTTAATTTCTGCGGCTTGCAGCATCAAATAAAGGTCATCAATTTTTACTCTCAAAAATTCAATTGTATTTCATTCTCGCTACCCGAAAATTTTAGGCAGGGTTTATGTTTCATTTGTTCGACCAGTCACCTATTTTTGCCAAATCTTACAATCAAAAGCTTCAATCTTTTGCTCTTTCGCCATGAAGAATAAATAATGATCAATGTTATTGATACTACCCTTCACTATCATAACCTAAAGCCCCCTCTAAAACAGTAAGAAATTTCTTGCCATAAGATTATCGTTATCGCAAATTTCGATATCACTTGCAGCATTAAATAAAGGTCATCAATTTTTACTCTCAAAAATTCAATTGTATTTCATTCTCGCTACCCGAAAATTTTAGGCAGGGTTTATGTTTCATTTGTTCGACCAGTCACCTATTTTTGCCAAATCTTACAATCAAAAGCAATTTGAAAACAATTTGAAAACACAAATTTCGTGACCTTATGATGTATTGAAGTTGTAAGCATAAATATAAATAAATTTTCGATTATTTGGAACAATGTGGCATTTTTCCTGAAATTTCTCAGATTTTCCTCAAAGAAAGCGCATAGCAACAGTACTTTGAAACATCGCCTATGCCCAAAATAAACTTTGAAAAAGACCAAGAACGGGCTGTTCGAATCACTCCACTTCTAGTATGTATTTCTGAATTACTGGGGAAAGGAAGTAGCTGACTGTGACCTAGAGCTATCAATTTCCCAGTACCCATCAAAATCAGTTATCCAGCTGTAAAATCTGACAAGATTGATTGAAATTCTGGGAGAAATATGCATGAGAGAGCAGCTGTTTGCCAGGATGTTAGCCACCACCCTCGCTAGATGTTGGAGTTAGAAAAGCAGGTGCCAGGCGGCCACAGCGAACCTGGCCAGTCACTATCCAAACAATTCGTAATCTGATTATATGTATCACTACAGTTTAGAAAAAATTATTCTTGATCTTAGTGGACCAGGAATTTTCATATTTAGGGATCAAAACCTAACAAATTTTCGAAATTAAATACTCAAAAGTGTGGAATTGCAAAAAAAAACTGGAACATACAGAATACCTGAGAGTCTAGATTTTGGCAAAGAAAAAATTTGTGTTCGTTATATGTATCACTACAGCTTAGAAAAAATCACTTATTCACAATGAACCAGAAAAATTCGATATAGTGATCAAAACTTACTAAAGATTCAAAATCAGTTGTTCAAAAATGAGTAAGTACGAAAAAATTAGAACCAAATACCTGAGAGTTTTGATCTTCGCAAAGAAACTTTTTAGGTTTGCATTGGGTCCGCCCATAATTTGACCAAATTTGTGAAAGATCGTGATTTCTTCTTTTTTCGATAATTTTTCTCTCAGTATAAATCACAATGAAAAATCACGCACTTTCCAAATCTGTTTTGAGCGAAAATCCGTATTGCAATATCATGGAGCACAAGCTGTGAAATGGAAACTTCAAATTGTTCTTCAAATCTTATAGTAATTATGCTGAAAGTCCAGAAAAGTTCATTTTAATCTATAATTGCAGTTCGCAATCTAGTTTTACATTGGGAAAAATTTCGTGCTGATTTTGTGATTGTTGATTATTGATTGTGTGTACGAATATTTACCTATTCAAGTTTTTTTTTCGATCGACATCTCAATTCTATTAAAGTACCTAATACACATAGCAGGATAGAACATTCGTTGTGTACACAAATATTTTGACAAACATCTTTTTATTCTACATCTTAGAGGATTTTTAAATAGGCGAGTAGTGCAAATAGGTGTATTTTTAGGTGCAAGATACAACCTTATATTTCCTTCACTTCTGGCTTTATCTGCTTTTTAGCTACTTTTTGGACTTTTGCACAATTGAATTATTGTAGTTTGAAGTTACTTGAACGGGGAATGTGCCACAAATCAATATACTTTGCAATATAGATAGATATCTTTTGCCACATAAACGAAAACGCAAATAAGCCTTAATAAGACACGTTTAGATAAAAATATCCATATTAATAACGGATTAGAGCCAATAAATGATGACTAATGAAATGCAATTCTGGAGAAACAGAAACTGAATCAAAAAACTGTCTTATGTTCCATTGTTCTCAATAAAATATGTCATGAATAAATTAGAATATTAATACAGTCAGAGGCATTTTGCAGCATCTTTGCCGGCTTTCCCAAAGTGCCATGCAAAATTTTGTCTGCATAGAATTGCAAACTTTTGGCTGCTGTTTGTCTAGGCAAATGCCAATGCGAATGGAGGCTATTGAACAGAATGCAGTGCAGTGAATGACTTCACAAAGAGGAGTCAGCTGATTTGAAAGCGCTAAGCCACACAGTTATGAGCGAAAAAAGCACAACGATTATTGGTTCCAGACACAATCTGGAAGAAGAAAACATCAACAAGGGGAAACAAAGAACATTTTTGCATTTAAAAATAGATTCATTCCGAGTTTCCAGTATTTTTAAAAGAAGTGAATCATCTGCACGCTAAGAAAACGCCGGCGATCCAAGTGAGTTTCGGCACGGTATTGGCACGAAGCCGGCACACTGGCGACTCTAGACAGCCTTTACCTATGTTTTTCACCTCCACCACTCTTCTTTTGAAAATTTTTTCAGTATTACTCTCTCTGAATATTTTGCTGAAAATTTGGATTAATACATTATAAAGACTGGGTGAAAATGACATTTGGAAAAGACGCAGATCAAGACAAAGCTTGCAACAACTGAGTAAATAGTATTACCCTTTGATTTAATTGGCCTGGCGGCTGAAAGGCGGGGCTTCGTGACCTAATTAGGGCTAGGCAATGATCAGGAAGCACGCGCGCGGGAGAGATGCAGACTGTGTCGCAGGCGCGAGCGACCTTAATCAGGTTACAAAGCCCCGCCTTCCAGTAGCAAAGCCAGTTCAATCAAAGGTTACAAGTTTTATGATTTACTGGAATTTTATTAGAAACTTCTTTTTCAGTGTACTAAAAACTAAAACCATCAAAGAAGAGACATGTTGTTTCAAAAAGTAAATGGAGCGAAGCGGGAAGGTTAACATTGGCTAAAAAGCTGCTTTCAGAGTCATTCGCGTGCCTGTGTCGTGCCAGCGCCGCTCCAGCGTCGTGCCAACGCCGTGCCAAAGCCCAGGTGGATGGATTGCAAATAGATCGGATTCCAGCACAGTTCTAGCTTGGCTAATGGACATTCTCTTGTGGTCATACACTTCTGCAAGACATGGGGGAGGACCTATGTTTGCAAAACGCGCTTACATGCAATCGCTTTTCTAAAAATACCAGTTCAAACAGAGTAGCCTGCATTTTTATTCCAAATGTTTTCAGAAACTGGAATAGCACTGTCTGCTCTTCCGTCATCTGTTCGATGCAATAACCGTTTCAAAACTCTGATAATGCAAAGAAGAGGAACAGCTGATGGTACTTAATGACACAGTTATGGACTCGAAAAAGAACGGTTGTCAGCTGATGTGATTTTTTGGAAAAGAAAGATCTGACTCACAAGTTTAATTTGCAGGAAATTGAGGAGATTTGGCATTGATAGAAATGCAAACGAAAATGCACCCGTATATTTCAATCAAAAGCAAAACTTCGCAAAAAATAGAGGTCAACAGGGAAAACAGATTAGGGCAATTCTTTTTTTGAGGTAAATTTGGGTAACTTCTTATATGGAAGAAAGTGTTTCAGAGATTCTAACTAAACAGTTCTCCAAATGGCAGCTTGTATGAATGAATTCTTGCGGAGAAAGTCAATTCGCCCCTAGAGTCTCGCCCATACCGTAATCCCTGCAGTACAATTGGAGCAGGGAGTGCGGTCTTAGCGAAAGTCGAGATTTGCCCTTTCTTTGCAAGAAAGGAATCATAAGAGCTGAGCTTGAAACAGATAGCTTAGTTGAAGCACTCCACAATTTCCACGTCAGGAGCGCAGCTAACCAAATTTGCTCCAGGCTTTTGAGTAGCAGTGGAGTGCGGCAGGGAGTACGGTATGGGCGAAAGTTCAAAATAGCCCAAAAATTTGTTTCACCATGGAAACTACGAAGAATTACTTTGCAGCCTACCAGAAAGAAGGAAATGCATTGCTTCGACTTACAGACCGGTTCCTTTCCCGTCTGTAAGTAGAAAAGCACTAAATAATCAAGATAAACGTCCCAAAGCACCCTGACAATACCGCTTAACCGCTCTCTTCTCAACAAGCAGCACGGCTATAAATGAACCATCAAAAACAGCGAAAACAGCTTGTCAACAATGTTATTGACATGGAGTTCACTTCGGCGAAATCTCTCCCTGGAACTGATCTTAGAGACGGGGAAAGTAGTCCAGCTTATAAGTAGAAATGGGTTAAAAGAGCCTGTTACTTGCTGAGGTTCGCGAGTACTTAGAATTCCTGAATACTTGAAGTACTTAGAAAAACCTAAATGCGGCTGATGCCTAACCGATAAAAATGAAACGTTTTTTTGGAGAGAAATGGATTTTCGAAACGAAAAAAACACACAGAAGTACTGAAAAAAGCAGCAATTTAATGAAGGTGGCGATACGAATAGATGTTTAATTCTAATATTAAAAATAGGATGGTAAGGGAGGGGCGTAAGTAAGGTAGTAAGTTCTTCTTTAGTAGTAAGGTCGGTCAATATTAGAGCCACTATCCCATATCCGATCATATGGCTTTTATTAAGCCAATGCCCAAGCAAAAACTCATAGAATTCATTGGTGAATGAAAAATTCAACTTCAAAATCTTGCCCGAACGTACTTACTGCTGAACCAATCAGCGTCTTCGCATACTGTATGGGCAAGGTTTAATTCCACGCACACGTGCATCATATGAGCTGCGGCTTTTGAGTAATGGCTAATTGAGCAAATAGTGTTCAGATTTATCTAGATATGGCTTTATAGGTGCAAGAATGTGATTTTGGTTGCTTTCAAAAGAGCTTTCGAAGTTACAGAGATAAATCTTCCAAATTTTGTAAATTTGCGCGTTTAGAGGTCCCTATGACGCAAAATAAGGTTTAGTATTGAGAGAGGGCTAAAGTAATCTGATATCAAAAACTTTTTTCTATATAGCTCTTAGAATAATGTTTCCTCCCTCAATAAGAGCTTGAGGTCTAGATGAAGAATACCGGATCATATAGAAAAGCACATAGCAGAACCAAAATTATGCTTTAAACAAGCAAGAAGATCCACATATCGAACAAAGCGCCCACACAAAGTTTAGAAACGAAGTATAAATCATCAAGCATCGTGGGGCTCCACCCACGCAACATATGAGCAGTGCAAAAAACTGAAATGGAACTGCTGGGTCAGGCTGAGTAATCTTCTAGGATGCGAAACATATGCAGCTGAATATCAGTGAGCTGTTTGGGTAGGTGATTTGAGGGATTTGCTGATTGAGAAATAAACTTTTCAAATGAAGAAGTAATATGAGATCGCACAGAATGAGTCAAGGGAAGCTTAGGTCAGGGCCAGGCATCAGCTGTTTGCAATAAAAAAAATTCTTGAATTTCAAACTACTTTCTGCAGAAGAGCTGGGAAAGAAATCAAAAAACTGGCAATCCAAAGCAGTATATGTCAGCGGGGAAAACTTTGCATAAAAAAATATATGAATTTCAAAACTTACGACTAATAAGGTAAATAGACCAAATGTGGAATTTTTTTTACATCATAAAAATAATTCCACATCCAGTTGGAGAATGGTAGAAGAGATATGGAATTGCAGAAAACTTTTCTGCCTGTTACTCTCCTTGCAAATGTCGCAAATATCTTTATTTTAAAAATTAGCTAAATTCAAAACAGAATAAAAAATTCTGAAACTTTTCAAAAAATAATTGAATTCTCAGCCAAACTGAATTAGATAGATAAGATCTGATTTGATGATAGCATCTCTTGCGCGATACAAGAAAAATAAGCGGGTTTAAAGAGAGAGTGAACAAAACTTGGAAAGAAGGAGGAAATGAAAGCAAACTTTCAAAGAAACCAAAAAGTTTCTACCCTCTCCCCCCCCCCCTTCAACGAAAATCAAGGAGGACAAGGCCGACACATTAACGAAATGATAAATAATCGCCGTGGAGAGGTTGGAATCAAACGCTGGACCCGGTTTCGGTCGCTCATTCAGGAAGACAATATTTGCATTGTGGATCCATCGTGGGATGAGAGCACCGGGCTAACAAAGGATGAAACAAAAGAAAAAATACGTATTGTGTTTTGGTGGGTGTAGAAATAAAGCAATCTATTTGTTTAGCTCTGCAATTCGGGTTGAAAAGGAGAAAAATCAATTTTCTGGTGGAATAATTCTGTTTCATGTTCAAAACCAGAAAGTTTTTTTGACATTTTTAGGCAATAGAAAGCTTGGAACATAATTTGCGAGAAAGTTTGTTTTCTAATGTGCTCTTAAGGTTATGTCCACAGTCCTCTGTGCCATCGATCAATTCTGGGCGCCGGCACGATACTGACACGGCGTTGGCACCCGGAATGCACTGAATGCACCTAATGGCGCAACTTGAGTGCACTAAATGAATAATTGAACGATATATCAAAAATTGAAGAGATAAATGCGTAGATTTGAGATTAACAAGTTAAAAAAACGCTGATAATTGAAAATAGTAAAACAAACAATCAGGTGCAAGAAATTAACGAAAACAAAAAAATGAATAATTGAAGGAACATGTACTAACGTGTAGAAAAAGGTGAAATTTGCAAAAATTCTGTGTCGAAACATGAAAATAAAACTAGTGAACCAGTAATCTAAAGGTGCTATTTGGAAGAGCGTTCGCTTCGGGAATCGCCACATTTCCCGCTGTTGGAAGCTTTTTGGATTGAGCTAAGGAGTCTTTATATATTGTATTACAAAAATGAAATTTGAGCCTTATTTTCCTCAAAATCAATTATTATACAGACGACTTAACATAAATAGATAAATTATAAACGGATTGATTGAAAAATGGGGTTGCAGTCCAATTCTTTCGAAACTTGTAAGAATTGGTAAATGTACGTTTGAGTAGTAACGAAATTTACATAAACGAAAAGCTTATAAATACACTAATAATACTAAGTAGTGATGTACAATAACATTAATAAACAACCTTGAATGAATAAAATGAATAAAAGTATCAAAAAACTTTGATCATATCCATTTATAAATTATGAACTACCTCTAAACTCCCTCTCCCCTATTTTTCTCTCTCCCAAATCTCCCGACTGCTCCAAGAATTTTTTGCCCCCCCCCCCTCATAAATAGCCCAGAACATGACGCACATATGTCAAGAACTGAAATTCGCAATAGACAAGCGAGTGTTTTGTCGATGTCGCGCCCGCGCGCCGCTCCAAAAATGCGACGATTGAGAAACCGGGCGAAGGAGGCCGGGGCCCCGCGAGTCGAGTCGAACGACGAAAATGGCCGACGACTTTGATAATTATGCACGGGTCGTTGGCAGTTGAGCGACAAATAACTGCTCATTCATTCTTCGCGCGCAAACATTTCACCTTCAGACATTTTGTCATTTTGTGACGAACTTGAACTCAGTAGAACCTGCAGATCTTCACATTTTTCACGAGTTTTCGAAGTCTCGTGAAAGCAGCTGTTCCGACGGCTTGGCTAAAAAGTACTGTAGAAAGGAATAAGAGCATTCATTTAATAATGTGCTCTTCTAGCAAAATTCGAATTCAAAGAAAAATTTTAGGAAAGAGGGTTCATCAAGCATGAATTACATGTTTTTTGTTTATTAGTACTTATGGCCCTACAAACGGCAGTCTTAATTTTTAACTTACAACAAAGATATCCCGTTTCAGTTACCTTTAATGGTAAGAACTTGATTGATTGATTGATTGATTATTTATTCAGTAAACAAATAAGACAGGTACGAAAGACAACTCAAAAACGCAACGATTTACCGAATGAGAATAATAAAACAAAAAGCTCATGAAAAAAAAGAAACAAGTAAACAAATTATAGGTTAAAGGGATCTTAAGATGATACCAACATGTTACGAGAATGAAGGTACTCAAGCAAATGAGAGCAGAAAGAGGCTGCAGAAGAATACTTCAAAAGCTGGGGGTCCAGACCATTCCAGGGCATCTGCACACGTCCAATAAAGCTTTGAACTTCAGGCTGAATCCAGAGTTGTAATGCTAGCGCCATGCTCGCGCCGTGCCAGCACCGTGCCAGCGCCTTATTGACCTAACCGACCATTGTTGGATAGGACCAAGCGTGGCGCTGGCAAGGGCAATCAAGGTTGTGGTTTGGATTTGCAACCGAAACCGAAAATTTTGTCGCAAATCAAAACTATAGTTATCGCACTTAGCCATTAGACCATAAATCTAATACATGTAATAACAATCCATATATAAAGAATCGTTAGCTCAGTTCAAAAATCAACCAATAGCGGGAAACTGCGGCGGGCCAAATTGAACGCTCTTCTAACTAGCACCTTTAGATTACTGGTTCGCTAGTATGTAAAAAACAAATAAATGGTTAATTATATGTGAGGAGCTGGATTTCTGTGTTCAGCAAAATTTACCAATCGCTGACAATCAGAATCCAATGATTTTGGATATCTACTGCAAATTTAGCTTCAAAAGCTAATTATTCATTGACAGTGATTACTCATTTTCTTAACTTACTAGTTTTCTGCAATTGATCAATGCGAATATCAAATTTTTGAAAAACTTCCTTGAAAATGTTCTGAGGAAGAATAAAAGAATTGCAGTAAATATGCCCGTGAGATGATGCCTACACAAATCTGAAAGAACATAAAAAGTAGGATGTTTGAGCGTTTTAAGCGCAGAAGTCAAGATTCAAGAATTCCAAGAAATTACGCTAGTTGTGAAGAAAGTTTGGCTTGCTTTCAAATTGTACTCATATGCAAAAGTTGCGAGATACATAACG
This sequence comes from Cylicocyclus nassatus, assembly GCA_958299035.1. NCBI lineage: Eukaryota > Metazoa > Nematoda > Chromadorea > Rhabditida > Strongylidae > Cylicocyclus > Cylicocyclus nassatus. Next base: position 51,797,821 of record CATQJL010000112.1, on the reverse strand, counting down.
GAAGCAAAAAAAAAATGAATGGGAAAATCTTGATGAACAGAACACGAAAGTCTTTCGGCTTCTCTCAACTTTTCTTCTCCCTATATCTCACAAAAGCCGCTGTTTCGAGGCTTTGCTAAAGAGTATGAGGAGATAAGAGCATTTTTTCTATAGTGTGTTCGTCTAGCAACTTTGAACTCAGTATAAAAAGAGAATGAAAAGAGGGTCCATCGAGATTAAATATGTATAACCAGCTTGATAGTCAAGGGCATCAGCAATAGAGCCCTGCACCTGGGTGAGAAGCACACCCACAATCAGCATGTGCATGAGTTGAAAAGAGCAATTATTAAGTTGTCCCAAAAGTAAACCCTTTTCTGGATAAATCAACTGTATTTATTAACTTAGCAGTCTAGGGTACCATTCGATACAGTGAAGCAATCTCTACAGAATGACCACCAAAATTCCGCCTAATTCAGGTGGAGTATGAAGCCGAAATTATAGTTTTTTAACTACCCTAATCGGATCTCCTTCTAGAAAATTTCTACGGACCACCAAATTGGTTGTCGTGTCGTAGATAAGGTAATCATAGATGCATTTGTTGGACTTTTTCTGCACATAGAAATCGAGGAAAAAAGATAGTCCAAAAATGGCAAACTCCGCCCCTGGTTTCCTCATATATGTAATTTTATACTGCAATCCTAGGTAAGCATTGCTTAATTACACCTTTGTCCGTGCCCTGCTATTGAGACATAAGAAGTCTAACACGAAAAAACGAAAAAGTGATATTTTGCATTTTTGGGCTAGTTTCAAAATTCAAGCAAACGTTTTGCTTGTGCTGTAATACTACGTGTCTATTGTACGATGACCAAGTTGGAGGTCTACATTTTCTGAAGCTACTTCCTACCGAGCCCTCGCTGGGTAAGGCTACACATGCAAGTGGAAGTAAAATTTAAAAAGCCTGCATCACTGTACTTCCCAAATTTCAATTTTCGCTTCTCTGTAATTTCTATTTAGCGCTGCGAAGTTTTGAGTTATTGTATTCCACCACGGTTAATGTACGATGACCGCAAACATTCCTTATTGGTACTAATGCCATTAAGCCGCACCAAACATTTCGCGTTGACGTCAGAGAAGATTGTCTTTAAATTATGTGACATTTGTTTGTAATATTCCGGTGAGAGTTTGATTCTGGTTAGGATGGAGGAGGTTTCTGGTAGTTTAGGCATAAGAGCACAAACCTCCTACCCTTTGGAATCGACAGAAGACAAATGTTCGAAACCTTAGGCCGTAACTACTAATAAGACCTATTGGCCTTGTTTGCCTGACTAATACTGCCTAAGCCTGGGCCAATTTTAGCAAAAATGAATGTATTTGTATAGTAGTATCCATAATCAATCAAAAGTACACAGCTGCGCACAATTGTAATTTACTTGTATCCGTTCTCTAATATTTAAATTCTGCCGTTCTATTGTCAAGGAATATTTGGCATGCTGATCACGAATCATGTTTGCTTTGCAAGATAGTACCTTGTAGGGTTACAGTAAGTAGAGATTGGTGTACTCAGTATGGGGGGCGTACATCGATATTTGCAGACATAATTCTGTACTTTTTCATAAGAGATTTTCGCACTCTGTCGGTAAGAATCTGTGAAAACAACTTTGTCCAACACGGAAAGGGTACTCAGTTACCGTGGCCATTTGGAATGCGATGTATACTGTAAGATGCGGAAACGCTGATTCCAAATCTATGCCCAATATCTGCGAAACGATCTTCTGAAGGAAGTTATGCACTTTTCTTCGTAGAAAATTTGCGCACTTTTGTGTAGTTAAAATCACCAAATTTGTTCTAAGTTACCATTTGAAGCTATTGAAAAGAATCTTGAGAGGAATACTGTTGTATTATACCTATCTAAATTATATTCAGCATTTGAAATGTGAAGAAAATTCTTATTGATGATTTTGACCATCCGCAGTAACGCATTTCATTCATGGAAAAATAATCATAACTCCATCCAGATTTTCGCAGATGTGGAAAACATTCGAACCAGCATTAGAAGGCGCATTTTTTGATATACAAATCATTATGAATGGCCGCCGTAACCAATTATCCTTTCCTTGTAAGTATACTTATCAGAGCTCTCTGTTTACACCAAGGCTGAGCTTATGTCTTTGCGAAAACCCCCTGACAAAAATTAAATTCATAATTTACTTTCCATACACGGCTCGGCACAGTTGGCTTGTAACCAAGATGGCTACCTTTTATAAATTGAAACACAAAGCGAATTTCCTTTTGTGGCCGAAAAAACACACCTTCGTTTACTTTTTCTAGTCGACGTTTCGTTTTTTTGAGTATTTTTTTAAGGGTTTAGGGTCAAAGAGGACTTCTTGAAAAGTTGCGAAAATCAAGGGAGACTTGGCTTTTTTTTGCATTTTCAGAAAGAAACCTCGTGCTTAGCCCTACTTACATGTGCAACATGATATAATCAGAGCGACCGCTAAAATTACTACATACTTTAGGATGTTACTGAAGGTAAAAAAAGTCAGCTATGTTTCGCGTCTTTCTGAAAATTACCGCCCTTCTCTACTTTTTGAGAAGTTCCCAGCTAATTACCAGCACGTGATGGTATAGAATCAACTCTATCGCAACGTACTTACTTGAATCTTCTAAGTATGATAAGTGCTCCGTTTCAGCGTTGCAAAAAGATGTTCGCAGAAAAAATCAAGTCCGAACATAACACAGTGGAGCTTTATATCAAAACATTCGCTGTGTTCAGGTAGGCTCATTTCTTTTTTTTTGAATTTAAAGTCCGTTCTGAAGGAGATCACAACGGTGCCTAATGCGTGATTCGCGTGAATTCGCGGCCAGCTGGATGTTGCAACGTTCCCAAAACTTGTGTAAGATTCATTTATGAAATCGTGGCGACGGATTTGGCTGCGGTTTGCGCCCAAGGAACATAACCCCTCATACAAAACTTCCAAGTATTATCATACCTAAGCAGAGAACCCAGTCGAGTAGAGATAAAACCAAGAAAACGCGGTTGTCGGAAGGTCAGGTCCCGGCACCGATGGTTTGGGGTCAAACTGGACTTCGTTTTTGGAATTAGAAGCAACGGGGACATCGTTTTTATGAGGTCCTGGAGGAAGCGCCAAAAAAAACACGACGAACATGTCAGGTTTCACGAGTTGAACGTGTTCTTTCGCAAGCGCGCGAATTTCAAATGCAAGACTCAAACAAACAAATGGCTTGTTTACAGCGCACAAACAATCACATGGCTCCGTATTTTGGCTATGAGTATACAATATTACTCCAAACTATGTTTATGTAAAAAGTTCCCAAAACTTATGTGTCCTAATAACCGTTCTCGAATTTGTTGGTTTCTAGACCAACTACCAAACCAACTGGATTGGTTCGGAGCATAATTATCGGAGAGTTCACATAAGTTTTGGAGCTTTTTGATATGGACGATTAGAACGGTCAAAAATCTATCATATAGTGAAGAGAGCGGATCAAACCGTTGCCTCTCCCCTTTTTTGAGTCAAAAGTAGTATAATTTTACGCGTTGATAGATATCGCTCTCCAATCACTTGCGGTGTCCTTTGAAATTTGCGGCGAAAAATGCATCGCAGGATTGCTGAGGCTACAGATTTGGTTGGCCCAGGAGATTCTCGACATTCCCAGCATAAAAATGGTACTGTACCCAATGGCAGAGCCTTTAATCGACTCGAAATGTTTTCTTTTTGCTTTTTTGTTATATCACATACCTCAAAACGCGCTTTTTTCGCTTTTTTGTTGCTATTTTGGTTGAATAAGGGTACCCCTACTGATTTTCATGTGGAGAGGGACTTCGTAAATTTTCGCGAAGTCATGGGGGACTTCGTTTCCTAAAAACCTCCAAACCAACGCGTGCCGGGTGCGGAAGGTGCGTGCGTGTTGCGAGCTGTTGCGCCATCGTCACGATTTTTCGAATGCCCTATAAGTTCTGTGAACAGTACTGGTTTTGTTGATAAATGCTTGCACTATTTCGTTTGAGTACAGCAGATGTTTTGCGTACTGATGTTTCAGAAGGACCCGATTGTTATACTAGAGCGTTTTAATTTATAAAAGTGCCCATATGAAGCAGAACAGCAGCAGTATTCTGCTATGCCAATTTTTCTTTCATGTTATCTGATGTTTCCAAGCTTTGCTATAAAATTAAATTGTTTCCTAATTGAAGGAAGCTTGAGGCAAATTATCAAATCATTCGTAATCATTATGCCACTTTTACGCTTTTATTCCATTAGGTCATCTTCACTTCCCTCAATGCCAACTCAAAAAAGGCACAAAGAAATCTAAAAAGTGTTACCAGAATGAAAATGTGTTCTATCAAAACAGTCGGAAGTTAATGGGACAACTTGATTTCTTCTAATTCCTGAAAACTTTTGTTTTGAGTTTTAGTAACCAAGCGGGAAACAAAAAATCACTTATATAAGGTGCCTTTGCCTCTCGTTCTGACAACGCGCTAACGTCTTCCGAAACCCTCTGAGTGATGCTTCGAAATAATTTGTCTAAGTTTTCGAGACATACCTTGTGGTAGCAGCGCTGCCTTACAATAAAAACATTGAGCAGATAGCATACTATTTGAAAGAGCTCTTCATGCTTTCTCACGATTTATCATGTCCTTATTTTTACGGATGAAAAAGCAAGAAAATTTGTAAAACAATTTATTGGCGCAATAAAACCCAAATTTTATTTTCAGTCTTCATTTTTCAAAGATAGAGAAACAATGTGCTAACAATATGTTGCATAGGAATGGATACGGCGTAAAAACATATTCAGACGATCATCAAAATTTCTAATTACGAGGGAATGTTATGAGCTTATCATCAGACCCATCTTATAACGCTGATCTAATATAAGATATCTGTTTTTTATCTGCCAAACGACTATCTGGAAAGAGCTATGAGCATTTAAATATGAGGGATTATTCGAGTTCCAAGAAAATTCGCTGCAAGTTAGCCTGAAGGCAGGTAACTACAGTGACTATGATTATTCGTTACAAGATGACGCTCATTTACCAAAAACCCAAATCAGTGCTTGTGAAACGTTTTCATGGAAGTGTGCTACAGGATACTTGACTAATACGCATATGCAAACGCTCGCAACTCCTTTCAGAGTGTCGTTCGGCAGCTACATTTTTAATTCAGCGTCTCAAGGTGAATCCGATGGATATATAGCTTGTTTGGAATGGTTTGGTTAAGTTCTGACCACTTTCTTTTTGGATACATTACAGACAACAAGTATTCCCTACTTGGAATTGGATGACCAGGGCTCGCATAGGTGGCTTGGTAGGCAAGCTGGACATCGTTTTTGGGACAAAAGGCAAAGGGGCTTTTGTTTTTGTGGCCGGAAAGACGCAAAATTTGTGATTTTTTGGTCGACGTTTCGTTTTTATGAAGCTTTTTAGGATAGTGCTAAGGGTCAAAGGGGACTTCGTAAAATTTTAGGAAAGTCAAGGGGGACTTCGTTTTTTGCATTTTCCAAAAGCTCGTCGTGCCAAGCCCTGGTCATGACTATATCTCCTGATTTGAAGCTTTAGTACTATTGGGTTGTCGTGGGTTTAGTGACAGTCTCCTCGCCAGTGTAGCACTGTTTATAAATGCACCAAGTAAGTAACATTGCGTTTAAGCAGCTACTAAGATTACTACACTAGATGGAAATTATACGTCTTAACATATATTAAAATAAACGAGTACTTCCTCAAGGAAGCTGCTAACATTCTCAAAGTGTCCTATTACTTTCCGACTACCCAAAAAACAAGATAGAAAAAGCTCTCGCAATCAATTTTCTCAATTAAGCATTCGAGTATAAGATCAACATTTAGAAATCAACTGGGCGCACATCGAAGTAAACATACTGCGCAGTCTCTAACAGGCATTTGAAAAAAAAAAGATTTGTCTAGAGATTCAAAAAGTGTTATATTTCAGAAAGCAATGTCTTACGTTTTTTTCCTAATTCTACTCATGGTGCACGCAGATTTCGCTGCTAAGTGCGAATGGTGCAAATGGTTCAAATGGTTCCAATCTAAGATTAAGCCTTTTCCGTATCAGCGTTTCAAGGACGAAGAGGAGAAAGAAAGTGAAGCTTACGTGAGTTTTGTCTCTCCTATAATAATTTATGTGGTTAACTCTTCCGTCTCATTTGCAGTGTCATGATTTGTGCATGGAAGAACTTAACGCTACTCGACGGGGATATTCGGATGCTAAACAATATTGGATATGCTTCTACCATTGTATAAAAAGCGAAGATCTTTATTACTATGAGAAAGCCAGCCCCAAAGGTCTCCCTTCTAGTTTTTATGAACCCAAAAGTTCCTCTTCTGAATCTGCTGAATGACTTGCCATTATTTCACCTCGAAAATATGATATCACCTGTTGCACATGGCTGATTATCCAATCAATAAATTTTTACTATAAATTTCCTCACTCTAATGCAAAAAATCATCATTATCATCTAACGCTTCAATAGTAGTTTGGGGTAGCAGTGTAGTAGTTGTCTAACATGATTTGTTACTTTGCTATTATTAGAATAAATAATTGGTGACTAATCGTTTGGTCTAGAGGTGTATTTGTAAGTTAGGCTAAGTTGTGTCGTACAAATATGGGGACACATGGTGTCGGGTATTTTTAGATGTTAGGGCCAAACAAGCCGCACATCTATGCTCTTCAGATTGAGTTTTGAGAAAACTGAAGGCATGAGTAGCTGCTCTCTTATAAAAATTAGCTGCAGCTCAATTCAAATCGCTTAAAAAGTTGAAGCCGTTTGCATTACCGAAAGCCATATAAAAATCGGATGGTGTCTTCACTTTGATATGTGAAAATCTAACAAGAGTCAAAAGAATTATTTAGAGAGCCGATTACGTATTTCATTTCACTCTGAGATAATTTTTGTCACACAGGCAAATTTCTTCAGAGAGACAGAATCTCCAGATTTTGGAGCTCAACAAAATGCCAAAAAGAGAGAAAAATGCCAAGCTTGTTTTGAAAGAACTGCACAATTTCAAAAAATTTTGCAAAAAAATGTACGGCAGAATTATTTCCGAGTTTACACAGTCAACAGTAGCAGACATAAACTTTCTAGGCGAGAAGGAGGAAGAACTGGAAGTTGTTTTTTTTTTGTGAAAAAGGAGAGCGTGAAGAAACACTTCCAAAAATGCTTCTGAAAAGCTAGAAACATGGAAATTTTCAAAGCTTATAAATATAATGAGTAATTATGAAATATACTGATGATATAATGATATATAAAACAACTGTACATGTGATTTATCTATACATCTATTGATTTAATAAATGTTAATTTTGGTATTAGCTAACCAAAGTGTAGAAAATGTATAACGCCGTTTCGACCGACAACATATGTAACAATTTTGATTGTTGTTTGGCTGCTGACAGCGATAGAGTTTTTTTTACCAATGGGAAATTGACAGCGTACATGGGCTGTTAGCAGACATTAAAAGACATTACATGCTATTACGTATTTTAGTGATATTGTGCTCGATCGCTAGCACACAGGGGTACGAAAGCTGAGGTCGAATATTGTGTTGTTTTAGTTGAGCAGCTCTGAATTCATACTGAATATGGAAGCTGCCAAGATTTCAAGGAATAGGGTTCTCAACAATTAAGGCAGGCAAAAATTACCGAAAAGTTATTATATTAGGTTGTCCCATAACTCTTTTCATATTTGATTCTTTACTGCCATGAGCTACTTCTTTGTAAATTTATCATAGTCGGTGTGCATTTCGATAGAGAGAGTCTCTACAAGATGACTTTCAAACATTTACACCAAGTGTAATTAACATAGTTAGGATCTGCACAAAAAGATTCCAAAAAATTACAGACATTCATACATGCAATTCTGTATTCTTATTCTTCCATTGGTAGAAATCGAGAGAATAAAAAATTGCATGTTTAGAAGCTATGCTGAGCTGTTCCTACATATAGAGATCTATAATATAAACCTTTGTGAGCATTAATAGCTTTTCAGCCTTCTATGTGCTTTACTTCTCGGAAAGTAACGACTTTAGCATTAAAAACCCAGAGAAGGCGACATTTTCTGAATTTTTTGGATTTTGGAATATTTTGTCTTTTGGTTCCTAGCGGAATAATTCAGCAAATGTAAACATAAATATATGATAAGAAATAAATATAACATAAATACAATATATATACAGGGTGGCCGAAAAGTATGGGCGTCACATTTTTCGTTTAATGATTTTTCATAGCAAACAAAATTCTGCAAGATTATTTTTGCATGCCAGATAACATCTTAATGTGTTACTCCTGCAAAAATGGGTTGCTGCACATGCATACAAACTTCAGCAGCTTATCTTGAAGTTGATGCGTCAAAAACACTACTTGAAGATTGTACCTATTGCGAATCCGTTGAAATAACCCGATTATCAATCGAATAGATTCTAAGAACTGAGGTTTCGTAGAGCACAGTCCGAAGAATAGCGCATGCTGTAACAGCGAGAGATTCTCCTTTCCCAAATAAGATACGGTACCATAAATATGGTGTTAACTGAACGCGCCGTAGCGCCCTTCAAGAAAAAGTAGACTCAGGAGTCCCGTTTGCATCAAACAACTTCAGTTGGCGTGATTTTCACTTATCTTAATACAGGGACTGTTCATAAGCTACAGGCAGATTAGCCGCCAGGATAGAATATTTCGGGAAAAAGATATATTACACGTTGTAACGCCCATACCTACCGGCCACCCTGTATATGCAATAGGAGCGATAGTAACTGCCAGCCGCTGGTGCCAATGCACCAATGGAGTGTTGCCCTTCTGAACCGTTTCGTCCTAGTGCTTACTCTGCCCGGGCGGCGCCAATTACTCCGTTTTCCTTATAATCTATCAGAGTTTCAAATATTAGGTTGTCCCAAAAGTATTTTCGCTTTTTTTTGAACAAGCGCCACAGTCCGCAAAACAAAGATTTACAGAATCTCTTGATAGCATTCTATGCAGTCTCTCATGCTCTTTCAAAACGTCATCTCTTTAATGCAGATAAAGCAACAAGCTCTCGAAAATTGCTATAAACTGCAACCCATAATTTTTATCAAAGTCAGGTTCAGCTATTTTTCTACATTCTGTACTGATTCCCCGAAGAAGTCCAAATAACCTATCGATAGAACAGACAAAGTAGGATGCAAAACAATTTTTGCCCCCTTCATAGCTTACTTTGAAAATTTTTCAAAATTATTTCTTCGATGCTATCAAATTCCATATTTTGTCAACTTAGACCTCATAGAACAACAGCCGGCGAGCAACCGGGTGTTACTCGACACAGCACTTTCTCCTCTTTCAGAGACATGTTTTTTGTTCCTGATTCGAGAGTCCTGGAGGATAAAATTGACAAAACGTTTTTTCACGTTTTTTTAGGAAACCCAAGGCTGTACCCGACAAATTAAAGAATAGATATTTCGAAACTCGGAACGCTCACTTGGCACGTGAAATTAGTGCTTAATCCTAATCTACCTTGAAAGTATCAAAAAAAGAGAATTTAGTGGAGTTTGACAAGTTTGCGTTTGGTATAGGACTCCTAAAATTTGATGGCGTTGTTCAAAATTCTGTCAAAAAATTATGGAGAGCCTTGGGAAGGGATTGAAACCATTTTGTATCCTACTTTCTTTGCTCTATCCGCAGGTCACTTGGACTTTTTCAGGGGTCAGTAGAAGAATTCAGAAAAATAGTGAAACTCGATCTTGGTAAAAAGCATGGGTCGCAATTTATCGCAATTTTCTGATAGCTCATTGTTTCAACTGCTAAACGAAAATGATCATTTGAAAAAGCGTGAAAAACTGCATCGACTGTCACCAAGAGATTCGTAAATCTTTGTTCTGCGAATTGGCGCCTGTTCAAAAAAAGCGAAAATATTTTTTGGACGACCTAATATTTTTGAGCATTTCAAAGCAAGCGAAGCACACGAATAATGACAGTGACGATGTCTGAATTATGAAGACAAAAAGTTGGATAAGTTGCATTTTCTTTTTACTAACCTTTCGTGATTTCTTCGCCCTTCCCACTGTTCCAAACACCATAAAGTCTGCACGTGCAAGCTGAAGTCATTATCTAAGCCGCACACGTATAACATTTTTGAGTTTCATGGGAAACTCGAAATCTTATTTAGTCCTTTTCATCATGAGAATGCCTTTGCAGTCCAATTCAGACGTCTCTAACGACAGCATAGCTTTCGCCTACCGAATCAGAGGCGCGCAGTAATTCTGCTAATGCTAGCGGTTCAGAAGGACCGTCTCCCGCCATTGCGCTATTTGCCTTCACAATTCGCAAATTGCAAACTTGCAAAAAATTGTAGATATAGATATAGATGTAGATAGATGTAGATATGAATTTAATGCTTTACTCAATTTACCCAATAAATCTTGCTTAAATCCCGGTAGTATAGCAATTCGGTGATGTTCTTGCAGGAATAAGCTCGAAATACTGGAAGTTTCCTTTGAGACTCTTTTTGACATTTTCGACTAGTTTTCATACCTCATTTTTAAGCAAACACATCTATCCGATTCTCCTGTCTAGGTGAAAGCTTAAAAGAAGGAAGTGCTCTAAATTTCTGTGTGCTGATGGCCAAAAATGACGGTGAAGTATGCGCACGTTATTGACACCCACCAGCTATCGTTCCTCTTGCTCGCCACCCACTCACTACCTAAATCTTATATATAAAGCTGAATGTCTGTTTGTATGTATGTCTGTATGTCTGTATGTCTGTATGTATGTCTGTATGCACGTATGTTCCGAATAGAACCCCCACGGTGGTGATCAGCATGCTCGATTACACCCCTCTGCCAAATTCCAGCCCCCTAGCTCAAATTTTGCAAAAAATCGATAAAATCGATATCGATCGATGACGAAAAGTAGCCTATGACACCCGCCGGGGCCCGAAGTGCATGTGTGCTAAGTTTGATCCCGATCGGTTAAGAAATGGAATTTTCTATTCGGAACATACGGCGGAGCCGGGTAAGCCAGCTAGTATAATGTAAGATGTGGAGATTAGATACCTGAGCTTTGCTAGAGGTCCGTAGAACTTTCTAGGCAGTGGTCGGACTTCTCGGGTATTTGAAAATTTTGAATTTCGGCTTCAAACTTTACGAGTATTAGACTTTTTGCAGTTTTCGAACGCCATCTTGTAGAGCTTGCGTTGCTCTATCAAGCAGTCGTTCAAGCTCTGATTTGAAAATTGGGGTCAGGTATTTTTGCAGATATGAAAAGACTTATGGGACAACCTGACAGAAATCGCTAAAATCAATCTTTTATACAAACAATCACAGATTTTTGAATCAGAGATTCAAGCGAGCTGAAATGAGATATTCTCTTTGAGTGAGGGCACCCATTTGTTACCTAGAATATAATATTTCCCTATGCTTCCGCTGGAAATCAAGAACTTTTTTCCGTCATCTATTTCTGTGACAAAGATTTGTATAATTCAGAACAATTCAACGCAAGACGATAGAAATGTTTCTTCTTGAGCGTTGAGTCAGAAAAGATGGGAAGCTAGAAAAAAAGATAGAAGTATATGATAACCGCAAGGTGCAAAAGAGTTGCAAGAATGAAAGAGAAGGGAAAAATCAACACTGGTACTAACCAAGGAAGTGGTCGCACATACCATCAAGCGCACCAGCGGTGGAGCAAAGGCTTTTGAGGAAGAGAGTAGCCGAAAGGTAAGTCCACTGACGTGATGAGGAGTTTCACCCATACCTCTTATTGGCAAAAGGGAACCTACTGACACATTTTCGAGCACGCTAAGGTTTCAATAAAAAAGGAAGAAAGAAATAGAGTTGCTACGAAAAATCGACATTTTTTGGGACTGAAAGCTATGAGAAAAAGGCTTAACCAGCGTTATTAATACAGCGAAATTCAAAAGTTAGAGTCTCTCTAGCCTTTAACGTTTTTCAAAACATCAAAATAGTAGATCAATGCATCGTATAAAATCAAAAAAGCATATAATCGCTATGTTCTCCTTGATATATATGCATTGCAAGTTTCAAAGATCATGGAACGGAATCATTGCAAACACTTGCAATGACTAGTCTCTCATAAAATGGAAAGCATTTCGACAAGATTTTGACACAACAGCATCCACGACAGCAGTTTTGTGATCCAACCATTTCGTAAGCACGAGGAAAAAAGATCAGGTTTATCAAAATTTTAACAGTGTAGGGGAAGGCAACAATAAGGAGTGCTTTCTGCAAGCGAAAAGATTTGAAACAATGCTGGAAAAAATGGCCATAAAAAACCATTCACAATCACTTAGGCGCTATGCGGAAAGTCTTTCTTATGTACGATCTTATAATGAAGAGAACGTTCATACAGTACATCAGTATCGCATTCAACGACTACTCAAAGTGTAACTTGGCTAAACTCAAATATTTAGGACTCTCTTGTAGCCTAAATAAATTCACCTTATATTTCACCTTGGTAAGCATTTCTCACTTTCATACATTTGTAGGGAGTGAAGGTAAGTGCTTGTCAAGGTGTAAAGGACCTCAAAATTATCATCAGCTGTGACTTATCATCATCCAAGCGAATTGATTCCGTTGTCAGTAAACCATATGCTAACTCTTACACGCACTTTCGCAAACATAATTCTGATCCACGAGCACTCATATAAAGCTTATGTCATCCCACATCTTGAATACTGTTCAGAAGTTGAATTCCTTCGTGGAAAATTTCCTTCGTTAACAAAGAGTGAGAGAGTTTAACAGACTAATCTCGCCTGGTTCTCACTGTATGAGCGGGAGATTGCTAGCTGTTTTCTATACTGCCTCCATGTGCTGAAAAAGTGACCTTGACTTTTCTTAGGATAAATCGCGTTTGTCTCCCCGTTTTGTTTTTGTATTCACATGGAAATCAAATAGAGAACAAACAGTTATAGGTCTCAAACCTATCGGTACTATGCTGGGAGGCTTCATTCTGTTTTATGGACTACTATGGACCTACCAAGCCAACCAAAATGAATGGTTCTGCCGCTGCGCAAGTTGGATGCAATGCTTATTCGCTAATACTGTTTTGGCGAAAATCGACAAAGTCTTCAAAAAAGTTGAGAAAAAAACCGACTTGTTTCAATCTTCAAGCAATAGTACCCTGTCACACGTTATTGTATTTGAGTCTTTGAGTTGTGTTACGAGTTTTTGGGTCGAAATTCTCTGGATTCTTTGAACATTGTGAAAGCTGTCATCACTATCATGTTTCTTCTGCTGGTGTTTCTATCCTGGACACACTACCGATTAGCTGAACTGGATGTTTACTTTCTACCCCAAATGAGTTCGAGAAAACGTGGAGAGGCCTTTCGTTGCCTTATACTATATTTCCCAGATTATTTGAAACTGCTTTGTTTGCATTTCATCACTCTCTTTACAGGACCGTCACATTTCCACCCCTCTTAGTGGACACGATGTGAACTTAGTCTCGATTTTTCGCTTCTAGTTTGATCAAAGTGCATGTGTATCTGACGTAAGATCTAAGGCTAGATTGTTAGATTCGTGGATTCCTATCGTGTACCGACCTGCCTTACAAGAGGAGCTCACCCAGTCGAAATGGCAATTTAAGAGGGGCATACTAATAGACGAAGCTCGAAATGCTCATTGTAATGTGCCATCTAACTGCGAAACATTCTTTTGAGAAAAGTTATGGATCTCGTGTTCGTGATGGTAGCATAGCACAGCCCAAAAGAAGATGATAACCCGTGAACAATAACATAGCTGGAAAAAACTGAAAAATGTTCAAACAGCATTGACGTGAGATGATTGGGTGATATAATTTAGCTTGCATAATTCCGAAAATTACCGTAACTCAGTGAGTTCGGAAATGTGGAAAACTTGTAAGAGAGGCCCGCTTTTTTCAAAGAATGATTTCGCAAATACAAAAGATATCTCTTACCAGCCTTTGTAACTTCTATCCGTCAGTATACATCACCTTTTCGGTCGTCATTTTTACCAAGTAACCTTTCCCTGTTAAACACCTTTGGAGCTTAATCACTCTTAGGTTTGAGCGGTAGCATTCCTCAATGCTAATTATCTGTTCCACTTCCATAATGTTTGTTTCTGTCTCAAGCAAATCTTCACTTGCGGTTATTTCGTGATTGTATTTTGCAGTTGTTGCACAAGGCATAGGGAGTGTGTGTGGCAGAGCAATTTCTTTTTTTATTGAGTTTTTTCTGTAATGTTTTTCCGAGATGTTTTGATGCACCTTAAGTCCATGCATGAACATAAAAAAACATCAAAGAACTCGACATGCATGGCTCGATTTAACCAGAGCATAAAGTAATGAAAAAACCAGTTACATACTTCCTTATGAGAAACCATTCGCGATAACATTGCGAAGCCTAAACCACACACGTGAAGCTAATCAGAATTCCAGTACAAATGCAAGTGGATAGAGTCGTAGTTGCGGATGAGAGTAAATCTCAAAAAGCCTGCACAGCCGTATTTTCCAATTGTTTGGTTCTTCTACGTTTGACTATTTCTGAATCTTGGCATAGTGTCAATTACGTATATGATGTTAAGCTTTCCAAGATTGATAGTTCCTTCCTTTATTGTTAGTAGCAACCAGCAATCAGTACGGTCTAAGTTTCGGCCAAGATCGCCTTTTTCAAGATCTGGAAGCGAATCAACGTATGCAGTAATTCACTCCAAGGGTGTACTACCTTCAACAATGCTGTGTAGGGTACGCCCACCATTCGCCCACCCCTCATATTTTTTGAAAGCTGATCAAATCAGAAATTTTACTGTCCCAAAAACAAAAGTAGCCGTTTTTGGCCTGCATCAAACATATCAGGAGGAAACTGTAGAAAGAAGCTTGTTACATAAACTCTAGCGATCTACAATTACGCCTCGATGCGTTTGATGCAGGCTGAAAACGACTTAATTTTTGTTTTTAGCCTGGTGATCTGATTTAACCACCTTTCCGCGAAGGCGCACAATTTTCTCATATCACCACAGAAACAGAACGGTTTGCGAGATTTGTAGCTTACCGCTTAATCTACACTAGGTTGAAAGATGAGAACGCTATATCCAAGAAGAAAGAAGTTATGGACCTTTTGTCAGCGAGAGATTATGAGGAAAACGAACTGTGTCTAACGGAGCTCTCAATGTGAAACGAAGGCTAACGTTATGCTCTTACGAAAATTCGTATACATGACTGAAGACATCTGGCAAACGCGTAACCTAGCTTTCATGGACAATATGAACATCGACCATAGCGATCTTGCTCACTACATTATGATGTTACTGGGAGGTTACGGTAACGTCAGCTGGGCCTCGCACATTTCCAAAAAGCCCAAAAAAGAATTCTGCTACTAGAAAGCGCTAGAGTATGGCAGGTGGTGCTTACCAGGTGGACGAGGTGGGCAAATGTCAAGGTGGAAATCGTTTAGATGGAAAGCGAAGAGGATATCGTAAGTATACGCTCACATGTACATATAATCTCTTGACAAGTTGCACACGACTGACATGCAAAACACGTTCTCAAACACGCATCATCTTCAAAAATCCTTTTTTCATTGAGTTGTAATTAAAGGCAGTGTCTCACCAAAATTTAGTTCGAGTTTTTTGCATTTTGCAAGCCTGTCGGACCCTGTCTAGCACTGTATGGGCCTAAAATCGCACGAAGTTCCCAAAAACCCCGTTTTCTGGAGGCCCGCGGAAGCAACGTGGACGAGTTGTACCTTCCAACTTCAGCCTCAGCCACAGTGGCAGCAACACAGGGGACAGGGCCCGGCACGCGTTGGTTTGAAGCGTTTCTGGAAACGAAGTCCCCCATGACTTCGCGAAAATTTACGAAGTCCCTCTTGACGTAAAAATCAGTAGGGAAACCCTTAATTAGTCAAAATAACATTAAAAAAGCGAAAAAAGCGCATTTTGAGGTAACTAATACAACAAAAAAAGCAAAAAGAAAACATTTCGAGTTGATTGAAGGCTCTGTCATTAGGTAGTGTACCATTTTAGCGCTCAGAATGTCGAGAACCTTCTAGGCCAACCAAATCTGTGGCCTCAACAATCTGGCAGTGCATTTTTCGCCACATAGTTCAAAGGACACCGCGTGTGATTGGAGCGCAATATCTATCAAGGCGTATAGATTTGCGCTACTTTTGGCTCAAAAGAAGAGGAGAGGCAATAGTTTGATTCGCTCTCTTCACTATATAATAGATTTTTGAGCGTTTCAATCGTCCAAATCAAAAAGGTCCAAAACTTTTGTGAACTCTCCGAAATTATGCTCCGAACCAACCCAGTTGGTTCGGTGGTTGGTCTAGAAACCAACAAATCCGGAACGGGTATTCAGACACATAAGTTTTGGGAACTTTTTACATAACATAGTTTGGAGTAATATTGTATACTCGTAGCCCAAATTCGGAGCCATGTGATTGTTTGTGCGCTGTAAACAAGCCATTTGTTTGTTTGAGTCTTGCATTTGAAATTCGCGCGCTTGCGAAAGAACACGTTCAACACGTGAAAC
Source organism: Cylicocyclus nassatus (assembly GCA_958299035.1). Taxonomy (NCBI): domain Eukaryota; kingdom Metazoa; phylum Nematoda; class Chromadorea; order Rhabditida; family Strongylidae; genus Cylicocyclus; species Cylicocyclus nassatus. The sequence goes on along the minus strand of CATQJL010000112.1, from coordinate 51,781,340 downwards.
CTGACATGTTCGTCGTGTTTTTTGGCGCTTCCTCCAGGACCTCATAAAAACGATGTCCCCGTTGCTTCTAACTCCAAAAACGAAGTCCAGTTTGACCCCAAACCATCGGTGCCCGGCCCTGACAGGGGAGGTGGATGCCAAGTGGAGGACATGTTCAAACGCGTAAGGGGGGAGACCGAAGGAGCCGTCCGCGCGTAACAAGCGCTCTCCGCGTACCACTTTGAGCGATTTTTTCTGGTCAAATTGAGTGGGACTTGTTGCAGTGGCCTATTTAGGGGTCCCTATCATACCCTATAATAAAGCGCAGGGGGGACCATCGCACGTCAACAACCAGCAAGGATGTTTGCCCAGATCTTTGTCTTAACTTTTGCACTTTCGCTCGCTTCCATACTGTTTACCGTTACGATTCGACCCAGTCGCGTAAGTGCAACCTAATGACGTCATCGTATTTTGCGCTAACTTGGCTTTCTCGATAATGTTTACTACGAAATCAAGCTATTGAACACAACACCATGAAACTCCTCCTCACTCGACTCCTCAGTTCACACAAGCGTAATTGTAAGGTCTGAGGCTTTTCGAAAGTCTTTAATTTTATTCATTTGACATCTCAAGACTGTGTGAACATTTCAAATTGTTAACCACTAAGTGATAAGAAACATGGTGATGCGAATTGTCTTGAAACTACACTGGATGCAAAAAGCTCACTTGGCAACTAAATCGTAGGTTCAGAAGACTGCATCTTTGAATTTCTGATTTTCCTCAAAAGACCGAAAATTTCAAAAATACTATGAAAAACTCACTGCGACCGTAATAGAATTTTAGAGCTACATGCTGTCTGTTTGCTGTCAGTGTAAAAAAGATGAAAGGAAAGGGCTTCACTAACCATCACCTCAACCCTTGCTAACCTCAGGAACATGTAGTTTTTGGCGCAATTTCGTCAAAACATTGCACAGCCCCAAATCGTATAAACACTAAAGATTTGCTTGGATGAATAGCTGAATTTGGAGCTGAACTTCAATAATAGCTCTCTTTATAGAATTCAAGTCAGTAGCCTATCAAGATGAGTTGGAAATTGGGGTGGACTGTGGAGTTGGGTGGAAAAGCATAGATGTTGAACAATTTGGATAGCCCATAAAACGCTAACGGGATTTGACATTAAGATTGTTGAATTGGAAAGAATTTGTGCAAGTTTCCAACAGAGCATATTTTGTGAAGAGGAAGATATGCTGTTTGATTCAAAAAATTCTATATTATAAGTTGAAATGTTGGTTAGAGTCGCAGCGATGTTCGACAATGTTTCCGGGCCCTTTCATGACCGGGAACGTCGCTTATCTCGCCCCAGGTTTTCATACGAGCCCAAGAGATTTAATGGAGAGTGAAGTGTTGTGAAGTGTTGGGGTAGTTCGCAGGACAGTCGATGAGGAGGGGAGGGCCCGGCTTAAAACAGTGATAGATTGTACATAGTTGGGAAAAGGTTGCCGAGCCCAGCATAACCACCATTAGCAAACCGCAGACATGACGCGGAATCTTGAGGGCGCAGCGCATCATGTCAATTTTGGCCTGATTCGGGGCAGACTGTAAAGGTGTAAGTTCGCATTTTCTCAACGGCACCTCTGAGGCAAGACTTGAAACGACTAAGTAAGATCTGAAGGATGTGAGAGTGCGAGAAAAGAATGGTAGTTTGGAAAGTTTCATAAGGAAAGCTTTTGGGTGAAAAGGAATTGAGGGAAAGTGGGATGCATTTTGGCTCGAAGAACTCAGGGAGGGCAGCAAAGCGCAAGTTTGCAAAGTACAAGAGCAATACCTGGGAAGCCGAGAGAAAACGGTAAAAAATCTATTGGCACTTTTGTTAGTACTTATGAAACCACATAAAGCAGGAAACTTCTGACACTTATTTTGTTAATCCCTGGGTTCGTTTAATGTCTGCGCAAGAAAAGGTTTCCAATTCTAACTTTGAAGTCACATCCCACTTCCCACACACACAGCCAGTCCGAAGCGCCGCGAAGCGGCGCTTTGGACTGGTAATAGAATATGTGAAAATCCGCGCGACCTCAACTTTGATGAGACACTGCCTTTAAGTGTTTCGGTTACAGCGTACACATAACGATATGACTAAGAATTTGGAGTATAAATGGACATGGACTAGGAGGAGCATAGTGCAGAGCATTGTAGAATTTATATGACTAAAAATTGTGGCAAGCCTTTTTCAGAAAACTTCGCAAGACCACAAAGTGATAAAATGGCTGTATTGCAACGCAGAGATGACGATATGACACGAAAGATGTGTATACGCGCAGTAGTGCTAAGGAACAAAGTATAATATGGAAGACTTTGTGACTAAAGAGCGTGCTTAACTCCTCTCCAAATTAGGTAGGCAATTGCCCATATATTGCCCACGTGAGGTAGGCGAAACTTCCATTTACATGATTAGAATTGATTTTTAAAATTTTAACAAAAATCTATCTACACCTAAAGTTTATTATATAGTGACATAGTGACATTTTGATTCAAAACTCTTACTCTTCTCCCTTTAGGATCCAGAATAGCAACGACCCGGTCCATTTGCCACCCTCATGCTGGGCTCCGGTGCTTACTAAACTTTCTTGAGTGAGACTCGAGCGATGCTTTGAAAAAATCATGTTCACCGTTAAAAGAATATGTATTACGCTAAATTGAAATTCAACTTATTGCTGATGCTGAGCAAAATCCTTCCTTCCGACACAAAATCCATGCACATTTGGGGAAGTTAAGCTGCGTTATGCGTGATTCGCATGATTTCGCGTGATTTCGCGACATCAATGGAGTGTTGAGCGAACAACGGCCCTTATTGTTTCGACATATCATACTCTTATTTTCTATAGTGCTTCAGAATACTTTTCTATCCAGCAAAGAAAGCTCCACAAAATGGTAAGTGAAAGTTCGTACCAGCTTCCATTCATCGCAAGTTTTATGTCGAACTTTAGGAAATTCTGAGTGCACGAAATCTTCAAAAAACCATGTTCGTTGAAATTACCCCTGTAAGAGCCTTTTTTCTAGCCGAGAAATTTCTACAGCAGCCGCATATGATGACTGATGGGAAGTGTATAAGTATGAGCGATTAAGAGAGCCGTAAGATTTTTTGAGCAAAGATACACACTCTATTCAATTTTTCAAGCATTCAGAGCCTCTCAAAATCTTGCTTAAAACATGCGGTGGATAAAGGGTGGTGCGAACATAACGAACCATCTTGTAAAGTTTGGTTTGCTCCATTGGGTGGTACTTTGAATCAATATTGAAAATAGAGGAGTATGACTTACGACAGTAAGAATTTGAAGGGTAATAAGAATTATGCAACAGCCTAATAATTGCTTACACTGATTTGTATGAACACAGCAGCTGTTCAACGTAACGTCGGTATTTAAGACAAGATCCGGTAGTTTCACCAAAGTGTTTTGAATTTCACTAGTGCTCTTCTAAGCCAATCTACAAGCTTATTTTTTGTAGTTGGTTCATGGCTGCAGTTATACAGGCTTTCCCTGATGCTCCTTCGCAGCTTGCCCGGCTTTCAAGCTAGCTTGGATGTTTTTACTAAATTTTGAGGTCATAGCTTGTTAGAAAACACTGCTTCAAGAGCTTTTCTCAGACTTCCTCAGACCCTCAGGAACCGCTAAATTTTCAGTTAGTTTGTTTTTAAATCAAAAAGTAAGACAGTGTATTTTAATGTTCATAACTTTCATTCTACCTTTACGTTAATTCAAAAAGAAGCCTGAATAGTTTGTAAGTTAAAACCGAATGAAAATGAGCACAACCATAACAAAGAAAGGTACATGATTTGGCCTTTTTGACTAAGCATTTGCAAGAAAGTTCTGTTATTATTTGTTATTTTGCAGACCAACACTTAGTAATTAATCGAGCGCCCACCCAGTTAAGCATATCGCGCTGTCTCTAATAAGCATTCGGAGGAAATGATAATTGACTATGTGCCAAATAAGTTGTACAATTTTTCAGAAAGCAATGTCTCACATTTTCTTCCTAATTCTACTGTTGGTGCATGTAAATTTCGCTGGTAAACTATTTGGATTTTGTGGATTGTGGAAACTGTATTAACGGTTTCGGTTTTCAAGGGCGAAACCGATCCTGAAGTGAGTTTGACTTAAATTATGATGTATTCTTTAATTGGTTGTTGCATTTGCAGTGCTGTAAACATTGCGGGCATGAACTTAAAGGTGATCCTATAAAGGAAAAAACAATAGCTGACCAATTTTAAAAATATCTCAGAGATTGCATGGAAGGAAAAGCTAAGGAAAACTACAGCAAAGCCCGAAATCGGTCATGAATGATCTCCATTCCGTCGAATAAAACTCACTGTTGCACATTCTTGCAATTGACAACAGAAGTTAACATCTCACACTACTTCATTTATAAAATGTCTGACCAGGGCCCGGCAGGAGGTGGCATTTCAGAATTTTGAAAACGATATCCCCTTTGAAGCCAAAATTTCTTACGACTTCCCCTTTGACCCTATTTTTGACCCCCGTAAGTCCCTGACAAACATATATACACAAATAATAAGATGGGCGGCCTCAGCGCTTATTATAGTAGTACTACCTGGCTTTCCTGGTCCAGCCTGGGTCATCGTTTGAGGGGATGGCCAAAAACCACACTTTGTCCTTCTACCTTCCCGTCCTTTTGGGCCATATTCTCCACCCCTTTTCTGCAGTATCAATACTGCGCTGCAGCCCTCCCTCTTACCCTACTGCACGAGCTTACCCCAGAAAAGCTTATTGGAGTGACTGCACCTTCTAATTTTGAAGTGGAAATGAACTTCACTGCATAGTTCACACTAAAATGTGCAAGCAGTTTGTTAGCGGCTGGTAAGTGTTCACTTTCCTTGCAAGGTGCCAAATAAATCATTGAATCGATAGAAGGATTCCACGAATTGCTTCGAAGGGTAGCTTAAAGCTATCGAGGCCGAAAACATATGTTTTCAAGGTTTCAGCTCAATGGGTTCATCCGCAAAGGAATCTATAAAAAAAACATAGGGTCAAGATTTGCACAAACTTTGACGTTTATATACCTAAGATACTACTCATTTATTAGTCAGCTGCGAAACTTTACGATTTACAATAACCGATTGCGATTGGAGCGCGCTTTCCGAGGCCGATCATAACGCTGTGAACCCTATTTGGGGCTGTATCGAAGCGGTGCCTTGGTGGTTTTTGAAGCGGATTTGAACATATAGCAATACTCTCGACCTAGTCCACATTCATGTAAAGAAATCCGGGAAATTATGTGAAGGGAAGCAGGGGGCCACCCCAGGTTGCTCCCAGGTGGCGCGGGAGCCACTTAATTTCGAAAAACACTTACCATTTTTTAAATTCACATAAGTTTCTCATAATTCTTCAGACTCTTTTTGTGCTCATGGTCCTCCAACTATACAGCAAATTTGGTGCCATATCGTTACTTGTGCATTGAAAACGAGCCTATTTTGTTATTTTCCTCTTACAAGAATTGCGATTTGAATTCCCGCCTGCGGGCAGGCTAGCAATAACTGCCCCACCAAGCATTGTCAGTATACCATGGCTGCCAAGATGTTTTGAACGCAGTGAACTTTTTCATTGCTCGTGCCTCGAAAGGGAATGATTCCAAAATATTTGGGAGTGTAAGGTAACACAACACCTTGATTGCTAAAGCTCAGTATTCCGGGGCTTCTTCTGGCTTCTGATAGACGTCAAGGTTTTCAAAGTTTTATTTTAGAAAATCGCTTGAAAAAGCAGGTCTGAGATTCTATGAACCTCTCGATTATTGAGCAAAGCAAAGGCCTTATGTTTTCTGAATGTGATAAAAGTTTGGTTCTATGATATAGAAGGCAATTCTTCATAACGGTTCATTTTGGCAGTTGAACTCTAACACTTATCTATGCAATAGATTTTGCCTACCGAATCGAAAAACTGGCAAATTATAGTGTGAGGTAGAGTTAGATAGCTGCAGCAGGTATGTGTATGTCAAGCTGTTCCAATTGTAAAATAAAATACAAAATACAAAATAATGCTGATCGAAATCTTGACTCAAAGAAATAAATTTGCGATTAACTCGACCAGATTGTAAAGGTCTCACAAGGGAAGGATATTTGGTCGAAGTGGCGATTCCACAGGAAATGTATACTGTCCTATAGAGCATGGAACGCTGATTCCGCAACTGCTTTCGGCATCTGCAAAGCGCTTCTAAAAGGGGAGTTAAGAAATTTTTTAACGCAAAAATTTCGAGACGCAGCTACAACAAAATCTTTCAAAACCGTAGTCTGTGAGCTTGGATGGTATGATTACTGCCACGGCGCTTCTTGCAATTATTATCTTCATTCTAATAAATTTGATCTACTTGTTACTCCATTCAAGCGCCGGAAAGACCTCAACACTCGTTTTTACGTTGGCCAAAACCTTGAATTTTTGCCTCAAAAAACTTTCGTAGCTCCCGTCTCAAAAGCGCTTTGCAGATACCGAAAGCAGGTTAGGAATCATCGTTCCATGCTCTATAAGGCAGTACACGTTTCCTATGGAAAGCCACTTCGATCAAGTATCCTTCCCTTGCCAGTTGTTGAATACAAACATGTGAGAAATTGTGAGCTGGGTGTATTTTCAACATGTATGTAAATTGCAAAAATATGACAAAAAGAGAAGGGTTTCAAGAAATTTCATGAACTGCGCAGTGCGTGCAAAAATGCAACCATCACATTCTTGTTCTTTTTTATCTCAAAAGGAGAATATGTCAAACACAAGGCTTCATCAAAAAGCAGTTAGCCCTTAGTCTATAGAAAAAATTGGTGGTTTACATAAAAGAGATTTTTGCTTCAGTTTATATGCAGCATCAAACTTTTTATTCCGCCCTCATCTTTCCTTTCCCCTCCTCACCCCCTCTCCTTTTTTGGGTCCGCTTTGATTGCGTATAAACCGTAAATATTAGGTTGAACAGAAAGTAGTGCAAAACGAAGAACCACCAACAGGAACCGAACCTTCGCTCATCTGCTTCACATTCCAATGCCTTGCCACTGCACCACTGCCACTCTCTAAATGCACTAGCATGCCTCGCTCATTAGTAGGTGAGACTGCTGCGCGGGACAAAGTGGCCTCGTAACTCCCCACAAAACCGTTCGGCAACCAACGAAAGTAGTTTTGAGAACCCTTTAACAAGAAGGGTTTCTCAGTATATAGCTTGTTCCAAAAGGCACTTCGACCGATCATCCTTCCCTTGTTAGAAGAAAACTCCATATCCTGAAGCTCCAGATAATCTGGATTTCACGCTACCTATCGGTAAGTATTCCCACCAACCTTTACTATGATCATATTGAACAGGAGCTAGAAGCTGCATAAGCTACATTTTCCACCTTTTGTATGATCCCCTACTGATCCCCAGCGACCGGCCTTTTTTTTTTCTTCAAAGTCATTTTTCTTTCTTCGAAGTAAACGGAAACATTCCAGACCAGAATCCGATTATTTAGCCCAATAGTGCTAAGCACATTGCTGATGAGAACAAATGAGCTTTTGAAATATCGAAATTTTCGAAAACCCCAACTTTCGGTCGTGTGGTTCATCGAAAATTTCATGATTTCAAAACATCATCTGTTCTTAACAGCAACATGCTTAGCACTGTTGCGTTTAAGCAATACAACTTCAGAATATTGCCATCAAATCTGAAAAAAGAAAAATGACTTCAAAGGCAGTGGATCGGCAAAATCCAACAACTCGGGATTTTAACGCGGTAGGTTCCATATCGCCCAACTATGAAAGCAGTGCAATCCCGGTTGCACAGCATGCTTTCCCTGCCGAGAAAATCGCTTTCGAACTTACACGCGCAGGCCAATCTTACACGCATCTGGACGAGTTGGCAATTTCCTTCTCACCATTGGAGGCTGCCCGCCGCAACGCTATAACCATTGAGTCCTGCCACGATTTAGGTCATCGGCCTTGCTCCACTCGTCCAATAACAAAAGGAAGGGCATTAAAAACGCTCATTTTCGCCGTTCAAGCTTTCAAAAATGGATTTTCGGGATCAGCGTATTGGAAAACCCCAGGTAAGCGCACATTTGATTCGGTTGAGATTTGCCGAGCCACTGCCTTCAAAGAAAAGACAGTAGGCCGCAGGGGATCATCAGGGATCATATAAAAGGATGGAAAATGCGGCTTGTACAGCTTCTCGCTTTTGTTCGATACGTTCATAGTGAAGGATGGTGGAAATACTTACTGATGGGTAGACAGCGTGAAATTCAGATATCTGGAGCTTCGGGATATGAAATTTTCTTTTAAGCTGCGATTTCCTCCCCGGCCGGGATGTTAATGCATGCGGCCCTTGGAGGCAAAAAGAATATCTTCACAATTTAGTATCACCCAAAAGTAAGTTTTGATCAGGTGTTTGTGACATCATTGAATCTTAAAAATTTAGCAAAATATACTGCCGCATGAAGTGAATGATTCTTTTCTTCCAACAAAACGTAGCTCCCTCTGTTTTTTTTTGTTTTCAGAGGCAGAAGCGATATTTTCACATAGTAAAAGCACCCAAGAGTGAGGTTTCAGCGAGTTTCCATAAAATTGTTACATTATAATATCCTGTTTTCAACTACGCTTCATATTGCTTCTAAAATCATAAAGTTCTTCTCGAAAACTTTCAATAGTAAGAACCATTAGGCAGGATAGGAAGCAAAATAGAGCGGCAATTTTCCAAGTTATAGTTATGATAGCAACTGGGGACCAGACATTTGCATTAATTTGGTAGTCTGGAATCAATGTTTCGCGACCGTTGCTGTTTGAGCTTTGTACATGACACGCACTTAATTTGTTTGCATGTCCTTTGTAATTGAGCGGTGAACTCAATGATATGTACTTGAAGTGGACGCAGTATGGAAACTGACTACGAACTCCGTCAGCAGTTTACTTCGCCGTTAGGCAAACCATATGGATAATTATTGAGTGCATACGCGCATCCTTGCTCTCTCGGCGGCGGGGCGTCAGGGCCCTGCACGCGTTGGTTTGAAGCTTTTTTGAATACGAAGTCCCCCAAGATCTCGCGAAAATTTACGAAGTCCCTCTTGACGTAAAAGGCAGTAGGGCCACCCTTATTCAATCAACAACAAAAAAAAAGGCGAGAAAGCGCATTTTGAGGTATCTAATATAACAAAAAACAAAAAACCATTTTGAGTTGATTAAAGGCTCCATTGTTGAGTAGGATACCATTTTAGTGCTTTGAATGTCAAGAACCTCCTAAAATAAACAAATCTGTGGCATCAGTAATCTAGCAACGCATTTTTCGGCACATAGTTCAAAGTACAGCGCATGTGATAGAGCGTGATATCTACCAAGGCGTAGGACACACAAGTTTTCGAAATTTTTTACATAATTTAGTTTGGAGTGATATTGTATACACATAGCCCAAATTTGATCTCATGTGATTGTTTGTGCGTTGTAAACAAGCCATTTGTTTGTTTGAGTCTTGAGTTTGAAATTCGCGCGCTTGCGTAAGAATACGTTCAACAAACCTGACATGTTTGTCGTTTTTTTTTCATCGCTCCGCCCAGAACCTTATAAAAACGATACCCCGTTGCTGCTAACCCCAAAACGAAGTCCAATTTGACCCCAGACCATTTGTGCCAGACTCTGCGGGGCGTTTCTCTGCACATCCATGTTGATTCATGTATCGCAGTTAGATTTCGTATGACGCATAACTGGACAGCACTCGTTATCCAAAATCTCCTGTTAACATTGTAAGAGAACACATAGCACAACAGTAAAGCATATGGAGAAGAGTACTCCCGTCGTATCGCCTTGAAAGATTCCAAAAATATTACAGTAAGATCTGATGTTGAGTGTATACTTAGCGATTATACAGGGTGTCACAAAAGTATGTATACGTACGTTTGATCGTTGATATTTCTCTTCCCAAAGTCTTCTGACTACCTTCAAATACCATTTGGTAGAGGAGCTTTTAACTTAGATTTACAGTATTGAGCGGACCACCGACCGCCCTTCATTACTGTAGGATTACGGTCGGAACTTTCGGCTTACAGGGTCATTGTGGATTAGTCATGCCTCAAAAAAAGCTTTCAAAAATCCCGAAAAGTGGCGTGTCAGAGGTTAAACGCCGATCTCACTGCTTAATTTTTTATGAGTTTGTAAAGCTTTTCAAGTGGTGTAACCACAATTTTAGGGAACCTTGTAAAGACAGCTATCGCGGTTCACCTGGCACAAGTTATGAAGGAATAAAGGAATCCTTGCGGTAAAATGCAAAGTTCACTTTTGCTTTTGCCGACTCTAATTGGTCTAGCATAAGAGTTTTTAGACATTTTGGTTTGCTTTCCGAAACAAGATAGGGCCTCAATGACTCAAAACCCTTCTTGAAGTTCCTACCGTAATCATACAGTAACGTAGAGAGAGCGTGATTCGCTCCATATCGTAAATCTAAGTTGAAGCCAGCCCTACAAAATGGTACCTGATGGTAGAAAAAAGCCAGATATTAGCGATCAAGCGGTGTATACATACTTTTGGGACATCCTGTAGATCTGCAGGATTTTCTCTGAACAGAGATGCAAATTTTCCCCAACTTTTTCGAGCATCAAAGCTTCTCAAAATTTGGCTTGAAACATGAGGTTAATTAGGGCTGGTGCGAACACAACAGACCATACTGTAGAACTTGCTTTGCCCTATCAACAGCCCTGGATCAATATTGAAAATAGAGGAATATAACTTATGACGGTAATTGTTTACACTGATTTGTATGAAAACAGCAGCTGATCAACGTAAAGTCGGTATTTAAGACAAGATCCGGTAGATTCACCATAGTGTTCTGAATTCTCCAGAAACCTTCTAAGCCAGTCTACAATCATGGTAGGTTTCATGTTAACCTTGTTGTTTTCAAGCTCTTACTCCAATGCCTTTTTCCCTGAATTTTTGAAGGCTATGCATAGGCAGGAATGCTAGTAGATACTAACTACGATTGATAGAACAATCATGGCTGCAGTTATAAAGCTTTCTCTAATGAGATTTCGCAGCTTACTAGGCTTTCAAGATGGTTTAGATTTTTTTCTAAATTCTGACTCGAAAGGTCATTACGAGATAGCACTTTCAGAGTCTTAAGCTTATTAAGAACAGCTTAGTTTGAAAAGTTTGCTTGAAAAGAAAATGATTGAGCATTTGCAGAACAAGTCTTGTTGATACTTTGCTGATCAATTAGAAAGTGCCCAAAAAACGAGTAGAACATACCGCGCTGCCTTTAATAAGCATTCGTAAGAAATGCCTTCGTTGTGTGTCAAATAACTTGTGTTTCAGAGAGCAATATATTACACCTGCTTCCTAGTCCTACTCTTGGTGCATGTAAATGCTGGTTTTCCTATAATTGAAGAATTGTCTGAATTGTTCGATAGGTTTAAAAACGGTCTCAAGGGCTTCGAGGACAAATATGATCGTCAAGTGAGTTTAACTCAAATATTAATGTATGTCGTTAACTGGTTGTTGCATTTGCAGTGCTGGCCACCTTGCGGGGAAAAACTCAAGAATGAAAACTTTGGATTCAGAGAAACAGTAGCCGAAAAATTCGAGAAATGCCTCGAAGAATGCACGAAAGAAAATGCTAAGAAAAATGCCAAGAAAACATGATGAAGTTCATGAAGTTCATGAACAAATTTCATTCATGAATTCGCTCATAAATGAAATTTATTCCATTGAATAAAACTCACACTTGTTATTTTTAGAATTGACAGTAGAAACGAACATTTCGTGCTGATCATTCCTACAAAAAAATGTCTGAGCGGGACAAATGCTCTGAATGCTTGAGCACAGCTTATGAATATTAGTACAGACAGTTAGAGAGATTCTTTGTTTTAGACTTCTTCTTATTATTGCTTAAACGCCACCAACCTGCCGATTTAATCTTTTAAGTTACTAACAAATTCATTTATTGCTTTGATTATCGACCCATCGATCTGAATAGTCTAGAACCTTTTAACTATAATTTTCTTTGATCTGTCTGTTAGTGGTCCCCTCCCACGGTCACATACACTAGCATTGCTAAAGTACGCTTCTTAAATGGCTTTCTAAATCCAAACTCTGTAAAAAATTTTCATAGTTCATTCTAGAAGAAGATGATATATATTTTATTAGATGAGATGCTAGAACTCTTGAAAGCTGAAAGCCTAGATGCCATTTTTTGGAAGAAAGCAAAGTTTCATGCTCTAAAAACTTTTCGATTTGCGGGCAATCATAGCAAAAGACTATATAGTTAAGGTGGGCTAAAAACGATTTTGGTTTTATTAGAAAAAATCAGGTAGTAAAGTTTTGTTAATGGTTGCAGTAACCATCTAAGAATTCTCTAAAATTGCCAGCGAAACGTATTGAATTTGTGACAGTCTCGGACATGCAGTCAATCAACTCATTTTGTCTGGCGATCTAAGAATATTTTTTCTAGCAATTAGAATATCTTTTCTAGCAAATAGTCCCACAATGAGTAATAGTTCAAAAATGTTCTTCTTTCTTCAAGCAAATCACAAGAAAATGAAACAATCAGAACATTTTATGACGCTCATTGGAAGCTACAGTTTTTCTGCCAATAAAGAAACCGACCTGGATCTCGTTTTGAATTTTTAGGCAGTTACATTCAAGATGCTATAGGGCAGCTTTTTAAACAACATAGTGAGAATTTCAAAACATTTTGCGGCGTTAGCAGAATTGTTTCCGAGTATACGCAGTCGATATTGGAGGTCATAGACTTTTTAGACTACGAGAGAGGGCGCGGAAAGGGGAAAAATCTTTTTGAAAGAGCGTGAAGAACTCATGTATTTTCTGACTGGAAACATGGACTTTTTAGAAGATTGTAGGTAAATAACACACAACAGTTTCAAAATATAAATGATACACAAGAACTATTATGATTCTTATTTAATTTTATCGTTAGATTTGAATCAGCTTGCCTATCCCTCAGTTTACTAAATTTTGAATGCGAATCACAGTAAAGAAAATATATAACATCATTTCGACAGCAACACAAAACATGACAAATTTTGATTATTGTTTGACTGCTGACCAGCAGTTGAGTTTTTTATTGACTGCCGATAGAAAATGACAGCATACATGATTGCTAGAGAGCATTAAAACACATTACATGCTATTACGTATTATAATAACGTTGTGTTTAGTTGCTAGCGCACACGGTTGCTCCATAAAAACAGAGAGACAGAGGTCGAATAAATAGCTACTTTGGGACGAAAGAATCTAGAATACCTAAATATCAGTGGCGTTAAAAGCTGTGTAGATTTTGAGCGGTAAAGGAAGATGTTTGGAAGGTTTAGGCAGACGTAAATAATTAAAAAGTTAGAAATCGCTTAAAATCGATACCTTCATAACAGCCGTCACGGGCTGTTAAAACAAAAATTCATGTAAGATAACATTTTCCTGACATAAAAGCACCAATACGCCATCTGATATTTCAAAACACTTCCAATCACCGCTTGAAATCGAAAAATTTTCGCTGTTATCTCTCTCTATGAGCGAAACTTGCGTAATCATGGCAATTCGAGGAGAAGATGATGGAGGATTTTTTGTGAGTTGACGAATCATAAAATGCAAAAGAGGTACTAGGAAAGTGCGAAAATACAAAGAAGTGTAGAAATTGTAGGGAAGTGGATGAGAATGGCTGCTCAGTTTTTGACAAGGAGATGACAATATTCACAAGGTGAGATATTGAGAAGTAAATAAATAAACACATAGATGGTAGATAAGCAACAGGAGAGAGTAGATTATCGCTATAGGATGTATTTTTTGGGGGGAGGGGAGGGAGGGTGGGGCTTCAGAATTTCCTTTAGTCAACGGAGCAATGGAAGCAATGTCTTCAAAAGTTTTTAGATGCTTTTCAAAAATTTTCAAGAGCTTAGAAAACCCCGGAACTGAAAAAGAAGTTGACAAAGAAAAATGTTCAAAATCACTGAGTTCTGAAGAATTTTGATTATTGACTTGATTTACAAGTGCAAATGGAATATCACGAATGATTTTATAACCCACATAAACATCTTGATTAAAAAAACACTCTACGAGGACACAGATGTAGAAGTATTTGAGAAAATTTCAAAAAAATGCTCTTTTTTGATAAATGGATTGAAAATCATTGCTCTAAAAACTTTGCCACAAATTAACAGACCATCATGAGGAAAAAGCCTAAAGGCATAACATAGCTAAGAAAATTCAAAATCAAACATGTTCTAGCCGTTTCGACAATCAAAAAGGCAGAAAAGCAAATCAATATGTCGTAAAGAACTAAAAAGCATATAATGATGTTCTCTTCATTAGTATGCAATGGTGTGCGAATTTCGAAGATTATGGATCGAAAACAGTGAAAGAAACACACTTGCAAGAGACTAGTCACAGAATGGGAAGCTTTTCGACCAGATTTTGACACTACATACAGCATCCACGACAGCAGTTTTGTGATCCAACCAGTTTTGCTGTATAAAATTCCCAAGCCCTGGCGAGACAGGAGGTGGAAAGAGGATGTAAATCAGACTCATAAAAAAGTCTACAAACTACAAAATTTTAAAGAATACTTTAGTTATTCACAGTTTAGGACGAGTGTTGCACAATTTGAGTGCTACATCTTATATATAAAGCTGAATGTCTGTTTGTCTGTATGTCTGTCTGTCTGTATGTATGTGTGTACGTATGTTCCGAATAGAAAATTCCATTTCTGAACCGATCGGGACCAAACTTGGCACACATACACTTCGGGCCCCGGCGGGTGTCATAGGCTACTTTTCGTCATCGATCGATATCGATTTTATCGATTTTTATCGATTTTTTTGCTGAGTTCACCTACGGGGCTGGGAGTTGGCACAGGGGGGTAATCGAGCATGGGGATTCCGAATACAATATTGGTTTTCAGGATTATCGATTACTTTTATCGATTTTATCGATTTTTTTGCAAAGTTTGAGCTACGGGGCTGGGAGTTGGCTCAGGGGGGTAATCGAGCATGGGGATTCCGAATACAATATTGGTTTTCAGGATTATCGATTACTTTTATCGATTTTATCGATTTTTTTGCAAAGTTTGAGCTAGGGGGCTGGGAGTTGGCACAGGGGGGTAATCGAGCATGCTGATCATCCCCAAGGGGGTGATCAGCATGCTCGATTACACCCCTGTGCCAAATTCCATCCCCCTAGCTCAAATTTTGCAAAATCGATAAAATCGATAGAAGTAATGGATAATTCCAAAAACTAATTTTGTATTCGTAATCTGCATGCTCGATTACCCCCTGTGCAAACTCCCAGCCCCGCAGGTCAAACTTTACAAAAAAATCGATAAAATCGATAAAAGTAATGGACGATCCTGAAAACTAATATTGTGTTCGTAATC
This sequence comes from Cylicocyclus nassatus, assembly GCA_958299035.1. Lineage (NCBI taxonomy): Eukaryota > Metazoa > Nematoda > Chromadorea > Rhabditida > Strongylidae > Cylicocyclus > Cylicocyclus nassatus. The sequence continues at coordinate 51,765,980 of CATQJL010000112.1, read as the reverse complement.
AGCATGCTCGATTACCCCCTGTGCAAAATCCCAGCCTCGCATGTCAAAATTTACAAAAAATCGATAAAATCAATAAAAGTAACCGATAATTCTGAAAACTAATATTGTATTCGGAATCCCCATGCTCACTTCCCCCCTGTGCCAACTCCTAGCCCTGTAGGTGAACTCTGCGAAAAAATCGATAAAAATCGGTAAAATCGACATCGATCGATAACGAAAAGTGGACTGTGACACGCGCCGGGGCCCGAAGTGTATGTGTGCCAAGTTTGGTCCGGATACGGCGGAGCCGGGTAAGCCAGCTAGTCATTGATAATCGCTGCCGCTACTGCTGAAGAAAATTTCATAAACTAGATTGAATTACAGCAAGAAACTACTGTACGATAGAAAACACTATTACATGTCATATTTAACTAGTTCAAAAATTACCTTAAATCTTTCATTATTGTATGCGGCAGAATAACTCATGAAAGCAATACTGCACAGAAAGTTATAAATAATAGCAGTGCTTTTTGCTAAAAAGAAAGAGCAGACATGTGTAACCGTATGTGGCATCGATTATCATAACTTATAATAACGGGCTAAGGTTGTTTACGTGTTTTTGTGTGTGTGTATGTCTGTGTGTCTGTCTGTAACGAAATTCATAGAGTGAGTTCCAGCCAACGTCCTGAGCCCAAATTTTGCACATCGCATGCGACCAACATAAGAGCCTACCATGCAAAAGCACGAGTAATTTTGTTGGGCGGATCCCTCAGAAACTGCGCGTCAAACAGAGCCACTTGGGTTCTGGCCAGCAAAATTGTTTCCGTATCACCACTTTTTGCAAAGTCGGGGATGTGTTTGGCATGCTAATGTGCAGGCCATGGATTTTAGTCCAAAAAAGTGAACAAAAGTTCACTACTTCACGAGAACGACACCAAAAAGAAATTGTTGCGTAAATGGTCAATTTGCCATGGTTTTACCTGAGCATTTGAGAAAAAAATGCACAGAGATGTGCTCACGTCGCCTACTGTCCTTATGGCAGCTACCAAGCCAGAAAGAGTCCTAAAACCTATTCAAATTTGTATTTGTTCTTTTGCGAAAAGTTCCATCCACGCTAAATCACCGATCTTACATGAAATAGCATTTGGAATGGGTAGTTGTTTACATTTTAGTCGCGATAATCGGCACTGCCCGGTGAGTTTCATTGCCACCATTAGTCAAGAATGAGTAAGGAAGACCAGTGCGAAGACCAGTGCGAACCTCTGCGAAGCAGAGGTGACGCACTGGTGATTGTATAACGGTGCATTTTCTCTGACCAAAAAATTTGATTCTTGAGAAAATAGTAGGATGTAACAAAGCTTCAATTTATTGTCGCCAAAGTGTGGGCGCAAAATCAGACGTGTGATAATCACTTCCTTGACAGCTCTTGATGACGTAACTCAATGAACATATTTCTTGATTATTTCGATTTTTTAGCCAGAAAGTGGCGAAGACTCGTACGAAAGATATTTTTCGCTCTCTTTATCGTTTCAGGATTGAGCGACAGCCACACATAGATTGAAATAAATAAGAATCAGTGAGGGACTCCAAAAAATTCGAAGAGGTTTCTCAAAATTACACAAAATCAAACGGTGACTCTGTTTCAAAATTTTCCTAATTGGGGTGGTTCGAGCCCTGATTTCAGCCGTCAAGATACTTACTAATTTGCGATATTTTTGCTCAAATACAAGTTATCAAATTTTATCATGCATGTCGAAGTACGTTACATAAATCTTCTACAAGTGTAGATCTTCAAGCTTATACCCCTTTGATGGGAAAATGCCAAGATGACACGTCCTGCAATACTAAAGCCTCAATAAAGTGCATTCTTGTGAAGGATGTTTAGGTTGCATTGTGGACGACATCCAGTCCATTAAAGGCCTGGCATCAAAAACGCACAAAAAAAATTTTGAAAAATTCGTTGTACTGCGTCGACAATTTGGAAAATAATGACAATAGGGAGATAGAGTAGGGTAGGATATGCCATTATCTATAGTATAGTCCAGCAGCCAAATCAAGTTATAGCCGTACAGAAGTAGTGTGGTTTAGTAAAATGCTAGAAAAGTTCAGCATTCGACTATATTTTTCCCCTGAATGTTTCCTATGAAAAATATAAAAGGTTTTCAATAAAAGTAAAGATTTCGTCAGCTTTGCCATAAGAAGCCCGAAGCAGCTACACGAACAATAGGACGACATTTTGCGTTTTGCCTTTATGCAAATTATGCCATAAAACATTTCGAAAACAAAAACGGAGAGATAAAACGTGAGAAGACAGAAATTTCATTTCCATAAAACAGCAGCGATATTATTTGTCGGAAAAAGCCATTTTTCAACAATTACTCAGTAATAGAAAATAGAACAAAATTAGACGTCAGTATGCGAAAAGTGGTATGTTCTGCGTTTGTAGCTTTGACAAACGCGAATACAATTTGCAATCAATAAAGTTTTTTTGTAGAATGGCAATCATAAACGCACATGCCTTCATTTATATTCCTAGTCAGTTGAGAAAAAAAGAGCAAAGATAAGGCAAAAGCGAACTTTTTCCTCTGAGGTTGAGAAATTATTGAAGAAAAGCAACCCAAAAAGACAAACCTAATCGTTTGAAAGGATCACCACATGAATGAAATATGAAGCGATATGCGTAAGAAATATAAAACTCATCTTCCTGTCATCATCTCAGAGAGATATGATTAGGATCGACGAAAGAAGGGTGTGGTCGTAGAGAGACATGCATAAAACCTGAAGCTAGTCTAGCTTAATGTTCTGGCGATCACTTTTCTATCATTGCACAAGCGTGGGTTCTCCCAAAGCTTTCACTTGAGCAAGCGGGGGGGGGGGGGGGCAAGAAGGAATAATTTATTGATTGCCATTCAAAAATTGAGGTTGAAGAATTTCACGAAGTAACTTAGTTAGTTCTAATTAACACTTTAGCAATACTTTCATTTAACAGACCAAGATTAGAGATCAAAGAAAATGAGTAGAGGGCAGACATGGTCCTGCCGCGAATTAGTAGAGATTAAGTAGAGATTACAGTAGAGATTTATGGTGTATCTAATTAATGGAGTAGTGCCTTTAGTCAGCGCTTCGCGAAAGTTACATTTTAGAAGCTAAAGTTAGAAACTAAAGGAATTGGGTAGAGGGCAGACATTGTCCTGACACGACACAAATGTCGTTGTACAGACTACAGAAGAGAGTTGTGGATCAGAAGTGTAGATGAGTTCAATCAACACCAGCATAGCTACAGTTTTACTCTGAAGAAGCAAGAGATCAAAGACATCAAAAAGAGCACAGACATGGTCCCGCCAAGAAGTGCAGGAGTAGCTAGCGCAAAAGCTTGTCACATCGATTTTGAGCCTATTTCTGCTAGGACAAATTGCAGTAAAATCACAAAGAAAAACCAACTTTGACTAAAAATTCATACGAAAAATTTGGGTTAATAGTGCTTGTTCAAAAATGACTGAAGAATCGTTGCTAACGTAAGCCTTTGTCACAGTACTTTTCTGAAAGGATGATTTTTTTAGGGTAAAAGCTGCGCCCAACTTACCACAGCGAGTAGCGCAGAAACCCGATGTAATCTACTCAAAAGTTCTAAAAAATATTGTACGACTGCAGTAAAGCGGATGATAATTTTTTTCAATGTTACCAGCTTTGCGAAAGTAGTAGTGCATTCTCTCAATGAACTAGAGCTTGTCGGGACGCAGCTAGCTACAACAGCTGCTCGAGAAGGAGGTTGGCCTAAGACAGCCAACCTCTGGCAGTGACCTCCGGCCGCCAGCACTAGCCGGTGGCCTTCCCCTTCCCCTTCCCCCCTTTTGTACATAACTATTTATAATAAATATTATAGTAAGACTTATGTAAACCCGCTACACATCAGGTAAGGGCGTCATGAACCCTTATACCTGACAAGCTTCGAATAAAAAAGATTCTAGTCCCTGTGTTGGAGACGAAACTATATATGAGATAAAGTTTTGGGGAGACGGCCGTTTTGCATCACAGTGTTCAAAACCTATTCTGCAAGACTTGTCTGGAGCACATCCAATTCTCTCCCGTTTTGCCTGAGGAAAGTTATGATCGACTCACATACATCCGCAATTTTGTTCAAAATGACCAGATGAAACTTGACTTGAGTAGACATCAAAAAATTGTTATGCAATGTTATATTGACAAGGAAGAGACATTGGTTTCTGCGCCACGCCCTCCGAAAAATATTGGGGATAGACGAAATCTTTAAAAAATGAACAGTTTTTTCATATTCTGTTTGGTCGCCTTCAAACTTAAAGTTCTTAGCTTGTATATTCTTTATGGTTGCAAGGCAAAATAATAGTCGTTAGAAATACGAAAGAAGAGCAAAAAGTAAAGGAACAGCGAAATGAACGAAAAGACTATTCAGAAGAACGACTAACGATTCACTTTGCTTCATTTTCTGCTTACAAAGGCTTGCTTGCTAATGCTAAGCAGTGTTTTGTGGGTGTGCAATTTCAACTTTACAATTCTTTTCCTGAATTTTCCATTTGTTTTCCACCATCTTAAATCTTCTCCTTGTCCCTAGGTGATAAAATCGAAACAAGAGCGAAAAAACGATCGACAAAGCGTTCCGCGACGACTTAATAGCTCTGTAAAAGCCGCGAGCGATAAAGAAGAGCAGTAAAAGATCAAGATCCGTTCCTTTTCAAAAACAGGAACATAAAATCGCAACATTGCTAAGGAGCTAAAGACCGTCCATTTTTCTCGTACACAATCAGAGGAATGGGAACGAGGCTTTTTCTTGTCTGGAAACTACTGAGTGTTATGAGTTCAAAGTTGCTTGAACACCTCAATTTTTTTCAATTTACTAAATTCCGAGAAATAGCCTCAGGGCAGGTCTTTAAGCACATTTTGCATGATCAGAATGTACAGGAAATATTCATTAAAGAGACTACCTACCTTTGTGACTAATCTCAAGCCTTAGAGACAGTGGCTCGGGAAAAGTGCGAGTACGAGCCCACCTACATTGCCTTCTGGATCCGTTGAGCCCGAGGCTGTACTTGAAAAACCAAAAAGTGCTTGGCGTTTTCCGGCCTTGGAGATAGCTGAAGAGGTTGGGCGGGAGATTCTCGCCAAAAATAGCGATTGGCTGCAGGATTGTAATCCTACCCATTTTAACGGCGATTGGCTGATCAGCTCAAGCAGCCAATTGCAACTCAGTTGGCGATCGCTCGCCCATCCCCTTCAGTAATCTCCAAGGCCGAAAACTGCCATGAAAAGCACTTTTTCAACTTTTCAATCACAACCCTGCACTCAGCGCATCCAGATGGCCAAGGGGGGATGGAGAGCTCAAAATTGCAATTTTCGCGAGCCGATGCCTTTGGACTTCAGACATGGGGAATGTGCTAGATTGAACATGTTGTTTGTTTTTGATGCTCTACCCGTTTTTGAAGTTCAAGGTCGACGCAGGTGGCTTACAAGCAAGCTGGATATCGTTTTTGCAAAAAGCAAAGGGGGTTTCGTTTTTGTGGCCGAAAAGAAGACACCAAAATTTGCGATGTTTTTTTTAGTGGACGTTTCGTTTTTTGGAGTTTTTTTAAGAGATTATGGTCTAGGGTCAAAAGGGACTTCGTAAAAATTCGCAAAAGTCAAGAGGAATTTCGTTTTTTTTTGCATTTTCTAGCCATCTCGTGCCGAGCCCCGGTTCAAATTCAAAGTACTATAACTCGTTTTAGAAACTTACTTTTTGAGCGCAATAACCTGTGTTATGACTAAAAAATTTTCAGCGATTTTACGCATATTCAAGATTTATTGCGCAATCAAAAATGATTTTCTAGGCATAACTCGCCGAACATCTTCTTTTAGGAGTCTCTACTTTGAGAGACAATAACTTGAGTAATAGAACTGCATGCTCCGCTCACTAAGCAGTTGATAGTCGAAAAGTATTGGTAACATTGTTCGTTGAATAACAATTTCTTGCAAAAAAAATGTTTGAAATTTTGATTTAGTTTGCTTCTGAAAAAATTTACTCAATTTCGAGTATAATGTAGTAGAAATAATCCTGTTGAAGGGACCAAAAATTCCGCGGTTGCACTGCGCTTACAATTTTTATACGACTGATACGGTCCATAAAGGCAGGTATGTTTATAATGAATATTTGAGTATTCAAAATTTTTCTAAAATTCTATCCAAATTTGCTTTCCGTAGCACCAATGCATAACAAACTTAACACATGTTTCGAAAAAGATTTCCTTCTTTGCCCGTCGATTTCACGGTAACAGAGGAAACCGGAAGGTTTACACATTCGTTTTGCTGTCTTTTCAAGGTACGGACGCAGAATGAACAACGCTCCATGGGAAAGAAAGCCATACATAGAATTTAGAAAACCATAAAAAATGTTCTTCCTCCAAAATCAAAATTTTAAAAAAATGTACAAAGAACGAGTAGAGCTTTTGAAGCAGCCAATAGTGTGAGTTGAACACAACGGCAGAAAGCATGGTAAATATAGAAGGAAAAAGAAAATTTTCAAAGCTGATAAATTAATCCAAGCATAACTCGAAATTCTGGTTAGTAATCTAATTGTAAGGCATCCTGATATAGAGGACGTATCTGCAACTGTATCTTCTAAAAAAGAAAAGAATTATGAGTTTTATGCAATTTTGAATGCGAAAACGAGAGGTTTAAAACAAAGCTTTTTGGAAAGTCAGTGAAAATTTGCTCTGAAAAGCATTGCATAAAAGTGAGGAGAGCTATAATACTCATATGGAACAGCTTGACTCATCACTTTGAGAAACTGAAAAACTGGTTTGAACCACCACCGGTCACGGTTTCGCTTTTTGGAAACCTCGTCTCAAATGTATGCACCCACACATTATGAATCTTAAATGCTCTGTTCAAGGTATTTCGGCAGGATGATCCAAAGACAAAAAAATAGGCTTGAGCATCATTTTCCTTGGGTGTATGTCAAGAGGCGCGATTTTTATTGCCAGTTGGATACCGAATAACACATAATAAGTGTTTTATAACACTCTAGAAGTACTCAAACTTAGAAGGAGATATATTAGGTAATTGCATGAGTTGCTCAACTTGCTAACTTGGAATCAATTCAAAACAGCAATTTTGAAGGTCAAAAACTCATGAAAATGCGTTTCAGAACAAATTTGTAGGTAATCCAGTCCGATCTATAGCAAAAACCATGAAACTCAGCAAGTGATGACCTCAGGCAGATAGTAAGCTAATGCACTTCATCCGATAATTTTTTTAAAGACTCGCATAGCACTAAACTGGAGTTTCAAGTTGGCGACAGCCGGAGAAATCGCGCCTCTTGATCGTCTCCCATTTTCCTTGCCTCTTATTCATATTTTTTGCATGTTAATAATGCTCCAAACTCATATTTGCTATCTTATCATAATTAAATCTCAATCTCACGAAAAACTGCCTTTTGCCGCTGGTCATAGCGGCGCTCCTCTGATTGGTCACCATATGGACGCGATTGGCCAGGTTTGAACACGGCGGAGCGAAGGCGTGACGAGCTTGCGCGCAAGCATACTCGTTCATTCAGGTTTACATCTAGCGTATCTAATACGAGCACAACAGTGGCGGACCGAGGGGGGGGGGCGGGGGGGGGGCGCGCGCCCCCCCCCGAGAATGGGTCGCGAAATTTTTGAAACTTACCTATATGGGTTGTAAAAATGTGCAAACGACTTGTTTGCACTGGAAAATAATTAAAATAATTTTTAAAATTTTTTAAAAATTCATTTTAGCCTTATAAAAAAATTTTTTTCGGGGGCGTGGCTGACGCCACGCCCCCTTTTTTCAGACTTTAGGGGTCGGGAACCCGCAAAAATTTTGAGAAGCACCCCAAAAATTTTTTCGGAGTGCGTGGCTAACGCCACGCACCTTCCTTAGAAAAAAATTTTTTTCGCGCCCCCCCCCGAAAAAAATTTCTCGGACCGCCACTGGAGCACAAGTATGACACAAATCTATGACGCTTTTCAAACCATGCTGCTTTTCCTATGAGCAGGTGATGTAACTGGTCCACTTTCTTTTACACCGCCGCAAGCGACTAAAAGGGCATAGCGCATGAACGGCTCAAAAAGGCCTACAACCCGGTCTCCCTCTGTAAAAAAAAATAGGAAACGCTAGCAGGTGGTATGATGCATTCGATGAGACAGTAGATGAAGTGAAGATAAAATAACACAAGAGCGAAGTTTAGGAGATTGCATGAATTGCTTAAAACATGAAGATGAATACGATTCCATAAATCAAAAAGACCGGCATTTGACGTCGCGATACATAATGTCGGCTTTAGCAACTACTAGGACAATCCATCAATGAAGGATAGGAATAGCACAATCAGCGGTGATGCGCTGGTTTGTTCGGAAAAATCGTAAATGGAATGAGAGATGAGAAAAACTTGCCAAGCAGAGGATTACAAAAAGATATGCTCCCAAAAACAGCAGGAGAATAAGAAAAACAATTCAATCAATAGGTGAATAGGTCAACAAATCATTAAGGTAAAAAAAATCAAGCTTACCTCATTTTCGGGTGACTGCTGTTCAAACATTGGCTCCTTCATCGTTGGCGAACGATCTGGAAAGAAAAACTTACAATTAGCTGACCTCTACTCTATGAAACGCACAGCAAGAAAAAATGATAGCGAAACAATCTTCATACGAAGGGAAAGGATGGGAAAATTGAGTATCGTTGTTGAAAGGAATAGAAAACATTTTTAGTTGATTAGCTAATTTCTTGCATGGCGCAAAGAATAAGGAAACAAGCAATGAAGCGCATAAAAACTTGAAGAGATATGAACTTTATTGCTAAAAAAGAAACGTTGCAAACAATGCAAACGATCCGCTCGGGTCACGAAGCTAACCCGTGAGAAGCCGATAGTTTTCTGCTGATAAGAATACGTTCAGACGGCACAAGATGTTTCTTTGAGATGCCATTTGTTTGATAAATTGCAAGTCAATGAGAAGAATAGAAAAATCTTTGAAGATAGGCTAAACTCTAGCAGCTGCAAATAGTGTATGAAGAATTGAACAATAGAGGAAGACTGATGAGAATGGAGCAAAAATTCGAGATATGAGTACTTTACTTGAATCTAGTCGTCGATGAAGATAGTAGAAAACTCTGAGAAGACAAGCTGTAGCCTCTGATAGGTATTGAAAATTTCCGAGAATTGGGAAATAGTAAGCATCAACACTTTTTGCAGATTTATGGGGTGTATGTCAAGAGGCGCGATTTTTATTGCCAGATGGACACCAAGTAGCACATAATAAGTGTTTTATGACTTTCTAAAAGTATCTAAAAGGAGATGTATTAGATAATCGAATGGATTGTTCAGTCTTATTACCTTTAAATTGGTTCAAAACAGCAATTATGAAGGTCAAAAACCCATGAAAATGCAGTAAAGAACAAAATCGTAAATATTTTGGTCCATTTCTCAACAAAAGCCACCAAACTCAAAAATCGCGCCCCTTGACCGTCTCCCAGATTTATGTATGCGCACATATTATGATAAATTCACTTTTAATCATAAAATGCTTCTCAAAATAGCGCATCCTCGAAAATTCATGTATTTATTTATTTTTTACAATAAAAAAATTTTGTTGAGAATAAAGCAAAAATCTGAGAATTATATGAGGACAATACTTGAATCTAGCGATAATCATAGTAGACAACTCTGAGAAATTATGAGATTTTGCCGTTTTTTGATTTAGCGCAGATTTTTGATTTTTCGTGAAAAAAGTAATATTTGTATACAATGATGATTTGGAGTACAGCTTTTTTTATTAAGCAAGCTCAAAAATTTGACAGCTTCGAGTAAATAATGACGACAGTTGTAAAATTTTAAGGATAGATGAGAAAAAGTTGCTATTGCGATGGAATTGAAGAGAGGAACAAAAAGTCGAATGAAGCAATATACGTTCTGAAAACTTTTTGTGTCAACAGTCAAAGCGTATGAAACTACGAGCAACATTCAGTTGATGAATCAAAACTTTGACATGAACCTACTTGAAACATTTCGTAGCTTTGCGAATTACAAAGAAAAACTTTGTGAAACATCAAACAACGTTTATAGCACTTTCTTCGAAATCGTAAGAGCCGTTAACGAGCAGTTTAAGACAGATAGCAACGAACAAATGCGCTGCTACCCTGCCATACGAAAAAAAGGAGAATTTCGCGATAAACTGTCGAAGTGCTAAGAGAAACGAAATGGTGGCAACATCGGTGTCATATGATGCACAGTCAGCTGTGTTCAAGAGAAAAGCTAGTGATTCATCTTTTTCATACAAAAAACTTTTGGAACGTGCAAATGAGACGTTTTAAGATGTTTGAGGTGATATAGGAAGCAGAACCCCAAACGATCAACGCCGCTAAAATATTCAAGATGCTTTTTTTCTAAACTTTGTATAATTAATTGGGATGTGTCAACTCATTCCAAAATTCCAATTTCCCCTTTGAAAAAGCGACTCGAGTGACAAGGCTCTTTAGTTACATGTAAAAATGTGGGGGTATAGCTCAGGGGTAGAGCGCTCGCTTCGCATGCGAGAAGTCTGGGGTTCAATTCCCCATACCTCCAAATCTTTTGCGGATAAAAAGCGTTCGTACAGGAAATTGTCTCTCTGCTTACTTTCAATACAAAAGATGTAAAAGTAGATCATCCTGGACGAACGCTTTTTATCCGCAAAAAATTTGGAGGTATGGGAAATTGAACCCCAGACTTCTCGCATGCGAAGCGAGCGCTCTACCCCTGAGCTATACCCCACCTTTTGATATGTAAAAAGACAATAATGATAAATTGATAAAAAGCGTTCGACCAGGATATTGTCTCTTTGCTTATTTTCAATGCAAAAGATGCAAAAGTAGATCAATAAGTCATCTAGTTATCTGCCACAGATAGCGATCAAATTGTTTTTGGACATCTCCCCCATATGGGCTCAGAGTTCATATGAGTTACAAGTCGTATCGTGGAGGATGAGGTAATGCCAAACCAGCACAAATTCTTGTGTCTCATCCATCGCGAGTATTTTCCTGTACTTTTTCACAGAATAGGTTCAGTTCGAAATGTTCTACATTGTAAATTGGAGTTGGAAATCATAATCACTGGAACCACGATAAGTTAGGTAAATCTCATTTCCTCTATGCCTTTGAAAGAGGCTTTTTCATTTCTAAAGAGAATAATCGTGGCTGATCGGGAACATAAGTTTTGGCGATATCTGAAGAAGTTCCCTAATCATATGATCTCTACGTGGGCAACAGATAATTGGCGAATAAAAAGGCTTTCATTGTCGGAAATTTTTTGTTCGCATCCGTGCACCGCGGATAGGCTCACCGGCAGGTTTAGTTGAGCAGATAATCAAATAACACTTTTGTCTCTAATTATATTATCCTCTTCCATGCTCCAGAAAAAAATCTGGTCTAGCCAACTTCTTCATCAACTCTTCTTCATCCTAAGTGAATAAAGCAAAGGATCTAAGGCTAACATTTTGTAACAGCACACCTGCCTGTGATAAAAAATCATGACAATCTGTGTTTTCAATATCTCCAAATTATAGCTGAGACTAGCGCCAAATTTTCCTCAGTTATAGCAATGAAGAGAAGTTGGTACAGGACATGGTTGAAAAATAATTGGGAGATCACAAGTGGCATGCTCTAAAAAGTAGGTACATGCAAAAACTAAAGAAATTGAAGCTAGTGTATTTATAGTGGTAAATGGTCATCAGACACAGTTCCTTTAATATTGAAAGGACGGGGGAGGGCAGAAGAAAGAGGAAGGGACAGTAAATAAAGGTGTAAATGAATGGAGCCAGTTACAATTGCTGCGGTAATTTTGAGAAGAAGAGGAATGAAAAAAAAACGAAACTCTAATTAAGAAAAAAAATTGAAATCGAGACTTAGAAAAATAATGAGCATATATCAGTATATGTACATCTTTGGTTAGATACAGAAACATCTAGTTTCGAACATTAGAATCAAAGGTTTCTTGAATTTGAACCACTGGCGCAATTCTTGTCAGTCGAACCCAATATTTTGTGGATAATTATTCCGAAAACAATTTTCAGTAATGTTTAAGAAGGAGGAGAAGAGCTCTAGCAGAGAATCGAACGGTTAGTAAAGTAAGAAATGCCCAAAATGATTTATTTCTATATCTATTGGTCCAATCTACAGGAACTTCAAAGAGTCAGACGATGCTTAATGAAAGGACTTTTTACGTCCAGCTAAGTAAGAACTGCGAATGCGAGATGAGTATGCGATTTTTAGACAAAACAAATTTACCCAAACTTATCAGAAAAACCCGCAGACTGTACATTCCCATCTTTTGAAGCTCCACCGAGAGCCCAGTCGAGCCCCATGTTTGCTCAGAAGTGCACTTGCCGGACAATGTGATTGAAGGAAGCGGATGTTAAACTTAGAGCGACGAGCCGTTTTTCGCCCAACGGACTGTTTGTCCACACGGCCACGGTGACGAACACGAGCGCCTAATCCGCCCGCGCGCTCGTCGGCGCGGCGGTGATAACAGCCAGCTGATGCGCGGCGCGACCTTGGCAGAGGTGATAAAGCGATAAGCGATCGCTGGCTGATCCGCTGACAGCTAGCTAATGCGAGTGGACAGCGAGCGGCCTAGATAAGGTTACGTAGGAGAAGTGTAACCATTCCTGTCTTGCAAATTACAGAAAAAAATGCTCCAATAACATGGACTGGAACTGAATATCGAATTAGGCTAGACTTGTTTTTACAGAGTCCCACAAAATCTTCAAGCCTGTACTTTCTCAGCCAAACCGGAGCGAAGCAACCTAGACGGACGAAATTTTTGTATCTACACCTTATTTATACAGCTCAAAACATCTATGTAAACTTAGCGCTCGAATTGTACTTATTCCAGTGGCCCTTAATAAGGTCAGCATAACCTTGAGAAAATGCACCATCATGGCAGAACCGTCTACGAAAAAGTGAAGGGGTTCCATGCGACAGATAAAAACACGCCAAATTGCTTGCTTCCCCAAAAATTTAGCAAAATGGTCAAAATATTGCGATCAACTTCTTCGAAACTCTCCGAGCATTTGGAGTCATATTCTCAAAGCGTGGATGGGATGTAAAGAAGGCAGAAGTGGTGGAGGAATGACAGACAAGAAGAAACCTTCACGTACTCAAATTTCGATGTTGTGTAATTGTAACGGAAATTTTACTAAATCGCGACGGAATCAGGCTCAACGGAGGTGGCGATTTCACACGCTGGAAATCGTTTTTCCAGGGAAAAGCAAAGGGGAACCCGTAAAACCACTCGAAAACACGACAAATATGAGAAAACACAACACTAATTCTTAGCAAGCCCGAACTTGAAAGTCGAATGTAATTTTACCAATTACAGGTGAATTAACGCGTTAAAAAGACGACTAGAGACTTGTGTGCACATGATTTCAACTTGTCGAAACACAATCATTACGCGCAAAAATATAAACGATTGGTTTATTTACAGCGAGTAAGCAATATTAAGCCATAAAATTTGGTGTGACATCCGCGGCGATGATCGAAAGAAAAGTGAAAATTTATCAAAAATTATGTGAACAAAGGGAGTTGTAAATTTTTTCGATTTTAGGTTGCTCCCGCGCAACTTGGGAGCACCCTGAGGGCGCAGGACTAGACAAGGTCATGATCCTCTACAATGCTCCCCCTTCCTTACATAAGTTTCCAAATTTTTTTCACATATTTTTATTCATCAATATCTACCTATAAGTACTCACCTTAACAGTCTTGTTTCCTATGCTTCGTTAATTCTCTTAATGATATAAGAGCATCCGTTTTTCGCATTTCGCTTTTTAATCTTTGGTTTAATCCTGTCTTTTCTTCACTTCAATCCACTTTTTTCGTTGATCATAAAAAGAGCTACAAATACCAGAAAGGGTATTTCGCAATTTTCGGCAGTGTCAAGGGGGACTTCGTTTTTGAAATTCTCATACGCCACCTCGTGCTAGGCCCTGGACGAGATGGACGAGATCCGCCTAGGTTCCGCGTGTACGTCTTCTACGAAAAAAGAATCATAAAAGTCGAAAAAATGAATTGCAAGAAAATTGATGGACACTTTCATCGCCACAAAAGGTTATGATGAGGTCGTTTCTGAAGAAAAGCCTTTCAGAGGACCATTTTCTTAGGCCTTTGTTTGTTGCTCATCACTCAATAACGACTATATATACTAAGTTTGATTCTTTCAAGAATATCGTTTTTTACCTTTCGTAAATATATGAAGAAACAGATGGGAAAAAGTGAAGGAATGGTATTCTCCAAGATAGCGTGATGAGTTAATCACCTAGTTTAATGAATCTTCTACTCAAATTGTATAAGGCTTACAAACACTCCAAATAGATTTACATTTGGAGCGCAATGCTTGTTATATTAGTGAGCAAGACGGCAGAAAAAGATTTGTAAAATAAAAGACTAACAGAAAAACTCTAAAAATTGAATTAGGCCACCCATCAGTGTTCAGTGAATATGTAGAGGATGTGTAACAAGAAACCCTGCTTCTCCAACCTTTTTTGGGCGGTTGGGGGAGGGGGGGGGGGGAGAGGGGGTAAGCCCTTCAGGTTGTAAGCCAAATAAAGTAAATTTACACCAACTTGTGCTTGTTTGTGTCAATCTGCGCAGTGTAAGAGAGACTGTACAAAGTGGAATAGCGGAACATGAAGTGAGAATCAATATCAAAATTTGATAAGTTTTTTTAACCAACACCACATCTCATAGGGCATAAATACAAGAACAATTCAGTTAGAATTCAAAACAGCATAGTTTTTCTATCTGGCAGCAGATTTGAATGAAGGATGAACTGTCTTATAATGATAATGCAAAAAAGGAGGCAAAGTTTTATAAAAATTGCCACGGAGACAGCTTGAGAATGTAGACAAGTGGGGTTCAGCTAGAGCCCATATTTCTGGCCTCATTACTTCACTTAAAAGGAACAGAAAAACAACTTACAACTTTGAGCAGCTAAATTTTTTTAATCGGTCAGTTTCGCATAAAATGAATGTTCCCTTCGGTTTCCTTCCTTATGAAAGCTGTTTTTGAGATAACAAATAACTTTTATTCAGGCTTATTCAGGCAATAAATACTGTCAAAATATGCGTTTTGAGAATATTCTTCAGTCTGTAAACCTTAACTAACATTCAGACATATGTGGTTCAAAACTATCTTGTAAAATTTGCGCACTATTTATTCGAATGGAATATAAGGGAGAAAAAAAGATTTTTTAGACACCATAAATAAGTGATATTCAAAATCACAGTTGCATAATGACGTAAAAATGGCTCTAATATCATCTTCAACTTCGATTTTTAAAAGCTTTGATGAAGGCAAAGGCAAGAAAGATGAAGGCTTCAAGGAATATTCCTTGGTTTCTAAACCAGCGTGTGTAGTCAACATCGAGCTTTCAAAGAAGTAAAATGATATAATGATTATGTTCTTTCACTTGCCCTTCTCCTTCCGCCCACCACCAAAAAAATAATTAGAAAAATCGCGTCAAAAGATACATGATCATAAAGGAAGAGTAGCTAATGTGAAAATGTATGAGAAAAGGTTATGCATCTTGACAGTATGAGAAAAAATCGCAGATTGATGGAATTTGAATCCATATGGGCATTTAATAAGATTTCGGACTTGCTCAAACGATAACATTTTCACACGATAAGCCTCGTAAATAGATCAATAAATATAAAAGTAGTAAAAGTTGCATACGCAGCGGAAAGGGGGATGAAAGTCGTTTAGTGTACTCACTAAAGTAAACTTTGAATGCATAGCAATATTTTTGTTAACCGAGTAAACTCAATCAATCAAAACGGTATCTAATTTCATACGAACCGGTTCTGATTGAAAACCGAAATGCCTATTACGTTGCAAACCATCTGCCAGTTTGCATTTCGTAGACTATATGTTTCGGAATATAAGAAAACTTTGAAAATATCATATTTCCACGTCTCTGTTCATAGAGCGACCAACAGAATAGGTTTTTGATTAGAAAAGTTCGGAAGATAAGATTTTCCATGTCAAATAGAACTTTTCTTTAAAAAGTGTGCGATTCCGTTCCATGATAGCAATTCATTGCCATAAAAACAGCAACAGGATTTTGCTAAGCTCTACGAGGATGAGATGAAAAGCAAATAATGAAGTGAATATGTACATTAGCTAGAAAGAGACATAAATGGTCGACAGACGGTAAATTGGAACAACTGACACCAATTAACAGCTTACTCATAAATAAAACATTAACACCAGCACACCTTGCCTAAACGCTGAAACAGTGGCTACACTTCCACGTCCAATGAACTAGTTTCACCGGAAAAAGTTCGCCAGGAGAAAAAGTGTATATGTGTCGCCATTTTTCCCTTGGGAAAAAGTTTTCCACTCATCTAATCTCTAATGCGTAATTCGTGTCAAAAAGTGAGAACTGTTTTTTAAGCTTTACAACGTTACCATAAAAAATTCGTAGTCTATCAGGCTCATATATAAACCTTGTTTTACCAAATATAAAAATTCGTTTTAACAGTTTCAATAGTTTTTTTTCAAATAGTGAACCAATAATCCTAAAGAAGCTAGAAGCATCCGCGCGCTTCGGGACCACATTGCGGTTCCCGCTATTTGATCTTTTTTGAATTGACGTCACAATTCTTTATATATTATTATAGATGTGATTACCAACTTGCTTATTTCACATATCAAAACTGATATCTCATCACAGTTATTAGAGATTTTTCCGACTTGAAAGAAATAATCGAATGTGATATCGAAAATTGTAACAATTACAGAAACTTTCAATCGACTTTTTCTTGATTAAAAAATGGAAAAGCTGTACCAATGCGATATTGCATTATAATTTGCGTACAATACTTTTGGGAATTGTGCAGAAATCCTTCCGTTTAATATGTGTCAAAGTAAAAGAGTTCACCTAAGTTGGGAAAGACTACGAATTTTCCAAATTCTTGGTGCACTTACATATCAACCCCATATACGCGAATTTAAGTTAGAATAAAAAAAAAGGATAAAACGAAAAGGAGCCTTGCAAAATTGATTTCCGTATCAAACAATATTATAGTACTAACACTTTGTATATAACTCTCTATTTCTATTTTTTAGAACCTTTTCTTTGACTCTAACACACCTTCAAACTGGAAAAAAATAGCGAAATATTTGAGTGTATTATTCATCCATACAAGAAATTTCATGCAAATGTTTAAAAATACTCCAAGCACGAGCTGAAATGTAATATGTCCTAAATTTCGTAAGCTATACGCCGAAACTATGCTCTTTGCGAGTGGTTTCCGATTTAGGTCCAGTAAAAGTAATGGGAAAAATAAAAATGTGGGTTGTCTTCTGGAGCAGCTTCCAAGATGCTGGTATCTTCTATTGAACATTATGTAGGTAAAAGTAATGTCAAGCGAAACAATGATCCATTTAGAGGTTCCTGAAAATCATAGGATGTTATAAAACACCAAATAGTTGTTGTCCGGGAAGTATTCAGGAAAAAAACTTTCAGAAAGAAGATGCGTGAGTTAGTCTAGCACGAAGCAATTTTATGCACCAGAATTTCCCAATCCTCGGCAAAAATTTTCTTATTGAGCAAATTTGAATTTGTAACAATTTTATGAATTAATTTGATCATGTACAAGTGAAAACAAGCCATTTGCACATTGAAGACTACCCCAATGATAGATTTAAGGGGCAGACGCGCATAGCAGAGACGCCGATAGGTGCGAGCAGAAAAAAAAATTGGCTAGAAGTAATTTTTCTCGTTATTCTTTCCAGGACAAGTTTTTCATGATTTTTCAGTGACTATAGTGAAAAAAAGTGAAAACAAGTCATTTGTACAAGATGTGAAGATCTCATCAAGATTTTCTTGAAGTTCGTTCCCAGAAAGTTTTTTGTAATCTACGCGCGAGGTTCACCGTAGTAGAAAATCAGAAAAAGGTAAAACTAAGCAAAACTGACTTTTGCGACCGAATAAATTGAATTTCAGTACTTCCTTAAACAAAATGCAGTGAAGGAAGGCCTTGCAGAAGATTTTGGGTTCTTCAACATTCAGCAAGTAAACATAGTCTGCGAAGAGCGCTGTACACAGTAAAAAACGTTAAGTGCAGAAAAATTCTTCGGTTTTTTTCCGTCAAAATGACACATGAGAAAGCCAAGGAATGCTGTTGGTGATCAGATAATACGGAGATTGACAACAGCGACTGAGAAAGCAAATAGCTGACCGGCACAGAACGCGGCAAAAGCGAAAAGCACCGGACGACCATGGGAAAGCGAAAGCGAAGTTTTGACAGCATCGATTCTGGCTTATTTCTTTTTGATGCGGTTGGGGGGGGGGGGGGAGGGGGGGGAAGGAAATCCTGACTGCAAAGGTTCGCTCACCAGGGTAGGATGGAGAACAACAAATAAAGGTTCCTATATGCAAAGTATCTACTGTGTCAGCGGGGTGTCCCTTTTCTGTAAAAGTACGCAGGCAACGCTTGGGCATTGCGGAGCGATCTCAGACGATGCGACTAGTTTGGAAGCTAAAGCGGTACGCCCGCAAAAGCGAGCTAAGCTGTTCACATCATGATACAAACTACACAAAAATTCATCAATGGTACCAACAATGGGTCTATAACTAGATTACAGGCTAAGATTTTAGCGATAATTATGATAACCCTGAGGTGCCGATGATTGCCGACAACATTTGCGCGTAAACAAATTGCTAAGAGACGCAAAACTTGAAAAGTTTGGGCTCTACGATGTGCACTCGCAAATTTTCGCATTACAGGTGTAGCAACTTGTTCACGCGCAAGTGTTGTCGGCAAAAGTCGGAAGTAACAGTATATTGACAATGGAACCCCTAGCCTATCTAAAAATTTAGTCTGCGATATTCAGTCAATTATAATCATTTGATTAGGCAGTCAAAAGGGCTAGGTCATGCAACAATACATTTTTAAGAAATATTTCTGCAAAACTTCCAATGAAAACCGCATTAATCGAGCGTAATCGAGGATGAAAAAGCGACAGTACAGTGAAGATGCACAAGTGCACAGTGAGGGCTTTCAATAGTGCACAATGACTAAGTTTACGCAAGAGCAGTGCGCATTGTGAACACTAACGCGAAAAAACGCTTAAAACCACCTGTTTTTATCAATAGCTCATTGTAGTAGCTCAAAACTTGGTCGAGAGTTTGATTTTAGTGGGTTGCACAGCTGTGTTCATGCACGCAATATTATCACGTTGACGACCAAGCCATTTTTGACCACCTCAAAATGGACTGATGATCTACGCCTGCGGTTTGGACTGTTTGACACCTACTGCAATGCCGTGTGTTCTATATGACAATCAGGCCACCAGTGTTACCACTGCATAGAAGTTACCTGAGGACTTTTCGTTTACACATGATAAATTGACGCACGAAAGTGCTAAAAGGTGGTCTGGGCGTGCATACGCGCGGATGCACACGGTCGTCAACGTGTTATAGTCCAACAGCTGAAATAAACAGGGTAGGCGCTAATCACATATGGTCCCACTAAGGTAAAGGAACGAACACCTCAATATTCACCGCTTCCGCGGACAGCTGGTCCTTTCGCTTCACTTTTGTACATCGTGTAGGACCGGTAATCCGCGGAAATGCTGCCTAGATGAGGTTTTCGTTCCTCTCTCGTTCTACTATAATTACCACTGCGCTTGGATTCAATCGATTGGCGGCTGGAAGGCGGGGCTCTGTGACCTGATAAATGCCTCTCGCGCCGGCAACGCAGTCTGCGTCTCTTCGGGCGCCTGCTCTCTGATCACTCTCTATCCTTACTTAGGTCACTAGCCCTGCCTTCCAGCCGCCAATCCAATTTCATCCAAGGGCACAGTCTGTTTTATCTATGTAAGGCAAAGCATCTCATACGAAGCAGCATATACGCTTTGCTAAAGGCTGTGCGCAGCGCTTGCATTTTGCCATTTAAAGATTGACCTGCGGCACCCCTGCGGCAGCCGCAGGTTTTGAGGGGGGGTGCCGCAGGCCATTAACTATATCAAAAAAACATTTTTAGCGGACAATATTTATATGAATCGATAGCCTAAACCTCGTAGATTCCATAGGGATGTTTTGAGCCTGATTCGTCTTCTTAGCTCTGAGTAATATTTGGTGAAAGCACAGCCATCAAAAGCGAAAAATGGGAAAAATGAGATTTTGGTTGGCTTCTAATTCCACAGTTTGGAGGTCTTCTGAAGCGGGATTCCTGAGGTGGACAAAGAAGGAGTAGTGCTTTGTCTTGAGTGCAAAAACGGATAGCTAGTTCACCTTTTAAACAAAGTTAACCATGTTGGAATTTGACCATTTCACTTAGGTAGCCTAGTATCTTGAATCTTCAGAATTCGCTCACACTTTGTCTACAGGGGGTATTTGACATGCTAATTATGGATATGTTGTCCATTATGTTTGACAGAGCCTTCAGGTAATACTATCTTAAGTGTATAGTTTAGGAGGGGGGTCTTATTAAGACAGCAATCAGGGGGGGGGGTCGTATCCGACGGTCGAGTGCCGCACCCCCCGCTTTACCCTGATTGAGTAAATTGAGAAAACGCAGATATGGGTTCCCAGGACGACATGATATACTGTAGCCACAAACGGCGCGAACAGATGCGCGCTGGATGCCCGCCAATCTCCGTCTGGATTAGGTTGAAATTCACTGTACAGTCAGTCTACCAGGATCAGGCCGAAACGTTAGTTGAGTTTGCGCGCACGTAGCGCCGGTACTCTGCGCTGCATATGCGCACAGGCGGAGAGAGCGAAGAGATCGAGGAAAGAGCAGGAAAGCAGGCCGAGGGGTGACGCGGAACTATAGCGACGCGGACTCCCGCCATGCCAAATTTGACCTGGTCGGGATTGAGACAGACTGTACAGTATATCTATCTCAACTGCAATGTCCCTTTTTCCTGCGGCTCAACATCTGCAGAGCCAGTCGCGCTGCAGATGTCCAGCCGCAAACTCCCAATGAGGCGGAGTTGACTACTTCAGCTAAACGCTCGCAAACGCCACGCGATGCCCTCGAAAGCAAATTTTCGAGATGAACAAAGACATTGGAGTTATGATACATTCCGTCCCAATCAAACTGACAAAACGCGCGTCCGCATCACCCACCATGATTGTGCAAACTCTAGCCTGTGGCGCTGACAATTCCGATTGGGACAGACTGTAGACTGTAAGCTGCAAAACCAATGTTAAAAATCTGAAACTAGTGATCGTCGCAATATCCGGAGTATATTCGGCGGGCACTGAGAGCAATTTCCCGAATAAACTTCCACAAGCTTATTCCTTCAGATATAGAAATATAAGTGGTTTTGTAGAACTATAACAGTGATCTTGCGTTTTATCAGTTTTTAGCTTCTTAGTATAAAAAACTCAAAATTATTCTGAGGCAGAGATTGTATGGGAAGCACAAGATGACTTTACTTCAAAGAACTCGGTAATTGAAAAGTAGAATGAAAAAGAAAAATATTATATTTATGGTGCCAACTTGTTATACTTCAGAAGGAATTTTGAAGTGGATAAAACTGAGCGTTTTCTCATACTCCTACTGGCTGTCACCAACAAACACGAGATCTCATCAGCGGGACGATCTTCTGTTGCCTTTCGATCAAATGTAGTTCTCCACGCTCATGATTACTGTTCCAGACCGGGGATCAGCTTGGGAGATATTACATGACTGGGAAAATTACGAATGTTTTTTACTTGGTTGGTTACAGTGGAACTGATGATAACAGCTCTTTGTTAATGACTCTCTTCTAAGAATGACTTTTGAAAAGCTTTAAGTGCCATTTTGTAGAGCTGGCTTCCACTTAGACTTATAGTATAGAAAAATCCAAGTCGAAGTGGATTACCGTCCTTTCTTCATTATTGTAGGATTACGATAGGAAACTGGAGGGGTTTTGCGTCAGTGAGGGTCATATTTCACCCCTAAAAAGACTAGAAAAGCTAAAAATCTCCTACGCAAGGTTAGACGGAGTCGCTGATTTCATATGAAACTCGCACTTCACCGCTGCGCTTTGTTATGACATATATACGGTTGAACACAACCGACTCCTGATACTCATCAAAAATTTGATTGCGCCATTCAAAAAGTTCTACAAACGCGCAAAAATTTAAGTAGTGAAATCAGCATGTGTGAAAACTTTTACACACTTTTACAGATTTTTCCGGATTTTTTTTTTCTAGCCAATCTCATAGTCATATGCTGCGAATTCCAACCGTTTACAGTGATGAAGAGAAACGGTAACTCCTTCACTTTAAAACTATGTTGAGGCCAGATCTACAAAATGGCACCTAAACCTTCTCGAAAGATTCCATGACAAAAGAGTTATTAGCAGTTAAACAGTAGGCATATTTTTTGGACACCTGTATATCCGCCAGAGTTTCCATCATGATCA
Source organism: Cylicocyclus nassatus (assembly GCA_958299035.1). Taxonomy (NCBI): domain Eukaryota; kingdom Metazoa; phylum Nematoda; class Chromadorea; order Rhabditida; family Strongylidae; genus Cylicocyclus; species Cylicocyclus nassatus. The sequence goes on along the minus strand of CATQJL010000112.1, from coordinate 51,743,573 downwards.
TAAGAGTCGGTTTCTGTTTTAGAATTTATGCTCAACTATTGCCAACAAAAGTTTCTACAGTGCTGGCCAAAACTATAGATCCACCTCTGAAAACTGCCGTAACTCATCTGCTTCTCAACGAATCCATCTGAAATTTGGTATAGCGGCGTGTTCAACAGGCTACTATCAGTAAGCAGAACCGATTCCCGTTTTCGTTTGATGGTTCAGGAAAAAATCAAAATTTTTTGAAAAAGCAGGCTCGAAAGCTGGCCAAAACTATAGATCCATCTAAAGTTTCTGTCCACCAAAGTGATTCTCGGCTTCCACAATCTTTGGTGCATATACATGATCAAAAGTCAAGACAGCCGATTCAGTTCAGCTGCGTCATACCCTGAATTCCCTGAAAAATGCCAAATTAAATCAATTTCGCCCTTTTGTATTGCTTGCTCGAAAATCATAAGTTTTCATAGAGACGCTCAATCGGCGCAAACTTTGCACTGTTGGAAAGAGCTGGTGGAAGAACTTACAATAATGACTGCTCCGATTTTTGTTGCAAGTCTCCGATTTTTTATGACCCTACACAGAAAATTCGAATTTTGACTAATTTTCTTCTATCGCTTCTATCTCTGCAGCAGGTGATTGTTAGCAAACAGCTGAGATGTCTTTATAAAGAGCATGGTTTACTCTTTCGTGCCAAAATAAAAGCAGTCAAATCGGTTGGAAAAATCAGAAGTTATGAATTTTTGAAAATGGTGCGACAGAACTTTCGGGCCAACCTAATATGTTTGCCTCTGACTCACAAGAGCATTATGATCAGAACCAAAAATAACTTCAAGGCTTATTGCTAATCAGTTTTTGCAGGATAAATTCCTCGACTAACCTTAATGCTAGGACATGCAAAAATCTGCAACCACTGCATACGGACCCTCATATGTACAAACAATGTCATTACTTCGTTTTACGCTCATGAGAACCAGGAAAAGTTTGAAGGCATAAATTTGAGCGCAGAACTGCGTTTAGGTCTATGTCGGGTGCGCTTTAAATACGAAAACTTGAGTTTTTTTCTAGTGCTCACTTCGCTAGGCATTGAGATAGGTGAAGCTCTATCGCTTCCAAACCAGTTGGGAAAACTGCGGAATCACCTACAAAAATACGTTCTCGAGAATAAAATGTGCGTGAGAGTACTTTTAAGCAAAAAAAGCAGATAAGCGTTTCTTATAAAGGTATCGCACAGCTGGACTAAAGCGATTATTTTGACTTTTGACTATGTATATGCACAAAAGACTTTGGGAGCCGAGAGCTACTTTAGTGGACAGAAACTCTAGGTGGATCTATAGTTTTGGCCAACCTTCAAGCCTCCTTTTTCTCAAAATCTTTGATTTTTCCTTAATAATTGAACGAAAGCGGGATCCGTTCTAGTCACTGATAGTAGCCTTTTAGACACACTTCTGTACCAAATTTCAGATCAATTCGTTGAGAAGCAGATGAGTTACGGCAGTTTTCAAAGTGGATCTATAGTTTTGACCAGCACTGTATAAGCCCTGCATCAGCGGCTGATGGTAGCTCTCTTTCACCATATGCCCATCACTCGTCAAATCAGAATAATGAAGCAGGACAACAATGCTCAGAAACCTTCATGCGGGCCATGTCAAGCGCACTTTGCTTTGATCTGAATGATTTACGCTAGTTAAAATAATTCTCACCCTACTAGACACTCGTTGGTCAAATTTGAATTTGAACCAGATCAAGCCACTCTGTCGAAGAGCGCGGCACCAGCTTCCTCATTTCAGACTTTCGAGTAATTTCTGGATGTTCTTCCGTAGTTGCCGCAATTCTTCGCGTTTTGACAATGCTCGTGAACAGAATTTGCGACTCCATCGTTGCTCCCTACAATTACGCTCTCTTCAACTCTGATTTAGGCAAGCTTGAAGAAACGATGAAGGTTGCTGGTTAAAAAATGTGCAGAATGATACTGAATACTTTCAGGGAACACTTGGTCAGCACCCCAGTTTTGCGTTCATACTTAGTCGCCCCAAAGTGATTGCTCAAGTACTAATTGCAAGAAACAGATCCAGAAGTGAGAAAATGCTCCAGAAAGTAAAGGCATGACGAACGCGCACAGGCACTATCAAATGGTGGGCGCGAATACGCCCCCTCGTATCTTCACCACTGTAAATCCTGCACCTCATGCGCTCTACTTCTAATAAAGCCGCGTTCGCGCTCAAAGTTACATCTTTCTCATGCAGCAGCCTATAGAAGGGACGGTATATACTAATTCCACTTATCAAAGTGGGCGGTCTGAAGATAGCAAGTCCAAATGGACTTCCATGTGCCAGTACTTTCGATTAGCTCTTCACTATGTTTATTAGACGACAATTCCGGATACACTGAAAGCCAGATCTGGGCCTCTCTTCAGACCACCCTAGTAGAACAACCACCGCCATTTCCATTTTTTAGAGCGATTGCTCTCAATTCTGATTCCACTTTCCGCTGTGGAGCACAAGCTAACCTGGTTAGGAACTCAGTTATTGTGCGGTGTCAGACTCACTTTCTATGTGGGTAGACAGCATTTTTTACGAATATCGGTTTGTGTTGGGTTGTTCACTGAGTTGGCTTCATCCATAGAGTCGCGCTCAAAGTTACATCTTTCTCATGCAGCAGCCTATAGAAGGGATGGTATATACTAATTCCACTTATCAACGTGGGCGGTCTGAAGTCCAAAATTGGACTTCCATGTGCCAGTACTTTCGATTGACGAATATGCCCCAAGGTATGAGTAACTCGCTCAAAGACGACAACAAAGGCTTTCCGATCTTTCATCAAAACTTGTAAGCAGGAATGGAAATGAAAGTTGAGGCAGTATATGACTCTAATCAATTCTCATATTTTTATACTTGTATGTATAATATCAAGCTAAAGTACGAAGACAAAAAGAAGTGGTATGACTGTACATTATCTCCCAAATCGCGGAAATATTACAAACACGACTTAATCTATAATACAATTCTTATGCGACGAGGTTACCCGGTTTTTATAAGTTTATCCGCAGAGGGCGATCGGCGAGTCGGAAAGTTTCTTGCTCTGCTGCAGAGTGACCTTATGAGAGGTGCAGACTTTCGCAGCAGCCATATGATCACTATGAAGCCAGTGATATAAAATAACTGAATTATCGTCGATTCGTGCGGCAAATGACAGACGTTAACATGAACCTAAAAAATCACCCGAGGTAAGAGGTGAAAATTATTGGAACACATACGTCATTCTCGGAAATCGTAGCCAGAAGGAAAGTGGGTCCATCTCCATTGCGCCATGAAAAAGAATTGACAGTATACTCCCAAAACTCTACCGGCTTTGTCCATCTAAACGTCAAATCATGGATCTGTTCAAAGGCAGTGTGTGTCCAGGCAAGAGCTCGATCTTGAGAATTCATGCTTACCTGGGCCTATTCGCCATGTAACCCGAAAATCCACAATGGAGAGCGCGAAAACGCCGAAAAAGGGCTCTAACACAGGAGAAAAATTAGCGGATGGGCGGGTTTCTACTCTGTAAAGTCATTCCCCAGCTTTGGGAGCGATCTTCTCGGCCCCAGCTTCAAATCACGCATTTGCGCTTCGCAAATGCGTGATTTGAAGCTAGGGCTATTTAGGGGAACTATAGGATAAAAATTATCGCTCATAAAGCTGGGAGAGTGACCTCACAGAGTGGAAGAATCCGCCCACCTGCTGGTGTACCTCGTGCATTAGAGCCCTTTTTCGTTGTTTTCAATCTCTCCAGTGTGCATTTTCGGACTCAGCATTGCGAATAAGCACAGGTTAGGCACATAATCGCAAAATCGACTTCTCGCGCGGACCTCGCCTTTGAGTCTTCATTGGCAGATCGAACACACTTCTAAGAATCTAACGTCGGGAAAAACGTTACCTCTTTTTGCACCCGCTGTGAGTATGACCATTGAAAACCGCTCGAGGCTTTAACTTAGTTAGCAGAAATTGTGTGGCTTCATCAGAAAGTGAATCCCATGTGGGTCGATAACGAATACGATGGTGAGGATCGGTACGGTCAAAGTCGTCGTCACGCAAACACTCATCATCGTTAACTCTAGGATATCTCGGTGAAAAATTTTACACGGGACACGATTACTATAAACACTCTACATCCATGAAAACCAAACTACAGCCAAGCTAAAGGCCCACCAATCCCCTGCCAAAAATTCAGAGACAGAGCAAAAATTTGTGATAAAAGAATAGATGACAAGGACACTATTGTGCAATCCTGATTGATGTCAACTAATTTTGAAAAACTTGGTATTTGAATGTTAGAGACTGTACCTAAACAGTGGAAAGTGCTGCAATAGTATTGGCCTTCGGTATGGCAGAAATCGAGAAGTTTTATTGCCACAGTTGCCGCTCTTGGCACAGGTCAGTTCATCCGCAAGGGCTTGAATGGCAGTCTCTGCATCGTGACAGAATCTGCAACCATCACGGTGCATGGCCATCGATGTAAGAAGTATGAAGGGTTGTTCTAAAATTAACTCGACCTATTAGAAATCATATTCCACACTCCACTAAATCGCTTACCACCGATGACGACCACTTCTACAGAGCTGCTGTTGAAACGCTTCTTAAACCAGTCAACTCGAAATGGCGATATCCTTGAAAGATAAAGCAAAAAGTACTACAGGAACACCACTGAGCCATATTACTGACGCATAATGGAATCCTAGATCGTGATTTCCAGCTAGAACGTGAACCTCCGGTCTCTTCCCAGAAAACCCGAACAACGAATCAAATCTGTCTGCGTATTTGTGGAATGTGTAGTGATCTCCCCATTGACCTTCATCCGTCAGATCACCTGCAATGCAAGTAATGTATCACCATTGGTTGTTCAAAGTGGCATACCTAGGAAGAAAACAGCTTTGGGTGACAGAAGTTGAACAGCTGAATGATACGATCTGTACATCTGCCATTCCCTGAAAAGCGAGATTTTATCACAAAAGAAGAACACGAGAAATCTGCTGTTGTGAGCTACAACCGAGTTAGCAAGCAAAGCATGTTCCAGCCCTATCAAAAAAAAATTCATTTGTCTTAGAAGGATGGATGGCAGACTTCAGAAGACCTCAAAATGCTCTCATTATATAACAGAGGACCTAGATCATAACAGAGTGACATAGAGATGTCATGTTCACGAATCACAGTTATCGAAACAATAGAGATATTGAAATAAGTCATCGACTAACTTTTGCAAAGAAAACTATCAAGTACAAACCTTTGCAGTTTGTCGAGCCAATGACCACGACGGTCACCTAATAGGTGGGTATCCGAGATGAGAAATATACGCAAGTCACTGGGCTTGCACCTGAAAAATCTTAATGTTGTTATCAGCTCTAGTTGACACCCTCAACAAAAACAATACAAAATCGAACTCGCCCTTTGCATGGCCAACTGCAAGAAAGCCCTATTTTCGTGTAGAAGATGAGATATTCATTGAAAAATGCAACCCACAGAACAAGAAATAATGGCCAATAACGAATTACAGTGTCACCAACGGAACGCATTACAGTAATAACCATCACAAGGAGTGATTACATGCTTACAGCTATGAAAACCTGGAAACTGTATCTGTTTTTGGAGCTTAAGAGTAGAAAAAATATGCACCTTTACGAAGGATGGATGATATAATCAAAAAATAATAAATGTTTATTTATGGAAAAAAGGATTGCAAACAACTAACAACTACATAACAATATGGAGCAATTCTGTAGACATAGAAAAAATGGCCTATTATGTCCCTATAGATACTACACAAGCAGGCAAAATGTGAGATCAATCCCGTAATAACATCTGCAGAATCCTGAGAAGAACCTTAGAATTGAGACCTTCTTTTTCGCCTTCTGGAGATATATGATAGAACTTTCCTTCGCTATAGCCATCGTATAATCTTATAGGAGACTCAACATGGCATATATTGGTTCTGGGATTTTCAAAGCCTGAAACAACGACGTTTCAGAGCGCTCCAACAAGGCAAATGCATTAAAAAGCTCCCCCAAGGAACTGTGGTCGTACAACGCAGTTGAAGGAAGATCAGACCGCCTATGCTCAGTTCAGATAAGCTCGGTTCATCATGCAAGCGACTACCACCAAAAATGTACATTATAAATGCGCCGCCACACTACCGACTGTATTCAATATGGAGAGCAAGAAAAAATGCCACGTTGCAAGCACTCCGACTACTGACTAGCACTAATCGAATGCGTGCTAGGGACCCGTCACTTCGCCGATAAAAGCCCAAGAGCGCCCAAAAAAGCCCAAAAGTGCTCCAAAAATCCCAAATAAGCCCGAAAAGGCCCGAAAGCACCAGAGAGAGCCGGAACGCCGAAACGAATTCCGACATTATTTTGATGTGCAGAAGACAGAAAATTAACCAAAAAACTCGGTTGCGAAATCAACACACATGCCTTAGCGCCAAAACGTGAGCGCGGGAGGGGCGTTCCAGGCTCCTTTTGGCGCTTTTGGGCTTTTCTGAGCGCTTTTGGGATTATTTCGGCGCTTTTGGGCTTTTCTCGGCGAAGTATGATGGGTCCCCTAGACAATCACTTCAAACGACTACAGTTCAATAGACATAGTCAATACGTCATTCAACCCATTTGAAGGTATTTTTAGTTAAAAAAAAAGGTTAGAGCATGAGTGTGTTCAATACTGAACTCGCATGAAAACTATGTTAAATGCCAAGTCAAACAAAATATTTAGCCATTTTTCAATGCTCGAAAGCTCATGAAGATAACAAAGTAGCTCTGAGAGCAGAAGCGCATATTGTATTTGGAAGTTATTGGTCTACTTGAAGAAGCATCAAGTAATGCTATTGTAGAAAAGACTTTAGAATTGAGAACTACGGGATTCGTACACACATCGTTTTCGCAAAATAAGAACTTATTCTATCAATGATGATCTATTATGATTATACTATCAAAGAGCAGCACCGCATAGAAGCAACTCCAAGGTAGGTTACTATCATTTCGTTTGTTCTGACTAGAACCAAGTATTTTCAGGCGAAGTCAAATCAACAAAACTTATAAATAAAATCGCGAAAAAAATCCAATTTCTATTTATTTCCAAAAATGCAGATATATAGAAAATTGAAACAATGGATACCGCAGAGCACTAGGAAGCATGAAAAAAAGCTCAAAAAGACCTACCATCACATTCAATATTCATAGCCAATGTATTGAGTTGTCCAACGGCAAATACGAAATCAACACCGTTTGAAAGCATCATCTGTGACGTGAATGGTCGAGTCACATCCGTATATTGCGTAAAACCTGCAAGGAAAGCATGTTTAGGAAAGTAAACCCCATCTTGAAACAAAATAAACCCTACCGTGAGTATGAGCTTGTGCACATAGCGTCGTGAAGAGGGACGCAACAGCCTGAGCTTTCGCACACTCTTGCCATAATTCCGTCTTTTCTTCTGCCGGCACTTCACCTATAGGGGCCCAATACTCGCACCGATCGTCCAGAAGTGAAAGCGATTTGGCCCCTATCCGACCGTAGCTATGCGTTTCCTCTGCAAGCAATATTTAAGAGACAACGTGTGAAGCTTCTTGTACATGCTAGGCAAATACAGTACAATACATACAATACAATACATAAAAGTAGCAAAGAATATGCAGCAGCAATGCTCACCTGACTCAGCGAAGTATCCTGGACATTGCCACAATGGATCTTCGTCCGGCCAAAGGTTCATTACCTGGAAAAAGCCAAAAATGTGATCGCCACAGTATAACGAGAGAAGATGCCATAGTTTGAACTCAGTACACATCACACGCCTGCACCGAGTTCGTCACCGGATTTTGCGCGCAAGCGAAACGCAGACAACCGTTAATGAGTGATATTCTATTGCTAGCCTTTCCGTTTTTAGTTGAAATAGACCTTTTTCTGGCGACAGAGCAAAACCGACTGTAGAGAGAAAGACAACAAAGGAGAACGCAATCTTTTCACCGTCTAACAATTCAAACTAAACTATTCCGCCTCTTCCTGCGAAGAGAGCATTCCTACTAATCGGCAAAAAAATCTCAAAAGAGAAATGCAAATTATTACTTATGCAACCAAATGTATTGTGAACCCACTGGAAATAGCAAATGCAAAATCTATGAATAAAAAAAATCAAAAATGCATGTAATTCTGCTACAAACCTTCGGGGAGTACAGCACATCGTTTATGTCAACTTCGGATGGAAAGACTGGTTGACAAGCCTCCTCACTCTCTAGTGAATGCAAGGACGCCAACGGTTCACGCGATCTCAACTGAACTGCCAGCTGATCGCGGGACACGAATGCCAGCTCGCCGAGTTTACGCCTTCATCAGTAAGTTTACGAAAAGAACAAAAGCAACTCGATTACCTGTCATCGCCGATAAACTTTGAATTCTTGCGTATTTTCCGTGTGATTTCGTTGCTCCCTATTTCTTTCACGTCGTAGAGAAACATGAAACCTGATCGAACCCAAAAGCATTCGCTTTGCACATCATACGCAACCTGAGCCAAACAAAAGGATATTGCTTACTTACAGGATAACTGGGATGAGTAACATACTCTGTAATCTCCTAATCGAGGAACATTATGAGCAACACTGAAAATGGCTTCATCTATAAGGGCAGCTAGGATAGCAGATACCCTCTCGTCTTCTGAGTCGTATCTGGTAGATTCCAAAATTGAGCGCAAGTTTTCTTGAACGGTTTTCTGAAAAGTTTGAACAAGACTTGCTATTGGTGATAGTGAAAAGACGATTATGCAATCAAGGCGGTACGCTGCAAAATTATAAAAAAAAAACTAAATTCAAAGAAAGGCTTTGTGATATCGGTTAGTGCTTGTCACATGACGAAATGCAAGTAATCCAAAGCAATGTACAAATTTTAGCGCAGTGAATTCATGTTTCTCTTCCCCGCCACGTATATGACACGAATGCAAAAGACACAAAAACAACTTTACTGATATATAGGATGCAGTACAGACCAGATTGTGTATTAGGCCAAAGCTACTTACAAGGGAACCAAATTAAGGTGGCGAATTGGAATGATCCGCATATCATTAGATGCGTCTTGATGAGCTGATTCCAAATCTACCTTCCGTATCTGCGATGCCGTATTTTGGAAAAGTTATGAGCGGTTAAATATGTGAAGAGATTGGGGTTTTGACGCATAATGTGCTTTAAAATCCAACTTGGGAGTGTATAACAAGCATGATATTGAGTGTACTGATTTCGACGAATGCTCACATTCAAAAAAAAACACAAGTAAGTGTTTTTGAACAACTAATTCTCGAGGTATGGCGCTGTATATTTGCCCAATTTGGACTTTTCATTGCTCATAGTTTTCACCAAATAACTTTAGTTGCTTTTTAATTGTTCAAAAACAATTATTTGTGTTTCTTTTAAATGTGAACATTTCTTGAAATCAGTACACTCAATATCATGCTAGTCATACACTTCCAAGTTGGATTTTGAATCATATTATGCATTGAAACCCCAATGACTTCACATTTTCAACAGCTCATAACTTTTCAAAGTCACAAAAGGCATCAAGTCTTGCAGTGCAAAATCTCGCAGCTAATGAAGGACGCGTTGGGCTAGCGTTATGGTAAAGATGTGGATTTTGAATATGAACACGACTTCTGGAGCTCGAAAGAAGGCCGAATGACACATAGAAACTCAGGTAAACCCCTCAGATGTGCAATGAGCAATTTGCCCCTACTCTGACAATTCTTTGGGGGGGGGGGAGGGCAGTTATAGGCCATCCGCGCTGCGCGCGGAGAGCAACGCTGTTGCGTCCAGTGAAGATAGTTGAGCGCAGAGAAAAACAGGCGGCGAGAGTGCAGGGGGAAAGAGGAGTGACACGCAATCCACACCTTGCGCACTCTCCGCGCCCTGCGCGGACGGCCTATAGCTGCCGCAGTGATGCACACAAATTAGAAACCAGGAGGTGTAACGCTCACTCTTGTCATTGAGAACTTATCGTAGTAAGTCAGATAATGGTTAACAAAAAGGAAAAAATTTTCAAAAACTTCAAAAAGAAGCATAAGAAAAATATGAAGGTGCTTAAGAATCTGCGACTGACCTCGTAACTAGCAGTAGGTGGGACAAGTCCACTATAGTAATTGTCAAGAGAAGCTTCTACTAAGCGGGTTTTGGTGAGGTATTGGTAATACTTCAAAACATCAAAGTATGCAGGAACAAGAGGTAGCGCCCAGGCCTTCCTAGTAGACATCAGCGAGGGATGCCAGGGTCTGGAAATAAACCATTCGTAAAAGATTTAGGCAAACAGAAATTCACTGATAGAAACTGAGAACGGAAGCTTACCGATGCCAGGTTTTCTCTGGTCTAGCCCAAGGGCGTTCGTATGGACTAACAAAATCAATCTTCTCCTTTGTCGTTGGAAGTTGATTGACTAGCTCAGCAGTTTTATAGTAATCATACAATCGTACACCAGCTCCGGAAGCATCTCCTTCATTCTAACACAAAAAATAATCGAAACTGATATAAGCGAAGGACTAAATAGATAAGAGACTCACTGGAAATTCTTCCGTCAGGATGTTCTTCGGTTGTCGGTCAAATTTGTGAATTCTACGGTAATACGGAGGCCGCTGGATTTTGGGAGATGATGAAGCGTATCTTTTACAGAAAGCAGTAGAGATACATGCTTCTATCTCGCGCCCCGCCAAACTCCACCGGCGCATACCCTAAACCAGCAACTAGTATTATTTGTTTGTTCCACCGAACAGACAAGATTTTATGCAGACGACAAAAGAATGGAAACACCAATATCCAAGGAGTTGAATTTTGAGCCACGCGCCAAATGCTAAGCCTGGAGTGCAAGAACAGTAAGAACACAATTTTGTCGTATTGTGTTCTTTGCACTTTTACTGCATTTGAATGCCACGAAAACTCTACAAGAATTCTGCTTTTATTTTCATTTCTAGAATCCAAATGTATGGAGTCTCTCTTACTATACCATTTGAGGAGGTTGGGAAGTTAGTCACTGAGATGATGACCCGTCGCGTTTGCACAGAAATACCAAGTTTGAACCCATTTTGATAACTTCTTTCATTTTAAAATTTGCCACTACCTGGTCTATCTATTCCATATTCTTTGGCCATCTGCAGATGAACATGTCTTCTACAGTTTGATGCCTCAATACGTTTTGTCCACCAAATAAATAAATTTAAAGAGCATCAGCACCAAAGTCATTAAATTTTGGAACCCACTTTGATCTTTATACTAAAGATCAGTGGCTATAAGTCGTAAAGTGCTGCTCCGGGCATTGGTTATTGCCATATTGGTCTTCAGATACCGCCAAAAGAGGATTGAAGATATTTCGATCTGGTTCTCTGTGTGTTGCAAACTTTAAGTTGAATTGTCCCATATTCTGTGTGTTCTTGATATAAATATGACGTCAGATGTAGTAGGCATTTAGAAGCTCTGATCGGTCGGGCCTGAATAGGAAGTCAATTTCATTTATACTAACAGTAGGGTGGCGAACAAGGAACGATAGTTGGCAGATTTCAAAACAGCGCATTTCTTGCCCTCTTTTCCGAACATCCATACGCGGAGATGCAGAGCATTTCCTCGTAAGCCTTCAATTAGGAAGAGTTGAACTGGTTATTAGGCTGAAAATGAGTTGCGAAAACACGTTGAAATCGGTGAAAAATGAAGATGAAACTATTTAATTTTGTTCCTAAGGTGAAACCTCATGTGAGTATTTCAGCTTTATTCCTTGCGTTAGAATTATCAAATTGAGAATATCGTATGGTTCAGAGCAAAACTTATTCAGTATAGCATTTGATCTATTTTTACTCACTTTTATTGAATATATGCGCATTTTGTGTGGAAAATAGTGCATTGCATGCGTTGGCGGTAGTGGCTTGCAATCACTATCGTTCTTCTTGCACCCCTCCCTAACAAATACTTAGGGCCGCATGCACTAACATCCCTGCGGCGAGGGGAGCGGCGTCCCCAATGATGAAAAAGCCGCAGCGGCGTCCGCACGCGGCCCCTTCATCATTGGGGACGCCGCTCCCCTCGCCGCAAAAATGTTAGTGCATACGGGCCTTAGGTATTTGAACCCCTGATTGGTAGTATTTGAAGACTCATATAGCGTAGCACTGCATTAGAGCTTTGAGTTGAAGAGAAGCGGAAGAATTGCGTCTCTTTGCCGTCTGCCTTTGTGTACTTCAAGTTCATTCAATTATTAGGTCATCTCAAAAGTTTTTTCATATCAGACTTTTCACCAGCGTAAGTCTGCTCTTCTTAGACTTCTGATGAGAAGCGTAGTACCATTCGAAAGAGTAAAGCAAGCTCTACAATATGACTTTCAAAAGTTCGTACCAGGCTTGATCCGCATCGAGTTTCAAGACAAAATGGAAAAAATCCAAAATTCCGAAAAAAAAAACAAAAAAATCGTATCTTAGTTCAAAAACATTCTGCAAGGTTCCCACTTGCTCACGCATATATTTTCCCCATCAGACAGTTATATATACACTTGCTGCATTTTTCTAACGGCTAGAAATCGAGAAAAAAATAAAGCGCTTAATTTTTAAACTTTGCCTGAAATGAGTCTATGTTCCTCGCATTATATAGCTTATTCACTCAAGAATACTCCCACAAATTTGCACCCTTCTAGATGCCTTAGTTTTAGAGAAATATCATTTTGAAGGTACGAATACGAAAAAACTTTTGGGATGACCTAATAGTAGGGAGAATCACTGGTTTGGCTAACAAGTAATTCCGGTCACTTGCGGCGAATTCAAATACTGTTTGACCAGAAGTTATTTATCTATGAAAGGCGCAAAAAAGTGAGAAATCCAATTTCCTCATTGTGCGCGGGAAAATCCCGATTTTTTATCACATGTTTTCAAAACGGCGGATCACAATTTACTGTTATTCGCTAGATAGAGAAAACATGTCTGTAACCATATATATATATATATATATATATATATATATATATATATATATATTATATATATATATATATATATATATATATATATATATATATATATATATATATATATATATATATATATATATATATATATATATATATATATATATATATATATATATGTACGTGCCATGCTGCTCATCCTTATCCATTAACAAAAAAGTCAAAGAACTGGAGCTTTTGTAAATTTGGCCATATTGGGGCATTATCCTTTACTGAAACTAGAAATTCGGAGCAGCTGATACTTGTTAATAGAAGCTTTGAGCTACTACCCCTCGGAAAATTCCAGACAAAAAAGCAATAAAAAAAATTCTATACGGAGTTATGCATACCAAAACGAACTCATTTGTTTCAGCCAGTTTGATAGTTGAGTTCATTTATTCAGGGGGGGGGGGGGAGTAGCAGTGGATTCGGTTGCACAATCTTAGTACCCAGTTTCCTGTTCATCATTGTATCCTCCAAAAATTACATTGTCCGCTGCAAAAATTTATTTTTTATCTCTTTCATATGTCCCATTGCTGAATTCTTCGTCTCTCGCCTGTTTTTCATACTCTCTTATCATTTGCTGCTACGTGAACGTCTTGTTATCGAATGACCCGTCATGATAACGGGTGGCGCGTTCTCAGGATCGAACCATGCTAAAATTGTCCTCTTTTGTCGGACGCCACGGCGCTATTCGCTCGTCTCTGAACGCCATGCAGTCAGCCTCATTTGCATCTGGTAAGTTGATTTTTGGAATCTTACACTAAAATCCCTTGAAGTTATGCTTTTTCTGTTTTAGCTCCTGAAATGATCAAGGTGGAAAAGGTTGGGGACAAGAAGAATGTCGCATTGATCACATTAAATCGGCCAAAAGCTTTCAATGCTTTGTGTGGCCAACTTATGACCGAGGTGATTTTGATTTTTCGAGATTTCTTTCATTTTAGACACTTGAAGCATTTTGAGGTAGGTAACACCTTAGGCCCCGGACAGAGTCCACGCGATTTGATCGTCGCGATCCAATCGCCGAGATTTCCATTCATTTTCATTTCACATTCAAAAATTTCGACCTGGAAAAGTATCACAACCGAAATACAAGCTGGTTGGCATGCAATGAACTCGTATCAGTTGTCTTGTCGCGACTGAATCGCGACAAATTGCGTGAACTCTGTCCGAGGCCTTATGTAGGTATCTCAAGGATTTTTGTCGAGAGAACTTCCAAATGTAATTATTGCCAGATCATCAAATATTCAGTGTTGTCTAGTGTTATTCAGTGTCATTTGTCCGGAAAGCTCATATCCAGCTGGCATTGTCTAAACTTCCGTTAGAATGATTTACTTCACATCTCGGATGCATGCTTTGAAATGATAACTTTCATGCCAAAAAACGCGTCACCACATAATTTTTTTTCATTCATGATACTGGCGCAAACTTGTCAATTTTTTTTTCATAATACTAACAGAAACTTGCCTCTGATAGATTTGCATCTCACGAACACTCATTTTTAGCTTTCAACATCACTTCGAGAGCTTGATAATGATGATTCTGTTGGTGCCATCGTTCTCACTGGAAGCCAAAAAGCTTTTGCTGGTTTGTGAATGTGAATTTGTATGGTTGTTTACTTATGATGGTAGGTGAATGTTTTTCAGCTGGTGCTGACATCAAGGAAATGGTGGACCGCGAATTCGCGCAGACTTTCCGAGGACGATTCTTGGAAGAGTGGACAGCTTTGAGCGAAACCTCTAAACCGGTCATTGCCGCTGTGAATGGGTAAGCTAGTGTGAAATATTCTTTGCAATAGCAATCGTATTTAATTGCTCTATTTCCAGTCCTGTATATATTATTATTTATTTTATTTCACGCATCATGGTGCCGCATAATGAAAAAATAGTCAAAACATAAACAAACTAATAAACAGTAGATTAAGGCTTTATCACTTCAGTTATGCCCTGGGAGGAGGTTGTGAGCTAGCTATGATGTGTGACATCATCTACGCTGGGGATAAAGCACAGTTTGGACAGCCAGAAGTGAACATTGGCACAATTCCAGGCAAGTCCTATTTACTCCCTTAGAAATATCCTCGTATTGTTCATATATTCAGGGGCTGGTGGTACTCAAAGATGGGCACGAGTAGCTGGAAAGTCAATGGCCATGGAAGTATGTTTGACGGGTAACCGAGTAAGTGCCCAAGAAGCGAAGGAATGTGGTTTAGTGTCAAAAGTAAGCCTAGCTTCTATTCTTTTTTTGTTGTTGAAACTCTTATTCTTTTTCCACTTTTTCGTCTGGTTCATGCCCTAGCCTTGAAAGTGGAAACTATTTGCTTTGAGACGATATTTCGTCGGCTTATACGTCAGTTGAAAACTCAAACATTGTAATATAACATCTTCCCAGCTACATGGTCTCGCATGAAGATGCTTTGTGTGGTCTGTGACGGTAGCTAAACACGAATACATGTCTCATTTCGAAAGACTACCGGGGACTATCGGAGCGGGTACTATAGCTATGACCAGCTTGTCAATAACCCCCTCGACATCCATGCAAATCATTGTGTTTTATGTTCGGTAAATTCGCCGTAATCTAGAAGTTAATGCAACGGTGAGCAGTAAGCAGTTGCGGTCGCTATCAAATGCTCACCTTGGGTGAAATTCGCTTAGCACCTTTTATAATTCTAGTTTTAGTCTTCTTAATACCATAACTTTATTCTATGTTATGATTTTTCTATGAATGAGTGCTTGTCACCTCACAGTGTGGGTATCCTTTTAGGTGTTTCCAGCTGAACAAGTCGTGAATGAAGCTGTGAAACTAGGAGAGAAAATTTCTGAACAATCACCCCTTATTGTGCAAATGGTGAAGGTAAGATTGTTATCCTTACTGTTTCCTCTGATTTGGAAGTTTCGCCTCCTTTTCGGACAAAACTCTTTTTGAGGAGGCTGTCAACACTGCATATGAAACGACACTGAAGGAGGGCCTACGATATGAGCGGCGGCTTTTCCACACTACCTTCGCCACAGTGAGTCTTTCCCATATTGTCAAGGTTGCACTACTTCAATTTCGAATTTTTAGAACGATCGCAAAGAAGGCATGAGCGCATTTGCTGAGAAGCGTACGCCAAAATGGACCTCTACGTAATATTTGAACAAGTTGCTCTACGCGGACAAAAGAAATCGATAGGTTTTATGTTGTCAATCTCAATGTCAAGTTTTATGGGTAAAAGTTATATCTTTTCGTATCTCACATGTACCATGAACCTTTCGATTCGATTTAGTTTATCGGCTCAGCTAATTTGACACAATGTTTCTAGAAATCGATTAATTTGCTGCCTAAACGTGTGCATGTGAACAAGAATTTATAGAATAATTTCGATTTTGCTGTAAAACTTTCGAAAAGAGAGGTCCGACTCATGGCAGCTATCAATCCCGCAACCCTTCGTCCCGCTCCCGTTGATCGCTACGGGTGTAGGGCGCAGGGCTCGGCACGAGGTGGCTTTCCGAATATGCAAAAAAACGAAGTTCTCCTTGATTTCAAATTCTAAGAAGTCTCCTTTGACCCTAAACCATAAACGTGAAAAACCCTCACGAAACGTTGACTAAAAAGCGTAACCTAAGTTGTGTTTTTTCGGCCACAAAAATAGTATCTTCTTTGCTTTTTGCACCAAAAACGACCAGCTTGTTTTTGCCATGATATAACTTGATTGTCATTGCAAGCTGTGACCTGTGGCTAAACTGAAGGCCGATCCCGAAACGTAGTAAACCAGGATCATTTTGATCTGGGTTTTGAGGTATGGATGCCATTCGTTACGTGGTGTTTCGGGTGAGCCTGATGTAAGATGTTGAGGCACTCATCCAGTTCTGCTTGAGTGGAGGTTATCACACAACAGTCATCGATGTAACGACAGTACATCAAAAGCATTCAAGTACCTCAATTCTGCTCATGAAACATATCGCGAGGACAGGCGCCAGGACTGCATAGCGAGCCCTCGTATCTGAGAGTAATAACTCCCAGACCACTTGAAGATGTTACAATTCATACATACTTGAATGAGAACCAGTATCTGCCTTTGGCTTAGATCAAAGGTGCTTATGGTGGTGGTGGCTTATCCGATAACCCCGAAAGAGCTTGAGTGCGTCATCGTTGTGAACGTTAGTGTAGAGAGATGTTACATCAAATGATTCCATAACTGCACCATGTTCACAATTCATGTTGCGCAGCTGCTCTAAGAGTTGATGAGTATTGGATAAGTGTGAAGGGACCTTTGGTAAAAGCTGACTCATGATCTTACTGAGGAACCACGACATGCGATCTGTTGGATCTCCAACGCAGCTGATTATGGGCCGTATTTTGAAGATTTTAGGTGACATGGAGCGCAGATGTGCGAAGAAACCTTATGCGCTTTGATCAAGTGTTAAAAAACCGGACAATTTTGATTTTCTAATTTTAACCTGCTTACTAATCGTTCATCGAGACCCGCAGTCCTTCCTACATTAACCCAATGTCATTGAGCTTTCATTGCACGTGATAGTCCTTTTTAGTCGCTGGCTCGTGAATCGTTCTGTCTGCCAAGTTGTAAGTCATTTTACTTCCAAGAAAGAAAGTTTGATGAAAAAAATTGTCCTGAAACCGGGACCAAAAAGCGTGCATTACTTTTGCACCGACATAATACTTCGCCCGGAACGTGTGAGCCTCGAACATTGAATTTTTGAGTCATCAGCTTATGAATTTGGTGAATTTGTAGCCAAAGACCATCTATTCTGGCTTTTCTGGATTATCCGTCTATTACCCTTTCTCAGGGTTGCCTTCAGATGCCCAACGTCAACACTGAAGAGACCCTAGGAAGAAGACTATTTTTTGAGTTTGCAGAAAATTTTTTTCGAAACTTTTCGGCATTCCTGAATCGCTGCAAAAGTCATAATATTCTTTTCTTACGCTCATCAAATTTTTCGAGCTGTTTTGTAAGCATTCTGGCCCAAACGAGGGGCGATTTGAAGTAGTTGTCGAAAGTGAATTTTTCCCTCATTGGTTTTCCAGATTCAAAATTGGAAAACCTTTTAAGTTTTCCTGATGTAGGAAATTGCGTAAAAGACTTTGGTAGATTAGGCTCAAGGCATGGTACATTTTTGTAAAACTTTGGTCGAAAGATTGTGAAAAAGAAAAGAAAAAATGAGACAGAACTTATTACAAAACCTAATAAAATCAAATAGCCCAGACACGCCGAGGGACGACTGCGACCAAAAAGCTACATACAGTGCTGCATATTGCCTGAGAGCATCCTACGGTATAAGTCTCATTTTCCAAAAGAAAGCGAGGCGGCTGAGCGGACCGCTCAAAAAATCGAAAAAGGTGCCTCCTATACTCGTGAAATTAAAGTACTTATGGATACATTAACGTGCTTGGATGGGCCTTCAAGTTATGCCTGTCTAGGTGAAAATAGTTCGAGGGGTCTTATTGAAACAGTAACTAGGGGGCGGGATTGTTTTTAGTGATCGAATCCACACTTCTTGATTGACCCTGAGCAGGGCAGTAAGTCTTTGCAAGTAGTACCTCGCCAGCCCTTTTAGAAATGAGAAAGCAGGTGGCCTTGCACACTGATGCTATAATTCCAGTAGAAGAAAGCCTTTTAAGACTGGATCGTGTCCGATGTCAAGAGATTTTACAAAATAACAGGAAGCGAAAGCATCAGAAACGCCGTTGGGAAACGAAAGTCGTGTAAACTATGTGGGGTTAGAAAGTGATGGAATTCGTTGTTTCAGTAGTACGCACAGCTTGTGATGGGACTTGCAGGAGAGTTGAATGGAAGTGGGAGAACGATTTGAAGGCCACTATTCAAGGCCAGCAATTAACGAGTGCCCAAACAGGCGAGAGCCGCAATCCCGTGCTTCAACAAACTTCAGAATGTGGTCCGTTCTGGCAAGAGCTATGTCAGGCACGGCACTGCTCGACTGCGGACACCGATCTGTCGTGATTGGGCTGACCCCGATTCCAACTTGGCCTAACTTGCCAGATCGGAACATATTCGCCAATAGAAAGGAGGCCGATCACCAGCTTGGCTTCGCGTATCGCGGGCGCCAGTGCCAGCGCCCGCACGAGCTGTTACCTGTACAGAAACCCCTTCTTATATAAATATGATTACCGCCCCTGGTATTGTCGCCTCCCCGATTTAGGTTCGGCATAGCGTTTGCAGACATCTGAACGCGTTGGTGACTTGTAAAAACTCTACTGCAAAGCATATTCTTTGTAATCCTAAACTGCCACGTAAATATGCTGTCGTCATACGTGACAGAGTTGGTAGCGAAAGATTACAAAGAATAACGCCTTGCAGGAGAGTTCACAAGTTCACCAACGGGTTCAGATGTACAAATGCTCCGCTCAGCGTACACCGGGGAGGTGAGCAATATTGAATGAAGTTAGCTGAGTGCGAAAGTGATTTAAAAAACCTCTTAAATAATTCAACACTTATGAAAGCGCATTTGACATTCTTCAACTAAATGACTTCCTCTATATCGCAGTAGCCGAATATTTTTAAGATGCGGGTACTTTGGTAAAATCTATGCCAATAATTAGTTCCACTTTCCAATTCGCAAAAGAATGCTGTGAGTTCCAGAGACTATTTGAAGTGCGATATGCATACCAAGCGTAGTATAATATGCTATTCTCAAGTACTTCGTATAAAAACGCTTCCGTGAAAGTACTAGGTTGGCGCAATTTGTTAACACCATTTTTGCAAATTTGTAACTTCTTACATTTCGAAGCATTTGCTTTTTCGAAATTTTGAACTCGTCTGAAAGAAATAATCGTGCGCTTTACAAAAGCTTTTGAGGTACTTTCTAACTTGGAAACACAACAGTGATAGTAACAAATAGAATTTGTAGGGTTGCCAAAACTGCGAACCAGGGCTCGGACGAGTTTGGCAAATAGTACTCTGTGAGGCGATTACGCCTTTGCCGCTTTGACTTCACGATTTTCCCCGTGATCGTACCAACTGCGCAGATTATTTGATTGAAGCGCTTTTTTCTCGAAAGCCAGGCTGGCTTGTTCTTTCACACTCTAGCAAAGAGGAGAGGAGAAGTTGAAGGAGAAGTCGCTTTCATGGTGACTCAAGCCACAATTCTTGCATTACATACAAATCTTTTGTTCTCCAATCTGCAAGCTCTCAAAGTAATTACATGGACTCTGCATGAAGCGAAGCTGCCTTGCTCATTAAAGGATCGTAAATTTCATACGTGAGTGCCTCTGTGCTGGCCAAGAAGTAGAGCAATAGGATTGTGAAAAGAAAGAAGTTTATCGTTAACTCTGGAATTCAGAATATAAATGCACGTCTTTGAATAAAGGTTGCACTAAGATACCAGAAAAGGAAAGGTCAACATTTGCCTTTTCTCAGCATTGTACAAGCGGTTGCAAAATAGGATTATGTTATGTTGGACAATGGCTTCTGCTGAGGGTTTACCCGTGGCCTCAACAGGAATATTTGTGAAAGGCAAGCCCTACAACATAAGCGAGAACTTAAAAGCGTATGACCGACACGGACACAATTCCTTTTTCACACTTATAAATATAGTCTTGTATCAGTCATTTTTCTTAATCGCTCATTAAACAGCTTTGAAGATTTAGATAGAGAAAATCTCTTGACACTTACTGTAAGGAAAAGCCGGTGTTAAACTTTAAACTAAGCCCGCAACTCGTGATCAATGTGTAAAGAAAATCTCTTGACAGTTACTGTAAGAAAAATCTGTTACTCAAACTAAGCCCGCCATTTGTGACTTATGTGTGTCCGTTGCTTGTGACCAAGTGTGTCAAACAATTTTACGATGCTTTCGGAGCTTTTAGATGATTTTGCCATTCGATAGAGGAAGTCTTTGTTCCACCTCGATTGGCAAAATCATACATCAAAGAGGCAAAGGCGTAATCGCTTCACAGATGACTATTAGCCATTCTTGCCCGAACCCTGGTTCACGTTTTTGACAACGCTACAGGGTTCATGAACTTCTATCACTGCTTGTTTGAAAGAACCTAGTTAAAAAGCACATCAAACGCTTTCGTAAAGCGCATGATCATCTCTTTCAGACGCGTTGAAACTTTGGGGAAAGCGAGTGGTTCAGAATGTAAGAAGTTATAAATTTGTGAAAATGGCGCTAACAAATTGGACCAACTTAATATTTTCACGGAAGCGTTTTTATACGAAAGTATTAGGTTGTCCGGAAAATAATGTCGCATGGCATCCTACCGCAACAGAATGACCATAAAAAATAGCGAATGGGGTATCATTTGATAGAGCAAAGCAAGGTTAAAAGATAGTTTACAAACCTACGTGGAAATCGTGCTCCACCTGAAGTTCGAATCCAAAATGTAAAAAATTTTAGATATCCGAAAAATCGTATCTCGGTTCATAGACGTCTTATGGATCTCTAATTTGCACACGCGTGTATTCTCTACACTAGATATCCACTCGTAACTCGTATAGTTTGTGGTATTTTTCCTTCTCTACAGAACGAGAAATAAAAATAGGTCAAAAGTGCGAATATGTCGCGTTTTTCGGGTTTTTCGCAAACAATCTGATTTTTCTCGAAAAGTAGCGTTTGTCTAAAGCTGAAAATTCATGGTTATACTCCTAAATGTTCATGTTACAGAATCACCCATGTGAGAGAAGCTCAGGATTGTTTTGGCAAAAATGTGCCGATTTTCGTTTTCTCAATTTTTAGCCATGGAAAAACCGCGAAAATGTGCATACGAGTGTCTCGTATAGTGACTCCATGCGTGAGCAAGTTAGGGGTTCCCAGAACTTTTCTGAACAAATATACGATTTTTTTCGTTTTTTTAAACCTTTAGTGCCTTGTGAAATTTGGCTCCAAACTTCATGCAGATCAAACCTGGCGCAAAGGCTCGAGCTTCATTTTGTAGAGCATGCTTCGACCTATCGGTTGTACCTCATTTACTTACTTTCGTGCTCACCCTGCCGCGATTTTGCATGTTGAAATAAAAAGCGACATTATTTTCCGGACATCCAATACTTGGAAATAACATATTATACTACGCTTGGCATGTAATCGCACTTCAAATAGCCTCTGGAACTCACAGTATTTTTTGCAAATTGAAGAGTGGAACAGATTCATTGGTATAGATTTTACCAAAGTATCCGCATCTCGAAAATATTCTACTGCAATATAGAAGGAGTCATTTAGTTGAAAGATGTCAAAGCGCTTTAATGAATATTGAATCATTTGAAAGGTTTTTTATTCATTTTCGCACTCTCATAACACACAATCAGTCTTGCTATCGTCTCCTCCCCGGTTTCGTTGAGCGAAGCATTTGTACAGATCTGAACACCTTCTCAGATAATCGCCGGGGCATGCGATCCGCAAACTCGCGCTTTTCTGCAAGCGGTCAGCAAAATTTTCGGGCGTAGCCGAGCCTTCAGCAAGCTACTTCCGTGTTCTGCCAGCGCAACAGCATATACATGGCAGTTTAGGAGTACAAAGAACAATGCTTTGCAGTATAGTAACATTAGCAAAGAACTTTTGGGAACTTTTGGGTAGCAATTGATCAAACGCAAGCTTTGTTTGCTTCTTTTTTGAAAAGGCAGTTACCGATATTTTCTTCAGAGAAAAAAAGCCGATGAATTTACAGTTGAACAGGCGAAAAATGGCAGAGTTGTGTATATTGTGCACAACTTTATGAGCTTTTATTTTTGACATAATCTGCGACATTGTCTATTACAAAAGCCTAGGTTTACATAGCAGAGAAACCAACGTTATTGTAATCTAACAATTTCCCTTGCACTAGAAGATCATTTGCTTTTGTGGCAACTTGTGTCAAAGAAGTTTCGTTTGTTTGTCGTTTTATTAACCGCTCTATGTACCGCTTACTCTCTCAGAATATTTTTTTCAGACAGTTTACGTCAGTTCGACAAGAATGAGAATTTTCAACCTTTTCTACTTGTTACTTACCATATTAGTGGTACGTTGACCAAAAAGACATGATTAGCTTGCGATTTTACTCCTTAAACATACCTGTACATTACTTTGATGCTTACAGATTTTCTCTGCTGTAAACGTTGCTGAAGGCGGATTTGGAAAGAAACTTAAGAAAAAGCTCAAGAAGATTGCAAAAAAGTTTTCAAGTACATTCCTGGTCACAAGATTACATATACGAAACAATTCTGAGAAATTGTGATATACAGGGTGTCCGTAAAGTATGTATGCACTGTTTGATTGTTAATATCTCCGTTCCCAGGGGGTCTTTCGCCGAGCTTTAAGCACCATAATGTAGAGCTGGCTTCAACTTAGATTTACAGTATAGAGCGAATCAGCGATCACTCACTGTTACTGTAGGATTACGTTAGAAACTTGAAACATATGGTGTCAATGTGGAAAAAGCTGTCGTTTCAAAATTTTTCAAAAAAATGTGAAAACTTGTGTAATAGGGTTTTTATGGTCGCTGAGTTCAATACTCAACTATTCACAATATTGCGAAGCTTTCTAAACGGTGTAAACGCACTTTTTAGGAACATTTAAAAAATGGCCGCTACCTCTTACCTGGCATAACCAGGGTCAATCGTGGGGTGCGGCACGCCACACCTGGGGGGTCGTACTGAGGAGTCAAAAGGGGAGGGGGTCGTAGTTGGGTAATCTGATAATAGTGATAACATGATATTCGTATCATATCCGTAATTAGCATGCCAATTAATCCCTGTAGACAAAGTGTGAGCGAATTCTGAAGATTCAAGATACTAGGCTACCTGAATGAAATGGTCAAATTCCAACATGGTTTTCAAAGGTGAATTAACTATCGTTTTTGCACTCAAGACAAAGCACTACTCCTTCTTTGTCCAACTCAGGAATCCCGCTTCAGAAGACCTGCAAACTGTGGAATTAGAAGCCAACCAAAATCTCGTTTTCTCCATTTCTCGCTTTTGATCGCTGTGCTTTCACCAAATATTACTTATAGCTAAGAAGACAAATCAGGCTCCAAACAGTCCTATGGATTCTACAAGGTTCAGGCTATCGATTCATATAAATACTATCTGCTAAAAATGTTTTTTTGATATAGTTAATGGGGTGCGGCACACCCCCTTAAAAGCTGCGGCTGCCGCAGCTTTCAAAGGGGTGTGCCGCACCCCCTTAACTTGCCTTCAAAATCCAGAAAGCGCTCCATTGCTATTATGAGTATTGAACACATAGCTTCTTCTTGCTACATTGGGAATTTGGAGCCGAACGCCCCACCCATAAGAAAATTATGGCTCTTTCAATATGCTCATTCAGATCAAAATCAGCCGTCAAATGTGTGATTGTAAAGTGCAGTCACAGAAAATCGGGCGTACAGCTCTTAGAAATCTGAAAACTCTCTAGAAAAAGATGGTGTCCTCCAAAATGTTACACTTTGAGGTCCAGAGGTTAAGCGGAGGAAGAAGCGGTCGTTTGAGGGCTTTCATGGGAGGGGGGGGGGTTTCGAAAAACTTGTGCCCGACCTCTTTCTCAACTCTGGTAATGCTATCTTAGGTATATAGTTTAGGAGGGGGGGTCTTATTAAGGCAGCAATCAGGGGGGGGGGGGGTCGTAACCAGCGATCGTGTGCCACACCCCTTGCTTGACCCTGGGCATAACTCTTCAATGAAGCATCATAATAAGTTGGGAACTTTAAAATTATAATCAGCAACTCTAATTAGCCTAGTGTAAAAGTTTTCAGGCTGTTGTTTCCTTTCTGAGGCAAAATATGGCCTCTCATGGCTCAAAACCCTCTTTAAAGTTCCTACCGTAATCCTACAGTGAGAGGAGAGAAGCCAGCTCTACAGTATGGTGCTTAGAGCTCGGCAAAAGACCCCCTGGGAACGGAGATATTAACGATCAAACAGTGCGTGCATACTTTACGGACACCCTGTATATTGATAGTTTCCGTTTGTGCACACCGGCTTCCGAACAATGTCATTCAATACTATCTATTTTCAACTTGAGTATAAATATTTTTGACTACACTGCCATTCTCTCAGTGTACTATTGCTATAAAGACAAAATGAGCAAAACATGCCTAAGCGAAATAGCTTTCCTCTTTCCATACGTTGAAATACTGAAGAACTGCAGAAATGAGTAAAAGTAATGTAGTAAGAAAAAACTGAGGTGATTCGCACTAAAAACTCAAAAACTCAAAATTTTGTGGCAATTCTTCGTGATTTCATAACAACAGTCAAAAAATTGCAATAAAAGAAGTCAATTTTTTTACCCAAGCGCAGAATTTTCCATTTCTACAATTTTAGTCATTGTCAGTGTAGGCTTCTAATGAATTCATCATGAACCATAGTTTATCTAAAGTATTCGAAAATGGTTGATGAAGGAAAGACTCGCTCTTATAGAGCAAAAAGCCACATTTTTTACCGCCTTTATGAGTTCAAAATAAGCGTCATGCGCGATATTTATAGCGTGGGCTTGACATGTTGAGACATAAACTCACAATATGTTGCCAAAAAAACCGCAAATTCTGAAGAGGAATGATTTCTGAGCATGCATTCATCATGCCTTGGGCTAGGTAAGTATTTGCATCTGCGACACATTATTTGGAAAACATGCGAATTTCCTGTCATCAATTTGACAGATTTTTAGCCTATTATGTTCTCTAAAATGAATCATTCTATTGATAACCATATTTTTATCTAAAGAAAATAAGTGTGTTTTTGATGATGCAAAGTAAGTGTTTGCATCTGCAAAACCTTATTTGGAAAACGTATAGTTTTTTGATATTAAACTTCTGGTAAAAAAAGTAATCTTGAGCACCTTTAGTAAAATTAGCATTCGATTTTAAACATTTCAAAATTCAGTTAATGGCAATGCGACTGGAGTAATCTAATGATTGTTGTATGGTAAAACAAAGACATCCTCTGATTGGCAAGATCATCTGAAATTTCCGAAAGTATCTAAAATTGTCATTGGATACAATCACAAGCAACGGACACACATTGGTCACGAGTTGCGGAGTTGCATCAAGGATCAACCCGAGTTTTATCTTCCTCTTACAGTAATCGTCAAGAGATTTTCTAGCTAATCCTTCAAATCTGATTACATATAAGCGATCAAAAGTATTACTCGCACATGACTGATTGGGACTTTATTTATAAGCGTAAAAAAGGAAATTGTGTCCGTGTCAGTCGAACGCTTTCGATTTCTCTCTTCAAATGTTGTAGGGCTTGCCCTCCACAATATTTCCTATTGAGGCCATGGGGTAAGCTCTCGCAAAAGTCATTACAGTTAACATAACCTATCTTGCAACCGCTTATACAATGCCGAGAAAAGGGATTATGTGATAAGTAAGACAGTTGGTGCTACATTAGTACAGCCTTTATTCAAAAGAAATGCATTTATACAGTCTGCCAATCAGGCCAAAATTGGCTTGGCGGGAGTGCGCGTCGCGAGGGTTTCGCGCCACTTCTGCGTCTAGCTAGTCTGCTCTCTCCTCAATCTCTTCGCTCTCTGCGACAGCGCGCATATGCAGCGCAAAACCCTAGCGCTGCGAGCGCGCAAATTCAGCCGACAGTTTCGACTGATCCCGATTGGGGCAGACTGTATTATAGATATAAGAGCTAACGACAAACTTCTCTCTTTTCACAATCCTATTGCTCTACTTTTTGGCCAGCACAGAGGCACTCACGCGTGAACTTTACGATTCTTTAGTGAGCAAGGCAGCTTCGCTTCATGCAGAGTCCAGGTAAATACTTTGAGAGCTTGCAGATTGGAGTACAAAAGATTTGTATGTAATACAAGAATTCTGACACTTAAGTCATCATTTAAACGACTTCTCCTTCAACTTCTCCTCTTTGCTAGAGTGTGAAAGAACAAGCCAGCCTGGCTTTCGAGAAAGAAAGCGCTTCAATCAAATAATCTGCGCAGTTGGTACGATCACGGGGAAAATCGTGAAGTCAAAGCGGCAAAGGCGTAATCGCCTCACGGAGTACTATTTGCCAAACTCGTCTGAGCCCTGGTTCACAGTTTTGGCAACCCTACAAATTCTATTTGTAACTATCACTGTTGTGTTTCCAAGTTAGAAAGTACCTCAAATGCTTTTGTAAAGCGCATGATCATCTCTTTCAGACGAGTTCAAAATTTCGAAAAAGCAAATGCTTCGAAATGTAAGAAGTTACAAATTCGCAAAAATGGTGTTAACAAATTGCGCCAACCTAATACTTTCACGGAAGCGTTTTTATACGAAGTACTTGAGAATAGCATATTATACTACGCTTGGCATGCATATCGCACTTCAAATAGTCTCTGGAACTCACAGCATTCTTTTGCGAATTGGAAAGTGGAACAATTTATTGGTATAGATTTTACCAAAGTATCCGCATCTTAAAAATATTCGGCTACTGCGATATAGAGGAAGTCATTTAGTTGAAGAATGTCAAATGCGCTTTCATAAGTTTGAATTATTTAGAGGGTTTTTTAAATCACTTTCGCACTCAGCTAACTTCATTCAATATTGCTCACCTCCCCGGTGTACGCTGAGCGGAGCATTTGTACATCTGAACCCGTTGGTGAACTTGTGAACTCTCCTGCAAGTCCCATCACAAGCTGTGCGTACTACTGAAACAACGAATTCCATCACTTTCTAACCCCACATAGTTTACACGACTTTCGTTTCCCAACGGCGTTTCTGATGCTTTCGCTTCCTGTTATTTTGTAAAATCTCTTGACATCGGACACGATCCAGTCTTAAAAGGCTTTCTTCTACTGGAATTATAGCATCAGTGTGCAAGGCCACCTGCTTTCTCATTTCTAAAAGGGCTGGCGAGGTACTACTTGCAAAGACTTACTGCCCTGCTCAGGGTCAATCAAGAAGTGTGGATTCGATCACTAAAAACAATCCCGCCCCCTAATTACTGTTTCAATAAGACCCCTCGAACTATTTTCACCTAGACAGGCATAACTTGAAGGCCCATCCAAGCATAACGTTAATGTATCCATAAGTACTTTAATTTCACGAGTATAGGAGGCACCTTTTTCGATTTTTTGAGCGGTCCGCTCAGCCGCCTCGCTTTCTTTTGGAAAATGAGACTTATACCGTAGGATGCTCTCAGGCAATATGCAGCACTGTATGTAGCTTTTTGGTCGCAGTCGTCCCTCGGCGTGTCTGGGCTATTTGATTTTATTAGGTTTTGTAATAAGTTCTGTCTCATTTTTTCTTTTCTTTTTCACAATCTTTCGACCAAAGTTTTACAAAAATGTACCATGCCTTGAGCCTAATCTACCAAAGTCTTTTACGCAATTTCCTACATCAGGAAAACTTAAAAGGTTTTCCAATTTTGAATCTGGAAAACCAATGAGGGAAAAATTCACTTTCGACAACTACTTCAAATCGCCCCTCGTTTGGGCCAGAATGCTTACAAAACAGCTCGAAAAATTTGATGAGCGTAAGAAAAGAATATTATGACTTTTGCAGCGATTCAGGAATGCCGAAAAGTTTCGAAAAAAATTTTCTGCAAACTCAAAAAATAGTCTTCTTCCTAGGGTCTCTTCAGTGTTGACGTTGGGCATCTGCTCAGATAATCGCGAGGGGCAGGCGGTCCGCAAACTCGCGTTTCCTTGCAGGCGGTCGGCAGAATTTTGGGGCGTGGCCAAAGCTTCAGCGGGCGGTACCTCCTTTACTGTCAAATGTCCTGCTAGCGGGGCAGAATACATAGTTTTCTGCGGGCGCTCGTCAAATAATCTCTCTCAGCGAGCGCTGGCCAAACTTTTAGCAGGCGCTCGGACTCTTTCAAAGCAGTTTCGGGCGTACGTCGAGCACATGTGACACTCTATGCTGCATAGGTGTCATCGATGGTTTAATTACTCAAGTTTGAGGTTCTTTCTCTTAGCGGAAATACCTGAGGGCTGTGCGGTCCTCCACAAAGGACCGTGCGGCCCTCGAAAATTTTGCATATTCTCGCGGAAAGTCCGAAAGAATGCGGCCAATGCGCCGCAACTAATCTATAGGAAACCGCGATAGTTCTTCGAGCATTTGTTTGGAAATTGGTCAACATTCTTGTAAATTTCTGCAATCGGGCCGCGAGAAATCAGCGAACTTTTTTCCTGTGCCCGCTGCTCAAAATTCGCATGGCCTCCTGCCTCCGGCGATTATCTGAGAGAAGACAGTCCTGGGAAAGGGTAATAGACCGATAATCCAGAAAAGGCAGAATAGATGGTTTTTGGCTACAAATTCACCGAATTCATAACTTGATGACTCAAAAATTTAATGTTTGAGGATCACACAGCTTAGGTACGCGAGACGACGGACATCGCCGCAGCAGTCTTGCTTCGCCAACTTTCGAAAAATGGCATTGAAAAATTAGTATAACAGAAGGAGGAAGCACAAATAGTGACATGACGAGCATAAGGGTCTAGCAAATTGTTTTGTTTATCGTCAATCTTGTTGAATAAAAATTGCCAAAGGAAAACGAAAAAAACGGGAAGAAGGAACGGGAAGGCAAAAAAGATGTTGAAAATGGATTTTTTGCCTTTTCGGATTTTTCCTTTTGCCAAAAACTTTTCCAAAATTTCGCTAAGTTGAGTGATGACCCATATTATTTTGCAGAGCAGAGCTGGGGCTCTCATAAGCATACACACTTTATTTCAAAAACGTAAACATCATTCATAAAAATTGAAAGAAAAAGTGGGACAAAACTTATTACACAACCTAATGAAAAATCCCGCGCGTTCCATACTCGTAAATTAGGGTAGCATGTTCAATACCCTTCTTGACCAAGTTTGTGAGAATTCTGAAGTTTATAAATATTACTAGCTGGCTTACCCGGCTCCGCCGTATCCGGACCAAACTTGGCACACATACACTTCGGGCCCCGGCGGGTGTCACAGTCCACTTTTCGTTATTGATCGATGTCGATTTTACCGATTTTTATCGATTTTTTTGCAGAGTTCACCTACAGGGCTAGGAGTTGGCACAGGGGGGGAAGTGAGCATGGGGATTCCGAATACAATATTAGTTTTCAGAATTATCTATTACTTTTATTGATTTTATCGATTTTTGTAAATTTTGACATGCGAGGCTGGGATTTTGCACAGGGGGGTAATCGAGCATGCTGATTACGAACACAATATTAGTTTTCAGGATCGTCCATTACTTATCGATTTTATCGATTTTTTTGTAAAGTTTGACCTGCGGGGCTGGGAGTTTGCACAGAGGGGATAATCGAGCATGCAGATTACGAATACAGTATTAGTTTTCAAGATCGTCCATTACTTTTATCGATTTTATCGATTTTTTGAAAATTTGAGCTAGGGGGCTCGAATTTGGCACAGCTGTGTAATCGAGCATGCTGATCACCCCCCTTGGGGATGATCAGCATGCTCGATTACCCCCCTGTGCCAACTCCCAGCCCCCTAGCTCAAAATTTGCAAAAAAATCGATAAAATCGATAAAAGTAATCGATAATCCTGAAAACCAATATTGTATTCGGAATCCCCATGCTCGATTACCCCCCTGTGCCAACTCCCAGCCCCGTAGCTCAAACTTTGCAAAAAAATCGATAAAATCGATAAAAGTAATCGATAATCCCGAAAACCAATATTGTATTGGGAATCCCCATGCTCGATTACCCCCCTGTGCCAACTCCCAGCCCCGTAGGTGAACTCAGCAAAAAAATCGATAAAAATCGATAAAATCGATATCGATCGATGACGAAAAGTAGCCTACGACACCCGCCGGGACCCGTAGTGTATGTGTGCCAAGTTTGGTCCGGATCGGTTCAGAAATGGAATTTTCTATTCGGAACATACGTACAGACAGACAGACAGACATACAGACAGACAGACATACAGACATACAGACAAACAGACATTCAGCTTTATATATAAGATACTAGGCCATACGTGTGGTCCTTATCGAAAATGATTAACTTTGTTGCAAAGGTCAACTTACTACCTCTTTTGGCGCATAATATAACACTACTTGCTTTTTTGCCTATCTCAAAATCAAGCTACGAGAACCTCCGAACGGGGGGTTAGGTCAACAAAAATCTCATTTTCCCATTTTTCGCTTTTGATGGCTGCAATTTCACCAACTATTACTCATAAGGGATTGGCGAAGTTTGAAGTTCGAAGTGGCCCATCCCAGTTCCATTCCAATCCCAATCCCAGTAAGCTGTACCCCGTCATCACGTTGACGACAACGCGTAGTTTGTCTGCCTTGTGGGACAATCTCCTTCACGAAAAAGTTAAGAGTTTTCAGGGAAATACACGCCGTTCATATCTACACTGAATCTACGGTAATTCTCAGTCGTTTGACGAGATCAACTGTATGCCTCTCTCGTCCCAGTCCAGTGACTTCATCACCCACTGCAAGGCCGCGGTAAACAGCTTCGACGAGATTGTGTCCTTGTCGGACCCCCTTCCCAA
This sequence comes from Cylicocyclus nassatus, assembly GCA_958299035.1. Lineage (NCBI taxonomy): Eukaryota > Metazoa > Nematoda > Chromadorea > Rhabditida > Strongylidae > Cylicocyclus > Cylicocyclus nassatus. Next base: position 51,712,265 of record CATQJL010000112.1, on the reverse strand, counting down.
CTGGGATGGTCAGAAGGCGATGGAGCAGCTGCATCGTCGTTGTACAGTCCTTGTAACAATCGGCTAACATCCTCATGTAAGCGGGCCCACTTGATCGACTAGCGCTGACAGGATGGCGTTGATTTCGATGCTGTCAAAGGCTTCCTCGTAGTCGACGAAGGTTAGGACGAGAGGCACTCGGTACTCCCGACAGAGTCCTATGACCCTCGAAATGGTCTGGATGTGGTCCATGCAGCTGAATCCTTTGCAAAATCCAGCTTGTTTTTGGAGTTGGGCTTCATCCAGTTTCTAGATGCGCGAGCGAGGATAATCTTCGTGAAAAACCTGTACGCAAACTCAGCAGGCGTATTGGACGGTAGCTCCGAAGATTCTTTCGTTTACCCTTTTTGAAAAGACGGTTCTTGACATTCTCCACTGGTCGGAAATCCTTTCCTTTCTGAAGGTAAGATGTCAGGTGCGATGCGAGAATCTCGTGTAGACGTTGTCCTCCAGCTCGCAGAAATTCGACGGAAAGATGGTCTGGTCCTGGAGCCGTAGACGTCTTCATGGTCTGAATCGCTGTGCGCACTTAAACAGGTAGAATTCGTGGTGTTACTTCTCCATTGGGAACAACAGGCATCGGCACGGGTGTTGAAGAGCGGAAGAGGTTGGTGTAGAATTTCTTTTAGTTTCCATCTTGTATCAGGAAGAGGTCCCGAAGAGAAGGGAGTCCCGTCTTCGTTCAGTAGTGCAGCCAGCGGTACGTGATATTCACAGAGGTCCTTTCGGCACTTCTTGAAACTTCGTCTTCCTTCGGCTGCTTCCAAGAACTTGTCTTGCCTGTACTTCTTCAAATCCTCCTGCAAAGCTGTTCTGCAACTGGCGTTGGCTGTCAGTCGCTCGAGGGTTGCATTCGGATCCTGCCTCGGGAATCTTCTTTTCAGGAGCAATTCCTTGGTGGTCTTCAAAATGCGTTCCAAGTTCCTCTCAGAAGGCACTAAAGCGCACTTTTTGCAGGCTCGCAATTCTTTCAGAAGCCGGTCGTAGTCGTACTTTGGGTTCTCCTCGATGGGACAGTTTCAACTTGATATGAGCCCCTCCAGTCTGTTACCGTCATAAACGACATCCTTTCTTCTTGCGTCACTCTCGTAGACCTTCTTTTCCAGGTTTCAACTGAATCGTACCTTCGCTCGAAGGAGGCGGTGATTGGAGCCACCTGCAAAAGGATGGAACTACTGAGACATCGAGCAAGCTCCGCCTTCGGATGGTGACAATGTGGTCGATCTCCGCGTGAGTCGTTCCGTTGGGCGATTTCCATTTCTGCACGCACGTATCGTCTGCGCCCCGGAGAGGCTCCCATAGGTACCACGTCATCTCGCTCCTTTCGCACTTTTGAACATGTTAACCTCGCGCACTTCCGTTGAAATCTTAGAAGAAACGTGTCAAAAAGAGCGAAAGGCAGCGTCGCACCACGTACGCACGCTGGTTCACATGGGAACCTCTCTGGGGTGCAGACGGTAGTTGGTGTGTGTGTATGTGTGTGTGGTGTGTGTGTATGTGTATGTGTGTGTGTATGTGTATGTGTATGTATGTATGTATGTATATGTGTGTGTGTGTGTGTGTGTGGTGTGTGTGTGGTGTGTGTGTGTGTGGTGTGTGTGTGTGTGTGGTGTGTGTGTGGTGTGTGTGTGGTGTGTGTGTATGACGAAATTCATAGAACGAGTCGCAGACATGGTTTCAAGCCGCAATTTTTTGCACAACACGCACTGCCACCATCCAGATTCACTATGCCAAAGCACAAGCAGATCCAATCAGTAAGTCCCTCGAAAATCACACTCCAAGCGGATCTATTTAGCGTCTGGCGCGCAATATTGCGCAATATATTATAATGTAACCGCTTATTGCAAAGTCGTGATTATGATTGGCAAGTGAATGTGCAAGTCATGATCTTTAGCCCCGAAAAACTGGTGGAAGCCTATTACTCCACGAAAAAGGCGCCAAAACGAATTATTTGCGTAAATTGTCAATTTGCCAGGTTTTTACCTGAGCATTTGAGAAGATTTTTGCACAGGAATGTAGCTCGCCGTGGATATTATCCTTACGGCAACTAAGCCATGAAAAATTTGAAAGTGTTTCAAAACTGCATTTGTTCCTCATCTTCCAAAGTTTCATCCACGCAAAATACCAATCTCGCACAAGAAAGCTTACGTAATGAGTAGTTGTTTACGATTCTTTCGTGAAGGCGGGCATTGCGCGATATATTTCAATGCCATGTTATGCGGAAATGAGTATGGCATACAGATAGAAGAGCCAGTGCGAGCCTCTGCGAAACAGAGGTGACGCACTGGTATGTACATAATAGGTAGATGACCTCAATCATATTTGCGAGTCCTATATCAGGGTAAAGCGTGGGGTATGGCGCGCCACACCTGGGGGTCGTGCGAAGAGGTCAGAGAAGGAAGGGGTTGTAATCAAGGTGAAGGAAAAGGTATTCAACGAAAAAGGGCCATAAAAATCTATGAGCAAGAGAGCGGCCTGTCGCATGCTGAATCGAATAAAGTTAGCAACACAGATGAACACCATATCCATGAACAACATGCCGAAAAATCCTCTTATGGGAGAAGTTTGTTGAGATACTGACTTGTCAACGTGTACTCATAGTAAGCATAGAAAAGGCAGTAAGCAAAAGAGTATCACTTTCGTTACAGCATGTCAAAAAACTCATATGCACTAATTTTTAAAACATTCTGAGGTCCCCAAATACTGAGCCACGCAAGTGAAATGGTCATTTTCAAACATAATCAACTATGCCCCAGGCTGTCTCCTCTTGTGCTCATACAATACTGCTCCTTATTTGCTCATATTAAGAATTTCATCTTATATATAAAGCTGAATGTCTGTCTGTCTGTCTGTCTGTCTGTATGTATGTCTGTACGTATGTGCGGAATAGAAATTTTTATTTCTGAACCGATCGGGACCAAACTTGGCACACATATACTTCGGGGCAGGGAGCGTGTCATAGGCTACTTTTCGTTATCGATCGATATCGATTTTATTGATTTTTTGCAAAATTCGAGCTAGAGGGCTGGGATTTGGCAGAGGGGGGTAATCGAGCATGCTGATCACCCCGAAGGGGGTGATCAGCATGCTCGATTACCCCCCTGTGCAAAATCCTAGCCCCCTAGCTCAAATTTTGCAAAAAATCGTTAAAATCGACATCGATCGATAACGAAAAGTGGACTGTGACAAGCTCCGTGCCCCGAAGTGTATGTGTGCAAAGTTCGGTCCCAATTCTATTCGGAACATACGTACACGGGTCTAGCTGGCAGGCCCGGCGGAGCCGGGCAAGCCAGCTAGTCTCAAATATTCGCCAAACTATGGATTAAGGAGCCAGCCAAAACCCATCTTTTACTTTCAGTGGTTTCAACTGCAGCAACTGTTGACAGAGTCAAGAAAACGAACGGTGCTCAAAACAATCCTATAAATACAGCGAGGCCTAGGCTATAGAACTATGTTATAGTTCAGTAGAAGTTTCTTTGGAGATAAGTTAATGGGGTGTGGCACAATCCCTCAAAAGCTGTGGCTGCCACAGCTTTTTAGGGGTTGTGCCACACCCCATTAACTTACCTTCAAAGACCTCAAACATCAATGACTTCTATATCTTTGAAATTGCTAGTCCTTCTTCTCTTGCCGTTGAGAATTTCATCTGAAAGCGTTCTCTCTAAAAGAAGATATGGCGCTTTTTTCCTACCCACCCTTATCTTAGAAATCGAGAAAACGCCTCAAAAATAATGACCTCGGTAGCGCACTGAATATGAGCTACGCCTACTGCAAGGAAAGAGCGCGAAATTGCCCGATTTGGAACATTCAAATGCTCAGTTATACATCGTATTTCGCTCGATTCTATGTTACTTCTGTTGCAGATACTCCTGAATGCAAGTTCAGCCTCATCCGTGGATAAAGGAGATGTTGAAGCAGCATCACTCGCATCATACTTCGAACAATCACCCCCCAGCAAATGCGTAACTTGTATGTTACCTCGATATTTTTGATCTTGATTGCTTTTGTGCACCTTACTGAGTTTACAGCACTGGCAGTGCCGCTTTTCAAAACTGCGTTTTAAACGCAATAAAGCGCCGGAAGTGCCGCATTGCTGTAACTTTTCTCAGGTTACTCCTATCGAGCTCTGGTTTGAATATTTGAAACCAGCGCTGTTTGATGCATCCGATAGTATATTTGAAAATTCAAAAATTCACAATTTTTTTCTGCCCTACGGCGCAATAAACGCGATATTGCGTCGTAAGTGCCGCATTCGAATAACTTTCCACAAAATTACTCTTTTTGATTCTCGTTGTTATATTTGGTCTCAGCACTGATTGCTCTATCCGACAATATATTCAAAATCTGAAAAAGTCAATTTTTTCATGTGCCGCAGAACGCAACAAACGCGTTTTTGCGTCGAAAGTGCCGCATTGGTATAACTTCATTAATTATTGTCGCAGAAAAATTTAGTAAACACTGTTGTCATCAGTGTCTCTTGAGCTATCCGATAATGTGTTCAAAAGTCTAAAAACCTCAATTCTGAGTGAATTACGCGTTCTAAATCTTATGGGCCCTCTTTTTTGCACTGATAAGCTGATAACGTTCTTCAAACTTGCTACAGAAAATTTTGAGCTACATATTTGGAACCAGTGCTTTCCAAGCTATCCAGAGATATGTTTAAAAACCTAAAAATCGCGAATTTTTTGTTCCTTATTTTATTGGTCCCTCATATTAGTATAATTAGCTAGGCTGGCTCCGGCCCTTGGCTGCCGTGACCTATCAGTATCGATTTTTGTAATCAGGATCGGTCTAGTATTACAATATATAAAAGGAATGTTAAGTGAAGTAATACTACACTTGGCTTTCACATTCCAGAATGCGGTACATGGGGAACTTGGGATTTGAAATCATAAACTTCAAATTTTGAAATTCCTTAAAATTTAGAAATCACCACTCATTGACTCAGAAATTCCAGCGCACGTTGAGCAGAATTGAAGTCTGCTTATTTTCCGGTTTTACTGCCACTGTAGCTCTGAGTTTTGCAATTTTGAAATTTCGCAATCTTCTTATAAATTTTGTCATCAGACTGGGGAATTCCGAAACACAGTGACAAGCAGGCATTGATGTTCGAGTGATCCACAACTTGTGTTTTTGAGACAAATATAGCCAGTCTGGCCCTGCTTTTTCTAATTTGAGATTTTTGAACTCAAATTTCAGAAAACAAAGGGGTAAGTTTGTTTCAAGTCTTTGAATCTCTGATTGAAGTTGAAGAATTTCTGATTGAAATTGAGCTATTCGCAAGGATTCATCAACTTATGGTAACAACTAATAACGTCTTTGGTCAGGCTTCTCTAAGCAAGTTACAGTGATCATAATTTTGTAATAGCTGAGTCGTCCTCATGAGTAACAAATGCCAAACTATGAGTGATAATGTAATCTTTGCAGAATGTAAGAAGAAGGCCCATTTTGTTTTGTGCACTCGTTGAATATCCACAGGCACGTTCACACCTCAAGAGCTGCCTCAGATTGTCCCTACATACAGGACCTGAATCATCCAGTCATCTCTGATACGACTCAGCAAAAAAAAAACATTTTTTTTGTTCTCTTTCTCAATCATTAGTAAAGAGCTGCATCTTTCGAATCAATCGGCTACAAAACGCATTCACAATACTGCAAAGGTCACTGCGAGATGCAAAATGCGTTGCCATAGATAGGTGCAAGTGCATCCAAGCTCGGCGTTCTTGATAATATTGAATCTAATTGATGCTAATGACTAATTCGTGTGAACTTTTACCCTGTGGTTGGAAATCAGGGAAAGCGATAGAAAGTTAGAGTTCCGAACCTGAAATTGGAAAGACAGCTACGCTAAAATGATTTTGAGAAAAATCCGTGTGAAGCATGGATGATGTAGACCCAGAAATTTATGATAGTTTTTCAGTCACTGCTTACATCCGCTTTTCTTTGAACCTCTAATGCATTCTGATTTTCAAAATCACGAAAACTGAAACAAATAAAACTGAAATTTAAAAATTCAGAATGCATGTGTTATCAAAGCAAAATTCCAAACTCAGACAATGGCAGTACCTCTTTGAAAACAAAAACGCAACATAAACCGACTTCAATCTGTTTCAGGTGTCTTGGAATTTCTGAATCCGAAAACCATCTTCAGACTTGAAACGAACTTACCCCTTTGTTTTTTGAAATTTGAGTTCAAAAATCTCAAATTAGAAAAAGCAGGGCCAGACTGGCTATATTTGTCTCAAAAACACAAGTTGTGGATCACTCGAACATCAATGCCTGCTTGTCACTGTGTTTCGGAATTCCCCAGTCTGATGACAAAATTTATAAGAAGATTTCGAAATTTCAAATTTGCAAAACTCAGAGCTACAGTGGCAGTAAAACCGGAAAATAAGCAGACTTTAATTCTGCTTAACGTGCGCTGGAATTTCTAAGTCAATGAGTGGTGATTTCTAAATTTTAAGGAATTTCAAAATTTGAAGTTTATGATTTCAAATCCCAAGTTCCCCATGTACCGCATTTTGGAATGTGAAAGCCAAGTGTAGTATTACTTCACTTGACATTCCTTTTATATATTGTAATACTAGACCGATCCTGATTACAAAAATCGATACTGATAGGTCACGGCAGCCAAGGGCCGGAGCCAGCCTAGCTAATTATACTAATATGAGGGACCAATAAAATAAGGAACAAAAAATTCGCGATTTTTAGGTTTTTAAACATATCTCTGGATAGCTTGGAAAGCACTGGTTCCAAATATGTAGCTCAAAATTTTCTGTAGCAAGTTTGAAGAACGTTATCAGCTTATCAGTGCAAAAAAGAGGGCCCATAAGATTTAGAACGCGTAATTCACTCAGAATTGAGGTTTTTAGACTTTTGAACACATTATCGGATAGCTCAAGAGACACTGATGACAACAGTGTTTACTAAATTTTTCTGTGACAATAATTAATGAAGTTATACCAATGCGGCACTTTCGACGCAAAAACGCGTTTGTTGCGTTCTGCGGCACATGAAAAAATTGACTTTTTCAGATTTTGAATATATTGTCGGATAGAGCAATCAGTGCTGAGACCAAATATAACAGCGAGAATCAAAAAGAGTAATTTTGTGGAAAGTTATTCGAATGCGGCACTTACGACGCAATATCGCGTTTATTGCGCCGTAGGGCAGAAAAAAAATTGTGAATTTTTGAATTTTCAAATATACTATCGGATGCATCAAACAGCGCTGGTTTCAAATATTCAAACCAGAGCTCGATAGGAGTAACCTGAGAAAAGTTACAGCAATGCGGCACTTCCGGCGCTTTATTGCGTTTAAAACGCAGTTTTGAAAAGCGGCACTGCCAGTGCTGTACTTAACATCTCTTCGGGTAGACGTTGTCTTTTCTTTAAGTACTACTTGTCAGTGACTTTCAGCTCTGTTATCTTCTGAATATCTTATGTTGAAGTACTACCTGTTTTCTTTTGAGATATATGACCATTTTGTTCCCACTCGTTGTGCACGTTCATTTTGTCCGTTCCTTCATCCTGCGGTGTATTTTCTTAGGGACCCGCCTTGATATTCCTGTGATTCCTGCGATTCTTGTGATTCTTGCGGGTCCCGTAGCATTGTATATTGCGAAGAAACAATGTATACTGAAATTTGCATACTGAAATTTGCAAAGCGGTCCGTAATGCGGCACATCGGAAGTTGAGGAATCAGAAATGCAGGAATTACAGAAATCGCAGGAATCACCTCCTGGAATAGTGTGGCCGGCCTAATAAAAACCACCCAAGGATCAAGTTTAAAGGGCGGGAGGGAAGGTAGGGGGGGGGGGTCGTATCGCAGCACTCTCAAAGGGGGGGGGGTCGTATGTGGACATTGTATGCCACACCTCTTGCTTGACCCTGATCCTTCATCTCCTCCTACTGCAGCATTTATGGTAAATAAGCACTATGTTCAATTACTCTCCTTTACAACTTCCCATAAATCGTGATAGATAGAGAGATAAAAGTGGTTTTTTTCTTATTTTTCCATTAGTTTGCATAGAGGAGAATTTATTCAAAAGTGCGTTAAGCAAAGAATTCACTGGGTTTTCGGATGACCGGCATTGACCATCCATTCAATTTGACAATTAAATTTCTTTGCACCGCGAACAATGCGGAAGAGTCCTGAAAAGACACAGCATGTTTTTCGATGAAAAATTTGACGAATCATAAGATTATATATACAAGCTCAACGCTTACCGTCTTCTCCCCAATCAGCGCCCCACGAATTGGAAATTAGCCAGTACTTCATATTGAATTTTTTATTATTGACACCTTCGACTTCTTCTACTCCCCAGCCAATGATCTTGACGGCATGAACGCCCTTTAACTTTTCGCCAGATACACGTTTGTGCTAAAAAAAGTGAACCATCCTCGAATAAACCGGAAAGCGTCCAAAATATGTTCAAGGGAGTGACCAACCTCCCTTGAACACAGGGAGCAGCCCCCTTCGCCCGAGAAGAATTTTTTTTGCATTTGCCGTTGATTTATGTTGAAAAAGCATACATAATATATTCCGTTCTTATACTTGTGAAAATCGTCGTACACTGCCATACTAGCTTGAACAGGTCCATACGTCATTATTTCCTTCTGGATTTCTCTTTCATCATCCGAAACTTTATAATAATTGCCTAGTATAAGAGCAATTAAGACATTAACAGTCGAAGTGCAGAAGTCCACGTACCGTATACTTTATCTTCAGTGTAAGACTTCTTATAATCTTGCAAGCATTTTTTTAGGCACATTGGTTTTGGCGAAGTTCTATTGTAATTGCATGGTCCATAATGCATTTTCTCTTTCTTGCTGTAACTACATGGGCGGAATACATACGGTTTGCATACACTCTGGAACACAAGTGCTCTAGAGTGAGCCTTGGCAAGTTTAATTCTGTCACCTTTCTGTTATACGGTCCTCCAGAACAAACTCCATGTGACTGTAAGTATGCCCACGCATAGAGCGGGTTTGATCCAGCACAGCTAGAACATGGATATGTTCTGTACTATACAGTGTATTCAGCAAGATGGGGCGAAGACAATACATCAAGTTTGTTCCAAATTTTCCCTCAATTAACAAATTTATATAAACTCACGGCTGTGGAGTGCATTCATCACAACAAGATAGGATGTCAGTAGCAGATAGTAAGGTCTGTAATAATTGTCCATACAAAATCACTTTTGCTATAACGAAGCACTCACTTGAGTACTTTGATTGGAAGCAATACACAGTCTATCTGACATGACCGAGGCTACTGAGACTGCCCAGCATGATCCTAAAGTGCGAGTGTTACCCGTGGCAGTAGGTGTCCTGCTTCTAAACCACCTCACCACAATTGGCCTGGTTGCGAACGAGCCTTATGGACTTACACTCAGGCCACTTCTCACGCGCATCAAAGCTGAATCAGTTTTCATTCATACTCAACTAGCTGGCATACCCGGCTCCGCCGTATGTTCCGAATAGAAAATTCCATTTCTTAACCGATACGAACCAAACTTGACACACATACACTTCGGGCCCCGGCGGGTGTCATAGGCTACTTTTCGTATCGATCGATATCGATTTTATCGATTTTTTGCAAAATTTGAGCTACGGGGCTGGGAGTTGGCACAGGGGGGTAATCGAGCATGCTGATTACGAATACAATATTAGTTTTCGAAACCGTGCATTACTTTTATCGATTTTATCGATTTTTTTGCAAAATTTGAGCTAGGGAGCTGGAATTTGGCAGGGGGTGTAATCGAGCATGCTGATCACCCCCACGGGGGTGATCAGCATGCTCGATTACCCCCCTGTGCCAACTCCAACCCTGTAGCTCAAATTTTGCGAAAAATCGATAAAATCGAAATCGATCGATAACGAAAAGTAGCCTATGACACCCGCCGGGGCACGAAGTGTATGTGTGCCAAGTTTGGTCCCGATCGGTTCAGAAATGGAATTTTCTATTCGGAACATACGTACATACAGACAGACAGACAGACAGACAGACAAACAGACATTCAGCTTTATATATAAGATAGAAAAACAGCCAATCAAGCCTATTATGAAGTCACCTGGGTGGGATAGTTTTATTTTGCCCTGCCGCAAGCTCAATCAGCGCCGTTCTCGGCAATTTTCCCTCTTTCAAATCCAAGTATTCCGGATCCATGATTCGCGATTCAAAATCCTCAGAAGACATTGTAGGGGCTCCAGTCTCAAACAAACGTGCATTAATCGAAAAGTTAAAGAATGATTATCCGTTATACAGTCGATTTCATCCCGGATTAGGCGGAACAATCCATGAGAAGCGGCGCGTGCGCACCGCTAGAGGTTTCGCGAGCGCATAGCGGTGGCATTTTACCAAGCAAACACTGAGGAGAATGAAGAGACGCAGACCTCGGTTCTCAGCACGATTGGTTATACAGGGTGTCCAAAAAATGTGAACACTGTTTGATCGTTGATAACTCCGTTGCTTTCCTGTCTTTCGCCGAGTTTGAGGCATCATTCTGTAAAGCGAGGTAAACTTAGATTTGTAGTATGGAGCGAATTACCGTTCGCTGATCTTTACTGTAGGATTACGGTATGAACATCTAGCATGTGGATCTATGGTGAAATATGCTATTTGACAAAATTTCTTTCAAAAAATTTGAAAAATCGTGTACTAGGGTTTTCACGCACGCTGATTCCATCACGCAACTTTTTACGAGTGTTTTTAGCTTTATTGATGGTGTGGTCACATTTCTGACAGATGCTGGAAGTTCATTACTACGGTTTAGCTGTGGTAACTCGGAAAGAAGCATCATAGTAAAGTGAAAATGTCATATTCAAACTCAGCGGCTTCCCTTACCATAGTACAAAAGTTTTTGGCTTGTTTGGTTTTGTTCCGAGGAGAATATGGCTTCCAGTGGCCTAAAATCCTTGTCAAATTTCCAACCTTAACCCTACAGTAATAAAGAGTGATCAACGTTTCGCTCTATACTGCAGATCTAAGATGAACCTCGCTCTATAGAATAAGGCCTCAAGCTCGGCGAAAGACATAAAAGCAAGGAAGTTACTAACAATCAAACAGTGTTCACATTTTTGGGACACCCTATACCGTAGCTGCGAAACGGCGCGAGCTGTTGCGAGGCGGACGCCCGCCAATCCAATTTCCGCCTAAAGCGGGTCGAAATTTACGTAACTATTGCGTCAAAGCAATCCACCTCGAACAATGGTTGACCACTGTTCAAATAATCTTCCATCTCTTGTTCGTTTTGTTCATCTGTAAAATTGGGAGTACGAACATGGCTGAGAAAAAAAAGCTTGCAAAACTTAAATAAGTGCTATTCATAGTGATTTTCTGCACACGAAATTCGCAGTAGTTTCAGTATGCAGCTCAATGGCCTTATTTGCATGACATTTCCGCACTTGTAGATACTTACCAAACGGGGTGGCCTTGACAGCCATGGCACCCGCAGCTGCCAGTACGATGTAGGGTACGATCATCTTCAAAAAGAGTCGTCTTGCAAAGATGTAAAATCAGGAAAATACTCACCATTACCTGATGCTTGGATGTGCGGGAGATAATGCTTCAAAGGTGTCTTTTATGCTATTGTTAAGGTTTAAAGAACAGACACTCCTTTTCATCGCATATTTGATAAGAAAGTAATTCGGATAGATTACTGGGACTTTTGTACAAATTTTCCATTTGTCATCAGCTAATCGCCAAAAAGGTTGTGCGTCATTGTGTGTTTGACCTTTAGCATTGTGTATTGTCTTAGTCTTTAGAAGGGTGTGATTTAGATAACACGCGCTCTGATGTGTGATAGAGATACGGATTTGGTTCTTTTCTTTAGCTTAACATATGCCAGGGTAATTTTTGAAAAATGAGAACTTTACTCCTCTTGGTGGAACTATCATCAGATTAGATATAATACTGATTAACAAGTGTCTTAAACAGTGCATCTGTTTTTTCTCTTTCCGTTACTGTAATTTGTGTCTGAACCTTCGCAAAAATTGCTAAATAACAGCAGACGCTCGCACACAAATCCTTTCACCTTCAAATTCGACAGGCTTGAAAAAAGTCCAAAATCAAACTATAATGATAATCGGGTTTCAATTTTGAGTCTTGAGAAATTTCTAGAGTTTGATGCATTTTTATTTCATGCAAATCTATAATTGAGTGTTTTTGAATTGATGTGACCCCTGACTAGTCGAAGAAAGGAAACGACTAGATTTTTACCAAATCCAGCTATGAAACAAAAATTTTGACGATTAGCTAAAGCTGCAGAAGACAGGAACGAGTGTATGAGATTTTGGGAACTTTTCAGCAGTTATGATAAATAATAGCTAAGTAACATAAATGCTAAAAAGAGTGAAAAAAACTACGCTTAATACTTTTCAGAGTACTTCTCTATAATTACCATCTGCTTTACTGGATGGATGGAAAATGGAGCACGTATTCTCATTACTTTTAACTCAATCTAGTATAGCTTCTATCACCTCGTTACTTTGCTCCTCACTCCACCACCTTAAAAAGTTTCTTTTATTTCTTATCTCACAATCAGTTCAAATCGCGTATTTTGCGCCGTGTCACTGATATGTTAACACCACTTTACAGTTTTCAGAATTGTCAACAACACGTGACATTGCTAATAATACAGATTTTTCTAATAGCTCAAGCGCCTTACATACAGTCGGACAATCATTTTCGTTGCTTACGAAATTCAAATCTTCTCAAGTGTATATATGCTACTGCATAGTTCTTTAAGTCGAAAGATTACGATCATCTTGTTCACCCACACATTTCAAAACCACAATAAAAGTTTCATGCTAGAGATTAGCTGGCATACCCGGCATCGCCTGGTTCTTCTATCGCTCCCCACTTCTATATGTCAATTCTGTCCCTACACGTGTTTGGAATCACCATGCTCACTCTTCCCCCGTCACTTTTTTAATCAACTCCCATCACCCCACAATTCTGCGAAAAATTAATAATTGCATTATCGAATGGGTAATTTTATTGAGAGTACCCAGTCACTCCTGTACCAAGTTCCAGCGCCAGAGCTTGCAGAAATCAGTAGAAGAAAACAACAATAATGGAAACAAAAATCTTTAAACAGCATGTTTTCTTACCCCCCCCCCCCTCCTCCCCCCACCTCTTTGAACCAGCTTTATTCCATACCAGTTCCCAGCGCTTTACAGTTTGCAAATGACTGATGTTTTCGATAAAGGATATTCGGTAATTTTGACAGCAAATATATTATTAATCGGGATGCCCACTTACCCTACCTCCTGTAAGAAGCCGGTTTTTAAGGTTAAAGATGGTGCTAACTCTAAGCAGGTTGGGGTTTGATCAGAAAACTCAAACTTTTTTTTCAAATTTTTTTTCGAGCATCAAGCACGCATCTCTCTAGAAAACTTAATCTTGATGCTTTGGTACAGGTTGATCAGAGTGTGAGCACAGAAAAACACTATTTCTGGAAAGTGTTATATTTAAAAGCATTTCAAAGCATAGCACTCTACTCTAAAATCCTACGAGTCTCTAGAAAGCGAGTTGGGGCGATCCATAGATAACTATTTTGAACCCATACAAATTTTTAAATTGAGTCTCCACGTCATCAGCCTATGTATGCCTAGCAGCTGCTCTCAAAAGCGATTTTGGCTATTTTCTTAAGTTTGCCCAAAAACGGATAATACTTTGATCAAAAGCGTTTTGTTCTGCGTAACGCTGTACGTCTCCCCCTTGCCTCCACCTTACAAGACCATGTCTGCCCAAACGCTTACCTTTTTGAAAAAAAGAATTTTTTGCAAAGCGATTGCGCTCTAAGTAAGTTTCATCGAATTTCTCAAATTTTGCCCGACCAAAAAGAAACGGATAGTGCTTTCTTAAAAAATGCTCACTCTATAATTTTCAAAGAGATTTTCTTAAACTGTGCATGCGTACTCAAACCATTCGTTTTATGTGATGTCCAGGTCGACCTTTGCACACAAAAGTTATACAGCGTACATTGTGAGAAATGAATGTGTTGAGCGGAACTAACATTGCTTTTTTTTTCGAAAGTTGCGTGATTGAAATGTATGCGCTCCTCACGAGTGAAGTGAATTCAAAGAGTTATACAGGTAAAGAAGCAAGAATTCCGGCGACAGTGTTCCAGAGTAGAAGTTTAATGAGCTTTTAACGTGCGTGTACATCGTAAAACAGTCAAAGACAAGAAAACTTTTGTCGTGATTACCTCTCGCATATTTTAATACATTTGGCGCGCGGGTGCACATTTTTCACACAGCAATTATAATTTTCCTGACGTCAACCTCGCGCTCTCGGCCTCTGCTCCCTCTCGTCGTCATCATGACCATCCCTCTTGCCTCAAAATTTTGGGGAAATTCCACAACTGGCATATATGTAATACAACGTTATAGCCATACATGGAAGCGAACCAATCTAGCAGCCAATTTTTTTCGGTTTCGAGTTTATAGTATAAGAGAAGATTATTGCAAGTTTTCAGGATAACGATGCATTCAGCTGCTTGTTAATCGCTTTAATGTAAACAGCACAGATGAATTTCATGTCTTGAAATTCGATTAATTATAACGAAATTTCTGCATTCAAATTTCTTTGTTGCAAAGGATCATAACTTTAAAACACAGATTTTTGCAAGTTTATAATGTTGAGTAACGAAAGAAAGAACAACAGTAGAACCTAGAGGACAGAGGAACTTTGAGATCAACCAAAAAAGAATGACCATCGCTTCTGATGTCATTGGTACGGACAACTGCTACCCTAGTCATAATCGCGATTGCAAAAACGCTTTCTGTTCTTTAGAATTGCGGCTATTAGCAACGAGTATTTTAGGAACATTCGTTATTAGCACAATAAGAAATTGTATATTACACTCAACCGGAAGAAATTTCGAAAATTGACGGAGCGCTGAATCTTTTCTGACTCACTCAAACAGCTTCATCGCCCGTTCTTCATCTTTATTCACTCTTGTCGGGGCCCGGCACAGATGGTCTAGGGTCAAACTGGACTTCGTTTTTGACGTTAGAAGCAACGGGAATATCGTTTTTATGGGGTCCTGGAGGAAGCGCCAAAGAAGAAAAGCGATAATATGTCAGGTTTTACGAGTTGAATGTGTTCTTTCACAAGCACGCGAATTTCAAACCCAAGACTCAAACAAACAAATTGCTTGTTTACAGCGCAGAAACAACCACATGGCTCCGAATTTGGGCTGTGTTTATACAATATTATTTTAAACCATGTTATGTAAAAAGTTTCAGAAACTTATATGTCCTAATAGCCGTTCCCGAATTTGTTGGTTTTTAGAACACACCAAACAGGGCCCGGCACGAGCTTGTCAAATGACAAGCTGGAAATCGTTTTCGGCAAAAAAAGCAAAGGGGAAATCGTTTTTGCGGGGTCCGGGGCGGAGCCCCGGTAAAAAAATCGGTAGTGCACGTTCTCTGCTTATTTTAACATGTTATGTGCCTCAACATGCGAAGACTGGAGTTCGCGCGCGTCAAACCGCGCCGTCGCTAATTGCCGCACGCGCGACGTCGCTCGAACGAGCTATTTGTAACGGCATACATGACTAGTTCTCAATGTACGCGTCACGGTATGACACCAGATTTTGTAGGCGAACGGAGAGAGGCTAGTGGAAACAAAGTATGAAAAATTATGAAAAACTTATGTGAACTGGACGAGTAATAGCATTTTTTCCAAAGATTTTGCAAAATTGGTAAATGAAGTTGTAAATTCAAATGGCTCGTTTGCAACGCGCAGATGACGATATGGTATGAAACTTGGTACGCACGTGGACACAAGCCTGTAGGAGCTAACTTAGGAGTTTCATTGAAAAGTTATGTGACTGAAGGTTGTGGCAAAGTTTTTTCTGAAAATTTCCCGCTACTAAAGAAATGGAAAAATGGCTCGTTTGCAACGCAGAGGCGACGAAATCGCGCGGGATTCGGTGTGTATATGCGCAGTAGGACTAAGTAACAAAGTATGAAAAATTATGAAAAACTTATGTGAATGAAGAGTTTCCCCAACTTATTTCCAAATTAGCTTGTCATTTGACAAGCTAATGACAAGCTGAGCTTGGCAAAACTCTCAATTCACATAATTTTTCCAAAATTTTTACATAAATCTACTCTACGCCTAAACATTAGTATATACTGAAAATTTGGTCCCAAACCTCCTCCTCTCCCCATTGCTAGAGGCAAAAATAGCCTCAACAGCCCCGTTGTTTAAGGAGAGAAGCGCGCTCCAATCGATATGCGCGAAAACGGCGTCTCTCATTGCTATAACCGGGGTTGCTTCAATATTTTCTTATTTTTTCTACTTGTTTTTCTTTTCCTCGTACACTTTTTGTAACCATAGTAGACTGTTAATGTTTTGCCATGACTTTAAGTGCAGTTTTTCGGTGTCGTTCGATCATTTGCTCTCTGATTGTGCTATAATTTGGTAGGATGTTGAATATGCCTACTACGCGTCCGTTATTGTAATTATGTCCATTTGTTCTATCATCGTAAATGTACTCCAGATTAGTGGACAACGACAAAAAAACGGTGATTTTTGTTTGTTGTGTGCGTATTGGATTTAGAATTTTCAATTGCACCTTCATCATAAGGCTGTTAGACTTAATGAAATAGTTTGCGGCCATATCTATACCAGCATTTGAGAATATCATTCTCAAATGATTCTCATAATAACGCCCCATAGCCATTTTAGTTTGCTTGGCATGGTTCATTCGAGTAGCGAACTAGATGTGATTCGCAACGTTGCTGCCGTTATTCGTATGTGCAGTGAGCAAGTAAGTTTCGAAAAGACTTTTTTCGGGATTTTGCATCCATCTTGTTTCTAACTTGTATTGTCGATTCGTTGACCGCACGAACTGCTCAAACGCTGCGGACCACGCGCGTCGCGGTTGAATTGTTGCAATAGCGCGATTTGTACAATGGCGAATTTGTACTGGAGCAAGCGTTTCACCTCGCTGAGCTTGCTCCGCAGTGATGTCCAGTCCGTGCAGTCAACGAATCGACAATACTTGGTTATATCCTTTTCATTCAGCCTCATGGCTGTATCGTTAAATGTGATGCTGCGCTCATTCAACGAATTTTGATTGTGAATGAAAGTGTGCTCATCGGCGAGTCTGCTGCTGTCACTAAAGTGTTACCTGCCTTATCGTTTCTGTTAACCAATATCTCAACATTTCTGAGGATAGACTTGTTAAAAATGCGCATGGTACTCATTTTTACCTCAGTAAATATTCAAAACATGTACTGTTTTGTGGACCCCATTCTCCCCATATTATCGAAATCGCAAAGTAAAGGAAACGTTTTTCAGCTTGTTGCTTTTGCATCAGGAGTCCCGTAATAGGTAGACTTAATTTGTAATTTTTGGCTGTAGTATTAAGGAACAAGATTTCCCATAAAGGGTCAGCTTGCTAGATCGACTATATACCCAAGACCTATCAATTTTTGATTCACTAGAGAAACTCAGTTCAGCTTTAATAAGTTACCTTTTCAACGTAACTTTTTAAACCTGAACTGGGTTTTCTTTTTACCGTTTATAATAAAGAAGTACAGCGTACTGGGCGCTGAACGAACGCTTTTTGATTTGTCGAATAGGCTTCTTATGAGAGTCATGAGGCTGGTGAGACTCATTCTCCTTTGGCTTTTTTGTCCTCAGTTGGACCTTCTTTCTTTTTTATTGAACTTGTCAGTTGTTTTCTTTCCAGTTTGTCGGGTTTCTCAGCTGTATATCTGGATGTGTTGTTTATACGATTATCATAATGATATTGCAATTTAGCAGTCTGTGACGGGTGATTGTGCGCTCTTGACATCATCGTTAAGGCTTGACACATACCTCGCGTCGGTTGTCTATATGTAGCGGTGGCAGCAACGCATTTGATGCGTATCGATTGCGGCGGAGTGACGCTGCTGCCTTTCGCTGCAGCAGCTAGCACAAAAGGTCATGTCCACGCCTAGCGAGTCATTGAGCCAGCGCTGCTCGAGCTGATCAGCGCTGCAGCTGGGTTTGCAGTCAACTTACGCTCCCTTTCATGAGCTTTTCTCAGCTGCTTGAAGCTGCAATCAGCTGTTTTTGCATGAAACTACGAATTTCTTACCACTCTTCAAGCTGCAACTTTATTCAGTGGATTTTGATCATGATTATTGCCTGAAAGATTCTAATTCTGCTGGGACAGTTAACGGTCTCTACGCTCAAACATCAACCTTTTATATGCTCGTATTGGGGCTACTTTTCCACCTGATGGTGAAAATGAAAACATGTACATAGGACTTTTAAAAGAAACGGAGCATGATTTCTAGGTCTTAATTCCTATTCAAAGTAATGTAATTCAGCGATAGAGCAGTGATTCGGTCAGTTTTTGCCCAAAAACCCAAAAAACAACCGGATTGCAGCGCTGATCGGCTAATATTTAACTGCTCGCGGGTTTTGTCCATACCTTTGCAGTGAGATATGTATCAAGCCTTAATTGTCCTTCCTGCTCTTCCAGATCAGAACTTGGAAGACTTCGTATTTCCTTTGGTCATGGAAGTAGGATTTTCACAGCTGCGATGGCCGATATAAGTGCGCAGTCAGAAGAAGAAAAATATTCACAGCATTCGTTGTTTTTTAAGAGTTTTCTTTCAATGAAATTTTTTTCTTCTTATAAAGCGTCCGCGGCACAATAAGGACCACTTTTTGGGTCAAAGAGGTATTCGTAAACAAATTTTGGGTCAAAGGGGAATTCGTTTTCGAAAACCCCTTTTGACAAGCTCGTGGCGGGCCCTGACACCAAACCAACCAACTGGGTTAGTTCGGAGCATGAATATCGAAGAGTTCACATAAATCTTGGCTCTTTTTGATTTGGACGATTAGAACACTCAAAAATCTATTATATAGTGAAAAGAGCGAATCAAATCATTGCATCTCCTCTTTTTTTGAGCCAAAAGTAATGTAAATCTATGCGTTGATAGATATCGTGCTCCAATCACATGCGGTGTCCTTTGAACTAATTGGCGAAAAATGCAACTCCAGATTGTTGGGGCCACAGATTTGGTTGGGCTAGCAGGTTTTTGGCATTCCAAGCACTAAAATGGTACCCTACCCAATGAAAAGGCCTTAATTAACTCGAAATGTTTTCTTTTTGCTTTTATGTTACACTAGGTCACTCAAAATGCGCTTTTTCCGCTTTTTTATTGTTATTTTGATTGAATAAGGGTTTCCTTACTGATATTTACGTCAAGAGGGACTTCGTAAATTCTCGCGAAGTCATGGGGGGCTTCGTTTCCAAAGATGCTCCAAAGCAACCCGTGCCGGGCCCTGACTCTTGTCTAGTCACTTAACTTCTACTGACTTTCTCTTGTATTTAGAGAGAAAGGAGATTAGCAGCATTAGCTCGATTTTCGGTTGCCTTAGTAAAAATTGAAATATATACCTCCTGTAGAACCTTGTTTCTGAGAATTTGTAGGCAGCGACAATATCAACATGAACAGCAAAAGAAAATATCCACATCAGGTTTTAAATGAAACTCATTGTCTCGGGTACAAATTGCTTCGACACTAAGTGATTGGATGCGCAAGTTTTCTAAGGATATTGAATGGTGATTCATGAGACAACAGCATTTAGACATTTAATCAAACCGCTATTTACTTGCATAGATAAGTTGAAGATTGTTTACACATAGTCCCTACTCTATAAACTTTCCGAAGAAGCAATTCACACAATGGGCCTTGCAGCTATGTTATAACTTCAGTCATTTATACCTTTCATAACCTCATTGAGTTTCTATAATGTTAGCTCATATTTATTCGAAAGGGTTCAGTTAACGGAAGAACTAATTTCTCGATTTATTCTTGCTGCGCAATCCTTTCATCTTTGTGTCTAGAGACTACTGGCATCTTGCAATGAAAATGTATACATATCAGCCAGTGGCGTACCGAGGGGGGGGGGGGGGGAGGGGGTGTCCCTGCGTGGCTAACGCCACGCACCTTCATTTGTAAAATTTTTTTGCCCCCCCCCCCGAGCCGAAAATCTTACGCCACTGATATCAGCCGCTATCAAACCGCTCGCATATTTTGATGTAAGCAACGCAGTAAAGTCTATCTCATTTCGAAGTGAAGAAGATGCAGTTATCGAAACAACCATTTTGAGGTAATCTCGAGCAGAAGTAGGGAGAGGGTTTCAGCTCAGTATTGAGACTGCAGAAATGGAGCGGAGATTATGGCTGAATCGGCCGAATCCGACGAGAAGTAGGAAAGACAGAGTGCTGCTTGGCCATTCTATTGAACGACGACACGGGCTGGACCGGGAAAAAGCTAGTTTTCGATTAAAAAAATTAGTTGACCAGTCATGAGCACTCAGAGAACATTTGCTTTTTCTACTACAGACATGGAAGGTTCGATTCCTCGATCCTTGTTCATATATTATAAATATGATATTATTGAATTGGTGCAAAAATAATGGCCGATTTTCCAAGCCTTTTTCAAGGCAACTTTTTTCCATCAACACTGCTTCCTTTATAATAGACGTAGTGTACCATCGAAAAGCTGTTTTTATCTATCTAATGGTTTTGAAATGGGTTTCCATTTTCATCTAACATAAAGTTACTGAACTTCAAATAATCGCATCGAAACTCAGAATTTCATTGTATCCACTCTCTGGCCGGAATTCAAACGCGTATCAATGGCACTTCTTCGAAGATTCAGTTAATGTATGTAAAAGAAACTGTTTACATTATGTATGCTTAACTGTATTCTTTGAAGTTATCCAGGCTGACATATCGGCGCTTAAACATGGGCTGCTGTTGCGGTCATTTTATGACCCATAATTTCCTTCTGAAGAAGCAATCGCCAAAGCTTTGCTCAATTCTGTAAGCGTAGGGCTAGGACATCCTATTAGCAGTTTTTGCAAAACATCCACCTGTTCAGTACGAGGAAAAACAGAAAATTCTATATTCGGGACTTTGAGGCACACTGAAAAACTGTTGAAAAAAAAGGGGGAAGATTTGAATTTAAATTGTTTTCTTTTTCGCAAACTTCATTGTCCGAATTCTTCCTATTGTGTTTTGCGCTACTGGCTTCTACAAGATAGGCTAGTTATCATTCATACTAACAAACTTTGAAGAAGTTATGAGTTGTTAAAAACAAGATTTTAGCAAAAGAACCGTTTGGTTTTCAATCCATATTTTCCTGCCCGTTAGTGATGTGAGTATAAGTAAATGTGCCCTGTATTGCAGAAGGTTTGCTGCTTCTAATCCTTACCGCATTTGGGAATGTGGATCTCCCAAAAAGTTATAGCACGCCAAAGTGAGAATTCGCAAAACGGCCATTATTTTTGCACCAATTTAATATAATTTTAAACATTATAATATTATTCTTAACTTTTCCAGAACAATTCAATCGTATATAGATAACAATAACTTTTTTGCGCAGGCTTTCAAAACCGATAATAGCAGCGCATCTTGCTCTGCTTTGGAGTTAATGCCTTTGCTTTTCTTTGCAACGGTGATCGTTATCAGAAGGTCAATAAAATGATTCACAAGCGAGTTTTGAGTATTTTATTTATCAGAATAAAACTAATCAAATAATTTCCCTTGTTTTGTTTGCTCATTTCAACAAGCACTTTTGCTGGACTAGGACATCAACAACTTTGTAAATTTGACCTATTTCTGGGAGAAGAGGGCACTCTTTCCCTTCATACCTAAGTTGGAACGTTTGGTTAAATCCTGTACTTCCAGATGCGGATCTGTAGGAAGTATCGAGCACGTACCTATGCTTATCCAGATCCACCGAATTTTCCATCGCAGAAGGTAACTGGAGCCATCCATTTCGGAACATTGGCTTAGATTTTTAGACTCATCCTTGTTCGTCTACAGTCATCTGAGCGCCACGAAGTGTGGAGTAGGTCAACGCGCAAAATTTATCTGGAAGTGCGAGTTTCGACTCCACGCTGTAGTTGCTCTAGCTTCTACGAGATTCTTGGCGCTCAGAGGAGAAACAGACAGCGTGAGATGCAAGAGAGACAACGCACTCACCTTCAAACTGAGGCAGCTGCTCTTCGAGAATGAGTCACCAGCCACAGCGAACAATAGCCATGTGGAGCACTTTTCTGCTAGTGACAGCATCAACGAAGTTCATAACCCCGTAATCGCCTTGTAATGCATGTACTATTCGAATGTCAGCAACTTTCACTGCGAAATTAAACCTTTTGAGCAAGCTTCTCATTGTACTTCTCTTTTAGAAGTGATGTATGCGGTTACGGTACGGCACAGCACCCTCGCATTCAGCCAAAACGCCGACAGCGGTTCGTTCCAACATGTGAAACCTCCAGTCCGACGTCGATCCTGTTTGAAGATAAAAGCCCTTGAGCCTGTTCATAAGTTTGTCTCATTGACACGTCGTTTAATGTGCTCAAAGTTTTATTTTCTCATTTTTTTTCATTACTACATCTGACTGTATCATCATGTTCTTGTAATATAGGATACTGTTTTTCAATCTGTGACGATGTGTACAGTCTGCTCCAATCTCAACCAGGCCAAAGTTGACATGGCGGGAGTCCGTGTGGCGAGGGTATTGCGTCACGTCTACGGTTAAATAGTCTGTTCTCTCCTCAATCTCTTCCCTCTTTGCGACAGCACGCGTATGCAGCGCAAACCCCTAGCGCTGCCAGCGCGCAAACTCAGTCGACTTTTCGGCCTGATCCCGATTGGGGCAGACTAAAGCTCTACTGGTAATAGATTTTCTGATGTGCTCTCTATAGACTTTCTCCAAGTTTATAGTGTCATATAATGTAATTAAATCATTTCAATGCCAACACACTTGATTCCCGATTTTACTAACTTAATGTAAAGTATTTTCTAAAGCAGAAAAATAATGGTTTTTGGATTCTGGCCAGAAATCACATCAAAATCGCCGTGCTAGCGGCGTGAGGACAAAAAATTCGCCCCAGTGTCGCGAGCACAAAAATGTTGCGCCAGCGGCGTGAAATCATACAGCACACTATCTTCGCGAAGGTTAAATTTCTGTACCAGCGGCGCCTAACAGCGTACCAGCGGCGCGAATGTCGCGCATCACTCAAGCGCATTCTGCGGACAAACTGCCATTGTGGGTTCCGCTCGTACGCTATTCACGCGGCTCTTATGGAACGAATGTCAAAATATAAAGAGTAAATTTCATGCTATGAACATCAGCCTGCTTTCCCTATCTAAAGGGTCCACGATTCCGAACAATCGTCTGTTTAGCGATGTTTATTCCTCTTTCAATCATGGCCTTAGGTTTCGATATCTCCGTTTTAGACAGAAAAACATCGCTTTTCGAAGGGTATATGTCAAAAATAGCGACAGCTGGCAATAGTGGCACCCTGCGTGCCTGGGTGTCAATAAACGGTACACATGTAGCACCGCCTCAGCAACGGACGAGCTCACGCAGTCACCACATTTTGTAGCGGTAAATGCCAAAAGCATTGCTCTTCTTTATTCAAGCTTTATGTTGAGGCTTTTGTTACTTTCTAATGATGGATAATCGGCAATCACATCGCTATAAACCCGCGATAGAAATGTTTCGAACACAGTTCAGCATTTGAGTTATGTAAGATTCCAACTTGATGTATGAAACGAACTTTATTGATAACAACCTGAAGTTTGAATCATTTTTCTCAATTGTGTAAATGAGTGGGGGCGGGCGGTTCTGCGCGCGAACAGCTGGCAGCTAATGGCTGGCAGAGCTCTCGTTATTCTTGGCCGCCACCCCTTTACCAAAAGTGGGTATAGACGAAATATCGCTCTGCCACGGCCGTCTATTTCCGTGCAGATTGCACGGAAAGCGGGGCTCACTTAGCCTTCGAGGAAGATGGAGATCCGTTAACCATAATTAGACATACAAGATGAGTTTTATTATGGCCAGATATGAATCAAAAAGTGAGAAAAGTATTTGCGCCTCATTCTACGTGTTTACCAATGCTAGATTACAGATTTGATTAATTTTTGAATTGCTTTTATTGGTACAACCAGTGGCGTGCCGAGGGGGGGGGGGGGCGCCCCCCCCCCCCGAGAACAAATCGCGAAATTTTTGAGAGTTACTCACATGGGTTATAAAATTGTGCAAATGACTTGCCTGCACTTGTAAATAATTAAAATAATTTTTAAAATTTTTAAATTCAGTTTAGCCTTATAAAAAATTTTTCGAGGCAGGTTCCGAGCCTTTCCGAGCAAAAAAAAATTTTTTGTCCCCCCCCCCCCGAGTCGAAATCCCGGGTACGCCACTGGGTACAACCACATAGGAATGGTTCAGCTCGGGAGTATCAAGTGGAGATGTTTTGGCTCCATCACGGTGGCGCACCTAAACTACTGCAAATAGGACTTTTGACTGTTCTATCGAGAAGTGCTTGCATTGCACGAAAAGCTATACAATCTTAGTCTATACTGTGGTAGACCTTCTATGTAAGGTAATCCTTTATGAGTCCATAAAAGTAGATATAGAAGCTCTACAAGTCATAGTTTCGACTATTGAAAACAACTGTCTTTCTATTCCCACACCATAAGGCAATAAGTTTATATCATTTCAATTTAAGCCAAAAAGCCGCCATTGTCCTCGCGCTCAGAAAATGGTTTAATTGTCACAATCGGTCTCATTTCCTTCATTAAGCATTTTTGAATATTTATAGATAAGCTATTTGTCATGATGAATTCATAGAAGCCCATACTGACAATGACTAAAAAAGTAGAAGAATGGAAAATTCTGCGCCCGGGTTATAAAAAAAATTGACTTCTTATGTTGCAGTTTTTTGACTGTTGTTGTGAAATCACGATAAATGTCACAAAATCTTGAGTTTTTTGAGTTTTTAGTACGAATCACCTCAATTTCTTCTTACTTCATTACTTTTACTTTTACATTTCTGCAGTTCTTCAGTTCAACGTATGGAAGGAGGAAAGCTAGATATGTCGCCTAGGTATGCTGTGCTCATTTTGCGTCTATAGAATAGTACACTGAGAGAATGGCAATGAGTCAAAAATATTTACACCCATTCTGAAAACAGGTAGTATTAAATGACATTGTTTGGAAGCAGATGTGTACAAAGGGAAATTATCAATATACAGGATGTCCCAAAAGTATGTATACACTGTTTGCGTTGATATCTCTTTTCCCAAGAAGACTTTTGCTTATCTCTAAGCACCATTTTATAGAGCTGGCTTCAACTTAGATACACAGTTTGGAGCAAATCACTGGTCGCTCTTCATTACTGTAGGATTACGGTAGAAAATTCAAGAAGAGTTGTGAGCAATGAAGGACCCTATTTCGCCTCAGGAAGCAAACCGAAGAACCAGAGAACTTTCATGCTAGGCCAACAGCCCTAAAACCAAATATGATGCTTGCACATTACCGCAATGCTTTCGTCATGAGTTATGCCAGGTATACCGCGAAAGCTGGGCCTGTAGTAAACCCCCCGTATCTGCTGACGTATAGCTCGGAGTCTGCCGTGACATGTGCTGACTACCATGGAGCGAGGCAGGCAAGGCGGCTATCCTTTATCATTGCCGGCGAACGCAATCAATACGAAGCGCCAGGGTAGTCCCACTTTGTCGCTATATATCGCGACATATCGCGACATATAGCGACATATTGCGACATGTCGTGACGGACGAGACGGCGAAATACTTTTTCCATCATGGAGACGCAGAGACATAGCGCAGGACTAGAGCTCGACTACGCCAACCTCGCACTAGGTCGCACGTGCACAATGGCAACAATACAGTAAGGAAAAAAAATAGAAATAATCAATTGTGCATGCGCACAGCTCGCTTATTCAGCCCAAATTTTTCGTTCACTTTGACATGCAGCGTTCTTAATGTTTTTCTTTTTTCTATCACCGTGTACAGTTACCTATCGTTGTTGTCGTTTATGATTGTAAGAACCTTCGATTTTGTGCATTGGAGTGTTTGTCACATCACATGATCATCTTGTTGGCCGTCCTCTGGCTGAGTTTTACAGGAGAGCAAAACTATGGGCAAGCTATATACTGTCTGATGGGGCTAAAAAAGCTGCATCAGCTAGTGTATAGTTTGCCCCACAATGTCCCCGCATTTAAGCTTTTAACGTCCTCTGAAGCTGAAGGCGTCATTCGGGTGACGCCTGTTTGTGCAGTCACGCCTATTACGCGGCAGCGGCACGGCGTCAGCCGAAAATGAACGGAAAGGTCATAAGAGACCATTTTGTGTGTTGTTTTTTCACATTTTTGTGTATTGTAGGTATTTTGCGGGGCAAGGGTAACTGAAAGACGGGCTTGACCCTCGTCCCTTGCTATTTCCCGGGGCAGTCTCGTCAAATCGATGCTTGAGACTACCCCGAGGGCGGGAAGGGCTCGTCTATGTGCAAAAGACGCGTGTGGACACCAATTGGACCACCCTGTCATCTTTAAGGCAAAATTGTGACTTGCGTTTGCCCCAGCAATCTCATCGAGGGTGAAATGCTTATTGAGAAAGGAAAGGAGTAGGGTAGTGCTGAGAGTTTTATGTTTTTTTGAATTGATATGCATAGTTTCAGTATGCTTGATTGCGTATGGATGCGTGTGAGTGCGTTTGCGTGTGATAATCTTCTATGTTATTCTAGTTCCTAGTTTTTTAGGGTTTCATACAGGACAATGCGACTACC
The DNA here is from genome assembly GCA_958299035.1 of Cylicocyclus nassatus. Classification (NCBI taxonomy): domain Eukaryota; kingdom Metazoa; phylum Nematoda; class Chromadorea; order Rhabditida; family Strongylidae; genus Cylicocyclus; species Cylicocyclus nassatus. The sequence continues at coordinate 51,685,596 of CATQJL010000112.1, read as the reverse complement.
CATCTCGTAGAGGACCTGGAAGTCAGTGTCATCGACGTCTCTGTAGATTTCCGGAGAAAGAGGAATGTACCCGAGGACGTCATCGTCATCTCCTTTATTGGTTGTCGGAGTCGTCATCGGAGACACAGCAAGCTGCGGAAGGAAACCATCAACCTAGAGAATCCTCGGATTTGGAAGATCTAGCACGGGACAGGAGAAGATCTCGAGACTATTTTCGTGATTATCACTATCAACCGCGCAAACATAGAGGATATCGCAGCAAGCCACATACTATTCTATAATTTGATCCCCAACCTGACATGTACATTTTGTACTAGTCAGAGGATTACCAAACGTTTCTCCTTCGCCGGTACCCGTACAACACCATCGTCGGGATATCATCAGTCTTCTACATCAGATGCCGGAAACATCGAGGACGTTGTAAAACGCGAAGTGGATATGTGAACTTTTGTCCCGTACATTTCGCCCTATATACCCACAGGACTACCACTAGTCCCAGATTTCTAGTCTTACAGCTCGCCCACATGTTGCTACTGTGATTTCCTGCTCTGTTCGTTCCATGAACGTGGTCAACAGACTGACTATTACGCACCAGAAGATCGTGCAGTCTTTGGAGTTTCATTGCCAGTGTCCCAAGAGGCTCAGGGTAAGATCAGAGTGATAAATCTATCTGTAGAGACTGTTCAGGCCTTTACAATGGATTGTTCGTGGATATGGCTAACAAGGAAACGATACTCAATGTCCGTGGCTTTTCGAAAAGTGATTCATACTATTACACTCGTCTTCGAACGCTGATTCCGAATCTGCCTTCCGTTTCTGCTAATCGTTTCTCTAAAAAAAGTTATGGGGGAATTTCGAGCCAAGTTTGGCTGCTCAAGGGAAATATGGTCATTGGAACGGCTTCTACCGCAGCCACTTTCTGGTCTAGTGGTTAGTGCGATAGCCTTATAAGTTGATGCAGGTGTAGGTTCAAATCCTTTTGTGTTTTTACTTTTGCATTACCTCAATTAAGCTTCTTCGAGAAAATTTACTTGAACTATGATCATTGAATACAATTTAGCGCAAATACTAGTCATTTTTTCCAAATTTTTACATTTTTTGAAGAGTAAGGGCGTTCACTTAGCTCGATGATGCGAAAGAAGGTTAATTGGGGCAATGCAAAACTGGAAAACACAAAAGGATTCGAACCTGCAACTACATCCACTCACGAGGCTATCGCACTAACCATTAGACCACAGTGCACCGTCGGCGTGGGCGCTCCGATCCTATTCCACGGAACAGCCAGAATCCGCGCGATCCATTATAACATTTTTGAAGCGATTAGCAGAAACAGAAGTCAGATTCGGAATCAGTGTTCCAAGACGAGTGTAACGATATGCATATCATCTCAAAAGGCCACGGACACCGAGTATCGTTTCCTTGTAAGAAGATCTTGCTCCTTGGAAGTCAGATGGTTGACCCGTGGACTACAACCAGCCATGGAAAGTCAGTATTCATCTAGTAATCCTCCAGGAAGATCGGAAGGTACGGTGTAGGACTTCGACTTTGTTTTCCTAATCGTTACCATCACCTGCGTGGATAGGAGGTTATTGTGGAGATTTGCTTTCGAGTTTACGTCTGGCTTACGTTTCTGTTCCTGTGAGAAACTTGATACACCATCTATCCCTATCGGAAGACTTTGGAGTACGACAATTAGAATTCCAGACTGCTAAGGAGTGTAATTTTGTCAGTACTGTTGAATACTAAATGTCACGATAACATCTAGTGATGCCCACAGAATCCGTGGTAGCAACAAATAGGTTTTAGAGCCGATGAGACTTCTTTGGGTTTTCTGAGTCCCTTGTGGCTTATTGTGTTTGGATCGCTTGTTAGAATAGCCAAATGGACTAAGAAACCCAAATGATTACCCCACACTTGTAGGAACGCTTGGTTTGCGCATCCCGGATGATGTGGTGAACAAGTGTTGCTACTTGCGCATGTTTCAGATTTCAGCGACCTTATACTGCAAGGCACGATTTGGCATCCAGAGACTTCGCATTTTGACATCTTGTTCGACCACATTTTTCAGACTCCTAGGTTATACTTCATCGGACTAATTCGATCGAGCCAACGAAGTCATCTGCCCACAACGACGTGAACCTTCCATCGACATCGGTCACACTGTTTTGCTCCTGAAGACAATCTATGGACAAAAGGCGCTTGGTCCGACGGTGGAGACAAATTTCTGCCGTGCATATTGGATTACCTTTCGACAGTCGATTGTGAAAATCGAAGATCGTTGTGGACATTGCAACCCTGCTAATAACACCAGAGCGGGGTTAGGAGTTGCGATGTGATGCAAGTTGCGGTTTGCTGCCCTTGGAAAAACCGACTTTGCCTTGTTTAGGATTGTTGATCTCTCCACATTCGTGTTTGAACATAGTCCTCACGAAACTTCTGGATTTCGTCTACTTTGTTTGCTGTTAGGATCGTCGCAAGGAGTATTGCCTAGAGGACTTTGCTCATACACGAACACTGTATAGATTCCACAGTGTCTATGTGAACGTTTTTGCCTTGAGCGATTCAAACGCATACGGCGAAAACACTCACTAGATACCTAATCTCACCAAGCACGCTCTCTATACCACAAATGCCCTGGATTTGTAATCCCACAGACCCATACTTCCTACTACGTCTTATACCACTATCAAGCCCCACCATCAGGAGATTTGTGGGTTTCGGTTCGATCATTGCGTATTGCGCTGTAGATTGCTTCCCTCTTTGCATTGATTACATCAGTTAGTTGTCGTCATCTGAATGGCAATTATTCGAGAACACCGGAACGACTGTGGAAGGAACGGATTTTTGGGTGTACGCAACTGGCTGCGTGATTGCAGAGATGTGGCAAGTGAGAATTGTGAATCGTCACTCAGCATACTATCCTTTACCCACTTTTCAGCGACTTCGTGACGACAGTTAACACCATGTGTCAATCGTGGCGACATTATCGACTATACCCATTTGGAGGAAGACGCTATTAACACCTACCTGTCTATACTTGATAGATGGATAACATCGGCAGATGTGTCGTCAGGAAGTTTCTTTTGATACGTTCGTCACTCGTTTTAGCATTTACAGGACGATGGGAAGATTACTGCTGAGAAAGATACTTGTGGATGCGCAGAATTGGAACAGTTATCCCTTCGGCGCACAACATCTAAACGACGAGAGGATATTACGCGATTTGAGGTTCACTTGGTCCATTTTTTTTCGAATTCTATGTTTAAGCCCCACAAGTGTACGATTCACATAGTCACATATGCCTAAGGTTACAATCTTGTCAACTGCGCAGAACAACTAGCTCACAGAATGGTGAAAAAGGAAGTTGTGGTCCAACCTTGTATTTTCGATGACACTTCAATGTGTAATCAGCAGAGAGTGTTTAGTGAATATATTACTCTATTCCACAGGGATGCAGTCTTTGGTGAAGACGCAGTCCCCTAAGTCCACAAGCGCCTGATAGCGCTCTTCTATGTGACTGTCGCGGTTTCGCATCGCCTTTTGGCTTATGCGTTTTCGCTTGACTTATGTCGCACTCCACAGAGCACGATATTTATCGCGCTCCTCTACGCGTCGAAGAAGTCTGAAGGTCCCGTCGCGATCGTCGTGCAGTCATCATGTGCAAAGATTGCGTCGTGTGGCTGCTAGTTGCGATTTTTCTATTTTTTCGTCTATTGTGATTCTCTTTCCTTTCTTTCTTTCTTTGTTTTCCTTTCATTCTATGGTGGGCCATATCTTTCATTTGTCCTTTGTTTTACAGTTTCTTGCTTCCCTTTCTGTCTCTTCAACTACAATTCGGATGGCTCACACTTTTTGGGTAATCTTCTCTAATCTTCTTATATTCATTCACTCTTCCTTTATTGTTTTTCTTTCTTCTATTTTTGCGCTGCTTGTGTAGGTAAGGTTAGTTGCGAAATTTAATATCGTGCGCACTGTTTTATCTACACCTGTAGCTCACCTTCTGTTTATCTTACTTCTCATACTTAGCTTTTTCTAACTCCTTTCCTTTCTTCCTCGCATGTATCTTATTTTTCTATTCACACCTTTCTTTACGACCCCGCGCGTTGCCACCCACTAACATCCACAAATGTCACGACCTGTTCTATATCCCCTTTATCTAATTAACACCTCTCTTTCTTCGTCTTTTATTTTCTTACCTTTGTTCCTGTTCCTTTTCCTCTCCCTTTCATTCTTTATTCTTTTACTAACCCTCAAAATTTGTCTGTTGTGGTCATTGTGGCGCGCCTTCCCTTTCCTCTATCATTCTCTCCAATTATTTCAGGGTAAGGCGATAAGGTAGACTGACCATCTACACAATGACGATTTGGCGTACGAAGACAAGAAGAGGCGAACCCGTATCGAAGTCCCAGCAGTATCGGGGACGGAAGAGATCTTATTCGAGGTCGCCATCAACTTCATCGGAGAGGAAGCAGGCACGAAGGGCAAAGCCGAGCGAAAGCCCGGCTCAGTCCGAGCTGCTAGCTGAAGTAATCCATGAGCTTGCGATCACGCGAGCTCCGGAATCCTCTCGCTCCACAGAGGCAAAGCCTCCAGTCACTGAGGAAGCCCACACTCGAGCACTCACCATGCTCGAGCTTATTTCAGCTATAGCGAATGGACGTGACGTCACCGGAGACTTCCCGTTTCAGGCCGAGGAAGATCCAAAGACGACTGTAGTGCCGAGAGAGTATCGACCAGCTGTCCAGTTACTCCATCAGATGACCATGGCACTCTCTACGGACTACATCTTCAGTTCGGCGCAGCTGAGTCACGCAGATCTTGTTGTTCTTGACAATTTTATCCACAAGGACTTCTTCGAACAGGTTCAGGTTAAGTCGATCCACCCGCAGGAGAGGCAGGAGTTCGGAGATAGTTCCTCACACTTGAGTGCTCTACTCATTTCTGGCTCTATGGAAGGACTTGTGCAGATGACCGCAGATGCCACCAACTATCTGCAGGAACTTAGTCGTAGGCCGCAGCCAGGTCCAGAAGACATTATCAACCGCATGGACATTCTCTTCACGAACATCTACAATATCAACTTCCGCCGATACAACATTTTAAGAGAAGTCATGCGTGTGTTGTACCTGAGACCTGAGCAGATCCAGTCCAGAGTTGATCTCCTGGCCAAAAATGACATCACATCCCGCAAGTTGGAGACTACCTCCATGCAGCGAACTTGATCGTAGCGCAACTGTCAATTGTGCACGAGTGCTACCGTGTAGTTCTCAAGGAACAGCTGCAAGCCAGAGGTGTTGTAGACCCCATACTACTACCACCACCAACCACAGTGACTCCAGCCGCACCGCAACTTCCGAAGCCACGGAAGAGGAAGACCAAACCCAGGCCACAGCCGGTACAGGCACCTCAATTTCCACCGCCACAGCCGCCACCTAGCATCCTGCAACACACGGTTCAGGAACTGCCTCAGCGGCCTTCCACTTCCACACCTGCAAAGGGCGCTCGAGGCCATCGTCCATCAGGAAGGTTCGACAACGTCATCAGTCCCTTCTACGCCCCTACAACGCCCTGGCGCCCCCCAGGATGGGGCCCCACCGCCCATTTCCCAAAGGCAACCTGAGCGGAGAGGAGAGTCCAGGAGAAGAATTCCAGAACGGCGTGCAGGCCGACGGGCAGAGGAAACCACTTGCTGTCACTTTTGTAAGAAACGACACTCGCTTTCGAGATGTGACGTCTATCGGCGACTGAGTAGGAAGATGGAGTTGAACGCGACACGAGGAGGTTGTTTCCTCTGTTGTGCCAAACACGCTGAAGAGGACTGTCCCCACCGCGGAAGGGAATGCAGGAGATGCAAATCCACGGAACACGAAACGTCTTTCTGCTTCGAGAACCCGCATGGAATTAACGATATTGGTCGCTTGGAGTATGGTTTGCATCTCGAGCAGTATAAGGCCTTAGCGGAAATGAACCGGCGAGGGGCAAAGATCAAGAAATCGACTCGCAGGTAAGTTGCCTTTTCCACATTTTCCGTTTTACCTCATTTGTCTTTTTTCATCCTCAATTTACGGTTTTCGGGGTGAGCCTTAAGCTCACTCCCTTGTTTTTTGTTGTCAACTTTATTTTAGGTTGACTATGGCGCACTCATGGAGAGTGTTGCTTCTTGGTTTCTCCCCACTATGCTGATCTCCCACAACTCACGGTTTTTTAGTTTTTCTTTTAGTTTTGCTTTGTTTTATTTTTGTTTGTGTTGTTTTCGGCGGACCTTAAGTCCGCCTTGTGTGTTGTTGCCAACTTTGATTTAAGTTGGCAACAACACACGATGTCCACACTTTGCGTCTAAGCCAAGGCGGATTCAGAAAGTGCATGAATTGCTCTTTCCATCAGATTTTTAGCCATGCAAAATTGTTATGTTAGGAAGAAGTTATGATTTTATGAAAATGGTGGGACAGAACTTTTGGACCAACCTAATATATATATTAGGTTGAACCGAAAGTTCTGTCGCACCATTTTTAAAAAATCATAACTTCTTTCGGTCATGACGATTTTGCGCAATTCAAATTTTGCCTGAAAGCGTAAAGCATGTAGTTTCCAAAAGCTTCCTGGAGGAGTTTCCGACATGCTCAGGTGGCAGAGATAAAAATGAAAGAACGCGATCATCCGAAACTCGGAATTTTTAAGCAAGAATTCTAGAAATTCAGAAACAGTGCGATAAAATCCAGAAGAGCCATTATCCTAATTTTTCTTACGTTTGATTACTATCTGAGTCAAGTTTGTGCTGATCGAGCCCTTCTTTCAAAAGTTATGATTTTTTGAAAAATAATGCCGAAAAATTAATTTCCTAAGAATTCTTAAGATATGGATTTTTTGGCATTTTTTTTCAAAAATTCATAACTTCTGAAAGAAGACCTCGATCAGCATAAACTTGGCTCAGATAGTAATCAAATGTAAGAAAAATTAGGATAATGGCTTTTCCGGATTTTATCGCACTGTTTCTGAATCTCTAGAATTCTTGCTTGAAAATTCCGAATTTCGGATAATCTCGTTCTTTCATTTTTATCTCTGCTACCTGAGCATGTCGAAAATCCCCCGGGAGCTTTTGGAAACTACATGCTTTATGCTTTCAGACAAAATTTGAATTGCGCAAAATCGTCATGACCGAAAGAAGTTATGATTTTTTAAAAATGGTGCGACAGAACTTTCGGTTCAACCTAACATATATTAGGCTGGAAACTAAATTTTGCATAACTGGTTTCATAACTTCACTCTCTTTGGATATGGTGCACTCAAACTTTGGCATTATGTAGAAGGCAATGTGAGCTACAAGTGAGCAAAAAATTTTGTGAATTTTGAACACGAAATAGAAAAGTTTCAGGCGTTTTTCGAAAACTAATGAAATTTGAGAATTTTTGGGGTTTCAAGTTAAAATGAAGCCTTTGGCAGCCTAGACCATGCGCAGTAATCCGGATTCGTCTATAAATTATTGCTGGAGGTTGGCTCCTTTGGGCTAGTAAGAAGGCATGTCGAGATTTGGCGTCCTCGTAAACTCGAACGAGTCGATGTACGCAAGAGCTGTTGGGGACGACTGTCAATGACTAAAGAGTCCGAAGCTCAAATTCCGCCGAGACTTTTTATAGTAAGGTTATTTGACCTGCCAAACGCGAATATCACATTCATTTGTTGATTCAACGCCTCTTTCCTTGTTTAGGGTGAGATCCCATACAGTCCACCTACATTATTCTTATAAAAAACCCTTATCACGCAATTTCACTATCGTTTTCGTAATCAGCATGTTGGATAACACCCCTATGCCAAGTTTCAGCCAAATCCGTCAAACTTTGAATTTTTCCCCTTCATACCATGCACCTACCGTAACCCTCACTGCGACGTCAAAATTTGGTAGAACAGCGGCTGCGTTTGTAGCTTACATAATAACCAACGCAGGGGCAAAATTTGAATGCGCCATGTTGAGTGAGAGGAAAGTTATGAGACCAGTTGCAAAAGTTAGTTTCCAACCTAATATTAGGTTGATTCATAATTAATGCACGTTTTCTATACTTCAACTTTCAACCGAGATAATTCTTCTTTGAAAAAACATTTTTGGGCGCAATAAAAACTGCTGTAACCACCAAGTCAGTGGCTATAAAATAGATACTTTTGCGTGACTGTATCTATTACAAGAAAGATTTTCTGGCCTGAAGATTGCCAACAACTTTTTTCAGAAGCCTTTACTTTGAAAGAGCATAACTTATGTTGAAATAAAGTAGGATAAAGCAGACTTCGCTCATCGTGTAGCCAAGGATCTCTTGAGCAGTAATGCCAAGTTTGGATTTTGCGGAAAATTTTTGAAAGAAAATATCGCGAAAAGGTCGAAAGTACTCACTTTTTTTGGCATCTCGGCGGGTTCAAAAATCAATCATTTTTGAAATTATTTCATTTTTCTCCGCTGGAAAGCGAGAAAACCCTAGCGTTTTTCTACCATCAACTAAACTAGGTCTACCCTTGCTGGATAGTGAAAAAGACCTGCAATCGCTTTTTTACTTCAAAGTTTTATATGGCACGAAAGAGTCGCGACGATTATTCAAATTGGCAATTGAATTTCTCGGCTCAGAATTCATGGAAAATTTTGTTCAAATAGCATCTTGTAGCACAAAGTTTCCTAATCCTTATGCAGATTTTTTGAAATTGATACGGCTATTCCTCATGGATTTAGGGCAAAAAGAGTGAAAAGCAAAAATTTTGAAATTTAGTCTCTTTTATTTGAAGGCCCAGAACTTTGAAATGAAAGGAGAGTTACGAAAGCGAAGGGACGCATAAGAAACTAGAAGAAACGCTCTTTTAGATAGCCTAAAAAGTTTTTGAGGAACTTGATTACACATCAAGTACCAGCTCCTGGAAGAAAAGGTGAGAAAAACGTGCATTAATTATGAATCAACCTAATATATATATATATATATATATATATTAGGTCGTTCCGAAAGTAATGTCACTTTTTTTCAAATGAACGCCACATTTCCATTCGATGCAGCATTTTATCCCCTTTCTAATGGTTGTAACTTCATTGCATAATAACCATCGAGCTCTCGAAAAATTACCAAAATCTGCGACTCATGCTTTTTGCTATGGTCAAGTTCTGCCATTTTTCAGAATCTTTGTACCTATTCTCCGAAAAAGCACAAGTGACAGGTAGATAGAGCAAACTCTGTAGGACACAGAATGGTTTTTTTTCCTTAGCTTGCTACTTAGAGTTTCTGGAATTAGTTTTTCAATGCCATCAAATTCCATATTTCGTCAGCTCAAGCTTCACAGAACAACAACCGGCAAGCAGCTCGGGTGTCATTCGACGCAGCTTTCTCTCCTCTTTTTACCAATTGTTTTTTGTTTCCGATTCATCAAGTTTTTCGGAATAAATTCATTATAATTCAGATTTTCCAAGGCGCCCCAGGCTGTACCCGGAATTTTCGAAAGTTGCTAATCGGAAGCGGTAAACGCTCATTTGCTTTGTAAAGTTAGTGTCAGACCATAAACCATCTTCGTAAGTTTCAAAATCCGACGATTTAGTGGTGTTTGATGCATTTGTGTCTGAAACGAGTCTGCTAAAATCGATGGTTCTATCAAAAAATCTATATAAAAATTATGACGAGCTCTGGAAGGTGGAAAAAAGTTGTGCTGTTTCCTGTAGGGTTTGCTCTATCCATTTTTTACTTGGACTCCTTCCGAGGGTTATTGTAAAAGTTTGGAAAATTTGTGAAACTTGGCCTTCTCAAAAAGCATGGGTCGCAGTTTCTGGTAATTTTTCAAGAGCTTAGTGATTATTATGCAATGCTTATATATCAGTAGAAAGACAATGAAATGCTGCATCAAATGCTTCCAGAATCACTTACATATCTTTGTTCCACGAGATGTGGCGTACGTTTAAAAAAAAGCGACATTACTTTCGGAACGACCTAATATATACAGGGTTTCCCAAAAAAAATGTATCGAACGTTTAATCGTTAATATCTCTCTTCCCAAGAAGTCTTTTGCTTTGCTTCAGGTACCGTTTTGTAGAGCTGGCTTCAACTTAGATTTGCATTATAGAACGAATCACCCGTCTTTCATCATTACTGTAGGATTACGGTAGAAACTTGAAACATGTGGTGTCAATGTGAAAAAAGCTGCCGTTTCAAAATTTTTCAAAAAATGTGAAAACTTGTGTAATAGGGTTTTTATGGACGCTGAGTTTAATACTCAACTATTCACGAGATCAGAAGCCTTCTAAACGGTGTAACCGCACTTTTTAGGAACATTGAAAAAATGGCCGCTACCTCCTACCTGGCATAACTCTTCAATGAAGCATCATAATAAGTTGGGAACTTTACAGTTATAATCAGCAACTATAAAAGTTTTGAGGCTGTTTTCCTTTTTGAGGCAAAATATGGCCTTTTACTGCTTGAAACCCTTTTCGAAATTTCTACCGTAATCCCACAGTAATGAAGAAAGATGAGTGTTTCGTTCTATAATGAAAATCTAAGTTGAAGCCAGCTCTACAAAACGGTACCTGAAGCAAAGCAAAAGACTTCTTGGGAAGAGAGATGTTAACGATCAAACGTTTGATACATTTTTTTGGGACACCCTGTATATATATCACAATTTCTCAAAATTTTTTCGTATATGTAATCTTGTGACCAGGAATGTACTTGAAAACTTTTTTTTGCAACTTTCTTGAGTTTTTTCTTGAGTTTCTTCCCAAATCCGGCCTTCAGCAACGTTCACAGCAGAGAAAATCTATAAGCATCAAAGTAATGTACAGGTAAGTTCAAGGAGTAAATTCGCAAACTAAGTCATGTCTTTCTTCTGAGAAAGTAAACGGTACATGGAGCGGTTGATTAAACGACAAACAAGCGAAACTTCTTTGACACAACTTGACATAGAAACAAATGATCTTCTAGTGCAAGGGAAATTGTGAGATTACAATAACCTTGATTTTTCTGCTATGTAAACCTAGGCATTTGTAAGAGACAATGTTGCAGATTATGTCAAAAATAAAACCTCATAAAGTTGTATACAATATACACACTCTGCCATCAACTATTTCGCCTGTTCAACTATAAATTCATCAGCTTTTTCTTCTAAAAAAAATATCGGTAACTGCTTTTTCAAAGGAGAAGCAAACAAAGCTTGCGTTTGATCAAGTGGCTACCCAAAAGTTCCCGCTTGTTAATTTTACTCTACTACAAAGCATAGTTCTTTGTACTCTTTAAATTGCCACGTATATATCTGTTGTCATACGTGGCAGAGTTGGTGGCGAAAGATTACAAAGAACAACTTGCACCAGAGGGTGAATAAGTTCACTTCAGATGTTTGCAAATGCTCCGCTCAACGTAACCGGCGAGGAGACGATAGCAAGGCTGATTGAGGTTTGCTGTGAGAGTGCGAAAGTGCATAAGAAAACCCTTCAAATCATTCAATATTCATGAAAGCGCATTTGACATCTTTCAAGTAAATGACTCCTTCTGTATTGCAGTAGCCGAATATTTTCAAGAGGCGGATTAGCTTTGGTTATACCTATACACTAAATATGTTCCACACGTATGATACCTACGTCTGCTGTTTTTCAATTCACGAAAAAATACTGTGAGTTCCATAGACTTGCAAAGACCATTTGAAGTTAGATGTACATGCCAAGCGTGGTATGTTATCCTAATCTCAAATCCGACATTAGCATAAGAACGCTTCTGTGAAAATATTAAGTTGGCCCAGTTGTTAGCGCCATTTTTTCGAACTTATAGCTTCTTACATTCCGAACTATTTGCTTTTCCGAAAGTTTGAACCTATCTGAAAGAGATAATCATGCGCTTTACAAAAGCATTTGAGGTACTTTCTAACTAGGTCCTTTCAAACAAGCAGTGATAGAAGTTTACGAATAGAATCTGTAGGGTTGCCAAAAACGTGAACCAGGGCTCGGACGAGAATGGCTGATAGTTATCTGTGAAGCGGCCTTTGCCGCTTTGATTTCACTATTTTCCCCTGATCACCAACTGCGCAGGCTATTTGATTAAAGCGCGTTTTTCTCAAAGGCCGAGACTCGTTTGTTCATGTAGCAAAGAGGAGAAGAGAAGTTAGAAGTCGCTTCCATGATGACTCAAGTGCCAGAATTCTTGCATTACATACAAAATTTTTATATTCCAATCTGCAAGCTCTCAAAGTAGGTACATGGACTCTGCATGAAGCGAAGCTGCCTTGTTCATGCCTTGCCTTGTTTAACTATTAAAGTACAATCAATCAATGTGTTTAAGCACACAATATTTTGTCCTATACTGTAGAGAAGCAAAAATGACTAAGATGACGAAGCAAATTTTCGATGCAATCTATCAGCAATCGCTAAGGAGCTCGCTGTAAATGATTCTCAATGACACTAAACAGATGATCTGATAAGTGACTTTGCATCACTGAAAAACATCACTTGACTCTTTTGGATTAAAGTATTGTGATCAAATCTAGGATTTACTTGAGAAATTATAATCGGCTAAAGGTCTGGCTGAAGAAAGAAAAAACGTTTGCCATAACAGAATATGATATTTAGATGAAGAAGAGCAGAATGCAGTTTTGAATCATGAAGCATACAGAAACGCATGATGTGATTTAATGGCCTTTTAGAAATGAAAACTATGAGTACAAAAGAAAGCTAGTACTCGCTTTTGTAGAGCAAAAAACCAAATTTTTTACCATCTTTGATGTGAGTTCAAAACAAGCATCATATACGATGTTTATAGCGTGGGCTTGTATTTACATGTTTAGACACAAATTCACACTCATGCTATCAAAAAAGTGTGGAGGAATGAATTTTGGGCATTCGTTCATCAAGCCTTGAGCGAAGTAAGTATTTGCATCTGCGATACTTTATCTGGAAAACACGATTGACTCTGAGTTTTCGGTAAAAATAATGATCTTGAGCACCATCTTCATAAAAAAAATACCATTCGATTTCGAGCATTGCAAAATCCAATTAACGGCAATGCGACTGGGCTAAGTTAAAGATTGTTGTATGATCAAACAAAGACTTCCTCCATAGATTGGCTAAATCATCTGAAAGCTCCGAAAGCATCGTAAAATTGTTTTACACACCTGGTCACAAGCAACAAACAAACTTAAGTCACGAATTGCGGGCTTAGTTCATAGACTAACACAATTTCCTTACAGTAACTGTCAAGAGACTTTTTTTAGACATTAGTCACGAGCTGCGGGCTTTGTTCAAGGATTAAAATAAGATTTTCCTTACAGTAAATGTCAAGAGATTTTCTTTACACATTAATCACGAGTTCCGGGCTTCGTTCAAGGATTAACACAAGATTTTCCTTACAGTAAATGTCAAGAGATTTTCTTTACACATTAATCACAAGTTCCGGGCTTAGTCCATGAACTAACACAAGATTTTCCTTATAGTAACTGTCAAGATATTTTCTTTACACATTAGTCACGAGCTGCGGGCTTTGTTCAAGGATTAGCACAAGAATTTTCTTACAGCGACTGTCAAGAGATTTTCTTTACACATTAGTCACGAGTTCCGGGCTTAGTTCAAGGATTGACAGAAGAATTTCCTTACAGTAACTGTCAAGAGATTTTCTTTACACATTAATCACAAGTTCCGGGCTTAGTCCATGAACTAACACAAGATTTTCCTTATAGTAACTGACAAGATATTTTCTTTACACATTAGTCACGAGCTGCGGGCTTTGTTCAAGGATTAGCACAAGAATTTTCTTACAGCGACTGTCAAGAGATTCTCTTTACACATTAGTCACGAGTTCCGGGCTTAGTTCAAGGATTGACAGAAGAATTTCCTTACAGTAACTGTCAAGAGATTTTCTTTATCTAAATCTTCAAAGCTGTTTACAATAAGCGATTAAAAGAAGCACTCGCATATGACTGATACAGGACTATATTTATAAGTGAGAAAAAGGAATTTGTCCGTGTTGGTCATAAGCCCTCGATTTCTCGCACATGTTGTAGGGCTTGCATTCCACAAATATTCTTATTAAGCCACGTGGGTAAGCCCTCAGCAGAAGTCATTGCAGTCAACATAACATAGCGCCCCATTTTGCAACCGCTTATACAATGCTGAGGAAAGGTATTATGTGATAGGTAAAACAGAAATGTTGACCTTTCCTTTTCTGGTATCTTAATACAGCCTTTTAAAGAGGTGCATTTATATTATAAATTCGAGAGAGTTAACTGAACTTCTTTCTTTTCAAAATCCTATTGCTCTATCTCTTGGCCAGCACGGAGTCACTCACGTATGAACTTTACGGATATCTTTGGTCAAACCTTTACCATTGAATATGTTCCACACGTATAATATTTACGTCTGCCGTTTTTCAGTTCACGAAAAAGACTGCGAGTTGCAGCGACTTGCAGAGACCTTCTGAAGTTAGATGTACATGCCAGGCGTAGTATAGTATCCTAATCTCAATAATCCCGATATTCGCATAAAAACGCTTCCGTAAAAATGTTAAGTTGGCCCAAACTGTTAGCGCCATTTTCTCAAATTTATAGCTTCTTACATTCCGAACCATTTGCTTTCCCGAAACTTTGAACCCGTCTGAAAGAGATGATCATGAGCACTACAAAAGCATTTGAGGTACTTTCTGACAGGTTCTTTCAAACAGCATTGATAAAAGTTTACGAACAGAATCTATAACGTTGCCCAAAAACGTGAATCAGGACTCGGGCGAGAATGGGTAATAGTCATCTATGAAGCGATTACGCCTTTGCCTCTTCGATTTCACTGCTTTCCTTTGATCGCACCAACTGCGCAGGTTTGATTGAAACGCGTTTTTTTCAAATGCCGGGATTCGTTTGTTCATTTACCAATGAGGAGAAGAGAAGTTGAAGGAGAGGTCGCTTTCATGATGACTCAAGTGCCAGAGTTCTTGCATTACATACAAAACCTTTTTCACTCCAATCTGCAAGCTCTCAAGGTATTTACATGGACTCTGCATGAAGCGAAGCTGCCTTGTTCATGCCTTGCCTTGTTTGACTTTTAAAAAACAATCAGTCAATGTGTTTAAGCACTCAATATTTTGTCCCATACTGAAGAGAAGCAAAAACGACTAACAATAAGATGACGAAGCAAATTTTCAATGCAATCTATCAGCAATTGTTAAGGAGCTTGCTGTAAATGATTCTCAATGACACTAAACACATGATCTAATAATTATTTTCTTGCATTACTAAAAAACACTTTGCTCTGGATAAAAGTTTTGTCATCAAATCACAGATTCAGTTCAGAAATCATAATCGGCTAAAGACCTGGCTGAAGAAAAAAGGCCTTTACGAAACGTTTGCCATAACCGAATTATACTTAGATGAAGATGAGCAGAATGGAGTTCTGAATCATGAAGCATACAGAAACGCATGATGTGATCTAGTGGCCTTGAAGAAATGAAAACTATGAGTAAAAAAGAAAGCTAGTACTCGCTTTTGTGAGCAAGAAGCTAAATTTTTTCCGTCTTTGATGTGCAAACAAGCATCATACATGATGATTATATGGGGTTGCATTTACATATTTAGACATAAATTCACAGCATGTTATCAAAAAGCCAATTCTGGAGAGGAATGAATTTTGAGCGTTCATTCATCAAGACTTGAGCAAAGTAAATATTTGCAGCGATATTTCATTTGAGAAATTTTTTTGACATTTTGACACTGACGATTTTTTGATATTTAGCTTTTTGGTAAAAAATAATCTTGAGCACCATATTTATAAAAATACCATCCGATTTTGAACATTGCAAAATTCAATTGTTGGCAATGCATTGGGGTAATTTAATGATTGTTGTGTGATTAAACGAAGACTTCCTCCACGTCAATTGGCGGAATCATCCGAAAGCTCCGAAAGCATCGTTCATCGACACTTAGTCACGAGTTGCGGGCTGGTTTAAGGACTAACAAAATTTTTTGTTACAATCTGTCAAGAGATTTGCTTTATCTAAATCTTCAAAGCTGATTACATACAAGCGATTGAAAGAAGTACTCGCACGTGACTGATATAGGGCTATATAGGTGTACGAAAAGAAGTTGTGTCCGTGTCGGTCATACGCTCTTGATTTCTCGTTTCAAATGTTGTAGAGCTTGCCTTCCCAAATATTCCTATTGAGGCCCCGGGGGTAAGCTCTCAGCAGAATCCATTACAGTCAACATAATATTACCCTATCTTGCAACCGCTTACAATGCCGACAAAAGTACTGTGTGATAGGTAAACCGAAATGTTGACTTTTTCCTTTCTGGTATCCTAGCCCAGCCTTTATTTGAAGAGATAATAAATTTCAGAGTTAACTATTGTGAAAGCAACTTTTCCTTCAACTTATCTTCTCCTCTTTGCTGGAGGAACAAACGAGTCTCGACTTTCAAGAAAAACACGCTTTAATCAAATAACCTGCGCAGTTGGTGCGATTAGGGGAAAATCGTGAAATCAAAGCGGCAAAGGTGAATCGCTTCACGAGGACTACTTGCCACCTTTGTCCAGGCCCTGGTTCACATCCCTGGCAACCCCTTACAGATTCTATTCGTAAACTTTTGTCACTGCTGTGTTTGCGAGTTAGAAAGTGCCCCAAATGCTTTTGTAAAGTGCATGAGACAAGTTCGAAATTTCGAGAAAGCAAACCCTTCGGAATGTAAAAAGCTATAAATTTCTCAAAGCGGTGCTAACACATTTCAGGGCCGAAAACTAATGTTTTCGCGAAAGGGTTTTTATACTAATATCGAAGTGTGATTAGGATATCATACTACCTTTGGCATGTGCATCTCACTCCAATGGTCTCTAAAATCACGATATTTTTCGGGAATTTAGAAAAAGGCAGACGTAGGTACTATACGTTTGGAACAAATTCAATGGTATAGATTCTAGACTGCAATACAAAAGAAGTCATTTAGTTGAGTGATGTCAAATGCTTCTAAATACTGAATCATTTGAAGGGTTTTTTATTCACTTTCGCACTTTCACAGCATACTTCAATCAATCTTGCTATCGTCTCCTTCGCGGTTACGTTGGACGGAACATTTGCAGACATCTGAAGCTGTTAGTGAACTTATTCACCCTCTGGTGCAAGTGAGAGATTACAAAGAACTATGTTTTGTAGTAGAGTTTTGATTAGTCACCAACGCGTTCGGATGTTTGCAAACGCTCCATTCAAACGTACAGCGGGGGTCGCCAACGATACTAGGGGCGTATTTATCAATCCGCTATATAGGAAGTGAATGCTTGTACATTTAACAGGCCATGTCGGGCACAGCAGCCCGGCAGCGGAGCCCGACCTGTCGAAATCGGGCTCTGCTGCCCGACATGGTCAAACTTGCCAGATCGGACATTCTAAAGTTTGGTGAATCACGCGATTAGCGACCCAACTTGGAAGTGCATGACTAGCTAGATATTTAGTGTGCTGGTTTCAGAGGATGCTCATATTCACCGGAGACACAGTAGGTTTAAACAACTAGTTCTTGAGCATGTGGCTAAAGCTAAATGTTTGCCAAAATTGAACCTTTAAACGCTTAGAATTTTTCCATGTTCCGGCATCGCAGAAGGAAGGTAGGTTTGGACCAAGGCAAGACTTTTGTATGCTGTTTCCAAGCGGCTCTCTTGGTAGAGTAATCTCGATTGAAAAGATTTTGACAATATTAGAAACTCCTCAACCTTCAATAACTTCCTGAGCATCCTCTTTTTTATTTCGTTCAATTTCTCCTTTTGAGCATAAGCCTGTCCATGCAAAATCAGCCAGTTGCTAACAAGGGGAATGGTCAGAAATCGAAGTGGCAAATCCAAACAAGCTGCATAGCGTTAGATGCAGCGTGAAGCACTGACTCTAAATCTGTTTTCCTTACTTGCTTATCGCTTTTATGGGCGAAGCTATAAGCCACTGAAGGCCATTATTTTGCTTAGAAGTTATGCGTGAAAGTGTTTAGCCGTACAAAGCCACGTTACCTTAATGCTGGGCCAAAACATGCAGCTGAGCTACTTCAAATTTCTAAAGCCTGAAGCTGAGCTAAAAGTGCAGCAATGCGCTCAATTTCGCTGTTTTTATGTATGATATTTTCGCAATAAAACTGCTTGTAGCTTGGTCCACAGAAGCGGGAAGCAGATAAGAAAGACAGATCCGAAGTCAGCGTTTTATAGTGCATCAAATGGCATACAGCTTGTTTGGTTTGGCCACTTCGACTTCTGACCATTCCCTTGTAAGGTCTGGTGTGGCTCAAAACCACCAATTATGAATGGTCTTTAGCTTTGCAGAGTCAAGGGAAAGTATTAGCAACGGAGAACTTTTGTCTAGAGCATGATCAAACGCAAGCTTTGTTTGCTTCTTCTCTGAAGAGGCAATTACCGATATTTTTTCATAGAAAAAATTTGATGAATTTACAGCTAAACGAGCGATATAGTGGATGACAGATTTGTGTATATTATTGTGCACAACATTATAAATTTTATTTTTGACATAGTCTGCGACATTGTCACTTACAAATGCCCAGGAATTACATAGCAGAGAATTCAAGATCATTGCAATCTCGTAATTTTCCTTGCATTCAGAAGATTATTTGTTTGGGTAGAGGACTATATGTCGACGAAAGTGGGAGGGTTGGAGGACGATGCAGCAGATACTCAGCCTGTGCATGTAGTAAAAAGTGTATATGTCGCAGATGTCCGGCGGAACTTTCCATTTCCGTTGACATATAGTCCCCCACCCCCATTTGTTTCTCTGTCAAGTTATGTCAAAAAAGTTTCGTTTGTTCGCCGTTTTATCAAACGCTCAATGTACCGTTTACTTCTTGGAATATTTTTTTCAGAAACTTTAGTCAATTCGACAAGAATGAGAATTCTCAACCTCACCTTCTTGTTACTTACCATCTTTGTGGTATGTTGGCCAAGCAAGACATGACTTAATTTGCGATTTTACTCCTTAGACTTGCTGACTGCACATTACTTTAATGCTTACAGATTCTCTCTGCTGTGGACGTTGGTGAATGCGGATTTGGAAAGAAACTCAAGAAAAAGCTCAAGAAAATAAGAAAAGGGATAAAAAACGGAATCAATAAGATTGGGAAGAAGATTCCGAAAGTCCTTGACAATGTGAGGAAAATCAAAGATGGAGTTGACAATGTGAGGGAAATCAAAAATGGAATTGAAGCAATCAAAGGAAATTGATATTTTGTGCTCGACTGTCGATAAACCTTGGCATTGTGATTCAGTTGTAACACAATTTTTAAAAGGTCTAGCAAAAGTTTGTTACGCGATAAGCCAACGTTTCGGCAGCTCGTCCGCTTCTTCAGGGCTTCCTAAAAAATTGAGACTTTGAAAACTGCCCGCTCAAACGCTTTGTTTGGCAATAGATTCTGTTTAGCTTAATGATGGAGTGACAGAATAAATGTTGAAAGCCTAACTTCAGCCTTGTCAGACCGGGATATAGAGAACAACCAGTACTGCGCTGCAACCGCGCTATGAGTGAGTCAGACATTGCCAACATTGCTTTTTATAGTTATAGAAGATCTTGTATTAGAATCCACATTGTGTTTGATAGGAGAACAGTTCGCTGTTTATGGCAATGCTTTCATCTTTGCGGTTCATTTTTGGTAATTTAGACGCTATCCAAAAGGCTTCCAACGTTTTGCGGAGGTAGCGGTTGAGAAAAACGATAGCTTTTCCAGCCGTTAGCTGACAACTGCTCGCGCGCTTAACAGCTTTCTCTCATTCATTCATGAAATGGAGGAAAATGATCTAAACTTCAGTTTTTTCATTTGGAGTTCGTTTCCTACAACTATCAAAGAAGCTTACATATTTCACATGCTAAATTGAGCCCAAGACATTCCTATCGCGTGTCTATGGCGATGTGATTGCTAACTGTTTCCATCATTAAAGAATAGCAGAAGCCTCAACATAAAGCATATTTAAAGAATAATAAAGCTTTGGGCATTTACTGCTCCAAAATGTAGGCTTTGTGTGAGCTCGTTCGCTGCTGGGCGGTGCTACCTGTGCGCCGTTTCCTGACACCCGCGCATTCAGGGTGCCACTATTGCCAGCTATCTTATTCTTGACATATACCCGTTTTGTGGGCTATTAACTCGGATTAGTGCGACAAAGTCGTAGCAGTGACCTGAAAGTACTGGTTCCCATGACTAACCTTCGATGTGCACCCAGAGGTGGGACTGTGGTGTATTTTGGATTTTTTATGGCGTCAAGATGTCCTTTGTTTCTTGTGCACAACCGTCTGCCAGTCTTTTATGTGTTGGTCACCGCATTTTTGACAGGTTATGAAAAATACCGCTCCTAATTCCATGCAGTCGCGTGGTTCCAGAGCTCATAAGGAAGGCTACCTAACTTAGCTCAGCCTTTTGGTAAAAGGGATACATATTCTAAATCAGCTTCAAACGCTGATTCCAAATATGCTATTCCTAGCTGTCGTGCACCATTCCGAAGCGAGTTATGGGCTGTTTCCTACGCAAAATTGGCCTACCACTGAACAAGAGAAGACTGCCTGTAGAGAAAAATCTGCAAAAAAAAAGGTGCCGAGGTGTCGAATTAGTAAAATCCAGTCTTTTCTCAATAAAAAAAACTTAACGCATATATATATCAGCACTCAAATAATGATGACGTGATGCCCGTGAGTCGGTGAGCATGCCAATTTTGCGCAGGAAAAAAGCCCATAACTCGCTTCGTAATGGCAGCTAGGAATAGCATGTATGAAATCAGCGTTGAAACTGATTCAGACCATATATGTCCCTTGCAAAAAGGCCGAGCTAAGTTAGGTAGCTTCCTTTGTCAGATGATGCAGTCGGCGGTCGTGCACGGTCTGTTATAAGCTCGATTGCGGCTTAGTTGTTTTTTTTGAGAGGTACGGATATCTACAGTTATGACTTTGGAATCTGAAAATTCTCGGCGATGTCGACAAACTCGGCGACTTGCCGACTTTGGCCAATTCGTCGACATCGCCGAATTCCCTGAGTACAACTGCATGGCATTTTCATAATGGTAGAAAAGCTTACAGATTACTTCAGCATAAAGATTTGGATGGAAAACTTTACACAAGGTTTGTTGCGGTCATATGCTAGCAGCAGAGAGAAGATTTTTGTTTTACCAATTTATTAGTCTCGACTGTGCGAGCGATGCTTATTTCAAACTGCATGTGGGAGGCTACAAAAATATGGCATATTCAGGTGCGAGAGAGGTTCCTAACGTGATTTTTGGAGGAATTATGGAGCAACTTTGGAGGAGCCGATCTTACGGTCTGAGCATGCATGTTGGGGAGCTAATAACTCTGGGAGTATTACAGATATGGGGCTGGGGTCTGTTTTATTGGACAGATCTTTGAAAATATGGTTTTTAGAAAGAAGGCCATAAGAAGAACAAATTTCCAATAAAAGTGCCTAATTGACAGCCGAACTTGAGAAATCTGTCAATAAGGGCGAGTTCGCGCCCTGATATCTCTGCAAGTTGTAGGTTTGTGGTAATCTCATGTGGCCACTGACATGTACTTTTGGTAGCTCTATTTTTCTAGAAGTAGCTCATGTTCATAGCTCCAGCGTAGGAAGCGCTATATAAAGGCGATGATGCTTATTCTGAATTTCATCTCCGTAGAGAGTAGGGATGATGAGCTAGGATAGCGTGTTTCATTTTGCATTCGAGGGGTACATGACATAGAATTCGTAGAAAATCCAGGGGAGCCGTTTGTGAGAGCCTACAAAACTCTCTACAAAAATTCCAGGACGTTTTTTCAAGTCTGGCCGCGCGATTTTTTCTCTTTCTCTTCCCTCAGTTTTTCCCTCTCTTTATTACTGGAACGCTGTGGCAGTTACCCGGTGGCCATCTGGACCTGGTTAGGCGGCTGAAAACGGCTAGAAAGGGGGTAAATAGGGTTAGAAAAAAGCAATTTTGGCTTAATTTCTTCTTATTTTTCCTTTTCTTGAGTTTGATCGTAGTGCTGGGCGGAGCTTGTTTGGAGGAGTTGTAGCTGTATAAAAGCGCTGAAAATGAGCTTATTTTACACTTTTCCGATTTTTTCGCTCACTTTTTTTGCGTTGGAGTGCACGTAGGCGGGTCGAGAGGGGAAGGGGTGGATCTTCACTTGAAGGTGTTTTGAGTGAAGTGAGCGGGGCTTTGATTGGTGGATTAGCGGCAGTGGTTGAGAGATGGTAGTGCTAACAATGGGTAAACTGTGGCTGTTGAGGGAAGGATGGGCGTGGCTTGTAGTTGAGTGGGCGGAGTCTTGGGAAGTGGGCGAAGCTTTAGAAGGTGGGTAGAACCTTGGGGTTCAATATCGAGGTTGTGAATCTCAAAACTTGGCAGTTGAAATCGAGATTTTTGAGGTCGCGAAAACTTCGAGTTCTCCAATTCTTCAATTCTATCGATTTTAGAGGTTTCGCAACCTTCAGAGTGTCGATTTCATCGACTTTGGAGGTTTCGCAACGTTTAGAATTTCGATTTTATGATTTTTAGCTGTGAATTGTAAGCCCGCACATTGAGTTGTCACTATATACCCAATATATGGGTGGAAAGTCATTTAGTTTTGATCTGAGGTCTTCACTTATGTTCTGCGAACGGGATTTTGTTAGGGGGCAACCCATTACTTTATGTAGATAGAGAGCTGAGATGAACATCATTCGACACAAGAGCTCCGCGAGTTTCTTGGCAGCTAAACATGAAAAGTATTTTTTGAAGTGAAGGCGAAAATGGCTAGCAAACTTTGTTACAACCAAAATTTACCTGAAATTTAGCCACCGTTAGACCTACAGAATTAAGCTATCATGGGCAGCAGATATGTTTGTTGCAATCAGCAGATTGGATAACCTCTATGCTCAATTTTTCTAAGAAGATGGCGCCATTTGATTTTTCTTGATTTTCGCTCTTAACCTCGCCACTGGTTTTGGCTAAAATATTGATAATCTTGAATTGACCCAAAGCTCCACTCACTGTAGTTTTCAAACCCACTGTTAATGAAAATCCGTTATTTCGCGCTAAGAGGTAACAGTGAAGTTTCAAATGGAAAAAATTTAGTTGAACCACGCAAGGTTGAAGATTCGTTGCACTTCTCGCCCGTCTATCAAAAAACTTGCTTGCGCGTTTTTGTAATTTAAAATCTCTGTAGAGAACACTATTAGGCCGTGATTAGCATATGCCCTTTATCTGCACTGTTCGTTAAATTATGAGGTTACAAACTCCCGTTCTCATGAATTTTCTCCCAGATTTGAAAATCTTGTATTTTGTGGGATTCTAATCCCTAAAATGTGCCACCAGCAGCAAAACAATGTGAAATGACTAATGTGAAAATTGTTGACAGCACATTGAGTGATCCATTTAAGCAGAAATTTGAAGATTTACGTCATACATGCAGTCAAACAGTTATGACTTTGGAATGTGGAAATTCTCGGCGATGTCGGCGAACTCGGCGACTTTGTGTTTTTCGCCGACTTTGCCGAATTCGCCGAGAATATTTACATTCCACTGTCACAACTGTAAACTTGTGTTGAATAGATTCATGTAAAAATTTTGAAAAACTTAGGTGAAATGAAAGTTTTGCCTATCACAGGCGGGCAATAGGTGGGACATTGACCACCTAAATTGAAAAAGTCAAGCATGCTCTTAATTGAGTTTTTCCTAATTTTTTCATTTACACACTGTGTTCCTTAGTCTCACTGCGCGTACACAAACCAAATTTTCATTTTTATTTTCATTTTCATTTGTACCTCAAGGCGTTCCAATACAAAAGAAAAAAACACAAAACACAAATCGAGAAATTAGTAATACAGCGGAATAAGCAATAAACGAATGCAGACATCATCATATCAATCCGAGTCTAATCCTAGTCAGACTAATGTAAGAAAGATGAAACGGCTTGCACTGAATATGCTAATAGGCTAATAGCTAGATATGTATAAATATGTAGGCTTTGAAAGGCATTGATACTCATAACTCTAAAAATTATAACTCCAAGGAGATGGGACCCATGCCCCCTCGTTGCCAGCGGAACGATCTTTGTATTAAATCTTAAAAGCAATCCGACAGCTTATCAGGCGGGTCTATTGGCACAGGTATAATAACCATAACCCCGCCTAGCCGGAATGCTGGGGAGGCCCAATGACCCCAAAGGTGAAAAAATTCACATTCAGATCACTCTGTTGAACCAGCAAGCTGTACGATTGAATACTGGATAGCTGAGCGAAAAAGACTCGGACTAAGATGATGATGAGAGACTGGTTACTAACTAGAAGAAAACGAGTAGACCGAAATTACAAGTATGACGTAACGTGAGGAGACACACGAAAGACGTCAAAGCCATAATTTATAGCCATAATTAAAAGCAAGCCATCATAAGACCAACGAGCACCTGAAATGGCAGATTTTAAAGATGAGAATTGGAAGAAAATGTGCTAGAAAACAAAGCCTATATCGGAGATCCATCCATAAACACAGTCGTATAGCATATCCCAAGCAAATAAATTAAGTCCAGCATCTCTGATACAAAAAGGCTATGACCGTCAGGCAACGCTAATCATTTTCAGCGATACTTGACAAGTCAAGTCTTCTTAGTCTACTCCTGAAAATATGGCTACTATCTGCACTAGTGGTATCAACAGGGAGACGCGAAAGCCATCTAGCTTCCCTACAAAACACATTATTGAACATCAGTAGGTATTTTCTGCGTCGGATTCTTGGATATTGCAGGTTAAAAGAACTAGACCTTTCACTAGTAGGAACAAAAAGCCAGTACTTGCTAGCTTTTAGTTTGTTCTCTCTCCTTAGAACTCGAAAGCAGAATACAAGGTCCGAAAATACCCGCCGATGTGTTAAAGACTCCATATGAAGCTTCTTAAGACGGACGTGGTATTCAGGTGGGGCAACTCTGGGTGATACACGTCTGTACAACAACCTCGTAAAAAGTTGTTGAACCTTTTCTACTCTACGCATATCTTTTTTGCGGAAGGGAGACCAGATCTGAGAACACTAATCCAGGTGAGGGAGAACAAACGCTTTATAGAGCGATATCAGTATCCTTGGGGAGTTGGTACTGGTATTTCGAAAAAGCATGAAAAGCGAAGAATACGCTTTCTCGATTGTCAAATCGACTTGCTTAGTGAAGCTAAGGTTTGTATCAATCAGGACGCCCAGATCTCTAACAGCATCACATCCTTTCAATGTAGTGGTAGTGCCTTTGATGTGATAGGAGATTGTAGAAGCATTTCCAAGATGAAGCGTTGAGCATTTGTCAAGGTTCAACGCTAAATCCCAGCTATCACACCACTTGATCAATTTATCAAGAGAAGTTTGCAGTGCCAGCTTCTGGGGCTTTCTCTTCATCATATGCTCCATAAATTTTTATATCATCAGCATACATTTTTACTTGTATGCTAGGAGAGGTTTTCAAAACAGATGGTAGATCGAGGGTATAAATCAGGAAGAGCAAAGGGGCTAAAACACCCCCTGAGGGACACCACTAGTGCAGCAGTACTTTTTGGAGTAATGATGTCCAACTCTAACAGTCATATGTCGATCATACAGATAAGATGTAAGCCAAAAAGCAGACTACCTCCGATTCCGATTTTGCTTAATTTACTCAGTAACTTAAGATGGCAAACCTGTTCATCGGGGATTAGACCCGAGTTATTGAGCCAATTAATTGATTTACCTCGTATAATTCTTTCCATCATTTTGAAAGGGGTAGACAGTAAACTGATGGGGCAAAAATTAGTGAGAAAAAGCGCTCCATCAACGTTAGGTATGGCTGTAACCAAGGCTTTCTTTCCACATAGGCGGAACTTCTCCCAACATCATAGATATATTGAAAATGTGTGCGAGTGGAGCCGCAAGCGATGACGCGCATTTCAAGTACACAATTTGCGGTGTACCATCAAAAGTCTCCGTGAGGAAGGGCTTGAGTTTTCTAAGGAAGTTGTACACACTAGATGGATGAAAGTAAACGTCAACACAGCTATGAGTTGGCGTCACGTTAACATCCATCGAAGTAGTGTATTCAACATAATTACTAACAGGAGAATAGACACTAGCCAAGTAAGTACCAAGGGCTTCGGCTTTATCAGTATCACTAATGTACGAAACACCGTGGGCATCTTTAAGAATAAGTTTAGCAGTAGGTTTCATTTTTTTCTCAAATACAGAAAAAGGTGTCTGGATGAAGCCTTAGCAGCAAGTTTCTTTCTCACGATAGGCTGTGGATTTTTCTAAATGATAGTCTATATCGGCACAAACTTTTTTGTAGAGTGAGTCACAAAGAGGGTTATCTATGGTATCAAAAGGATGTGTTTCTGCAAAAAAATTGCGTACCATAACGCTATTTGTGCATTGCAAACGAGTCATTTTATCATTCTGTTATAGCGGGAAAATTTCAGAAAACTTGCCACAACCTTCGCCTTCAGTCATATAATCTTACCTTAAGGCTTCTCAGTCAACTCTCTCAGGCCCGTGTTCATGTATGTACCAAGGTACCAAATCGTCGCCTGTGCTTTGCAAACGAGCCGTTCTAGTTCACATCTCCACTTGCCGAATGAGAAATTTTAAAAAGCAAGCTAAGTACGACATCCAACCACACAAGTTTCACATGATGTTTCGTACATTGTCCCACTAGCCTATGTTCGTTCATTTACGCAATTTGATGCCACACCGCTACGCATACATTGAGAAGTATTCATATATGCTGTTCTAACTTGCATCGATTGAGGGATGTCGCGGGTGCGGCAATCAGCGAAGGCGCGATTTGACGCGCGCAAAAGCCTAATTCATGGAAAACAGCCCAAAATGTTTGCCATTTCTTCTATCAAATTTTTTCACTCAAAACTATTTTCCAGCTTGTCATTTGCTCGTATCGGGCTCTGATCTTCACTCGCTAGTTATGAGACGCTGAGTACTTCTCCATTCACATGAGTTTCTCGTAATTTTTCATGCCTTGTCCCCATTAGCCTTTATTCGTTGAATTACGCAATTTGGTGCCATGTCAATCCACATACATTGAGAACTAGCCATGTACATTTGCTGTTCCAATTTGCGTCGGGGTTAAGCTCGTCGGCAAATCGCGCCATCGCTGACTCCCGCACGTCGCGCGTGCGGGAGTCAGCGATGGCGCGATTTGTCGCACGCGAAAGCCCATTATATTAAAAAAGCCCAGATTTGTTTGCCATCTGGACGATCAATTCTTTCCGGGGCTCCTGTCGGTTCCCGCAAAGATATCTCTTCTGCTTTTTTTTCATCCAAAACGATTTACAGCGCCATTTGCCCACCTTCTGTCTGCCCCTGGCCCTAATTTTTCAAAATATGGAAAATGGGGAAAATGGTTCCTATTTGCGCTAGAATGTATAATACATCGTCTATAATTTGAGTCAATTTACTTGCACAAAAATGAATTATAGAGAACATATGAGGAACTATAGAGAACAATCATAATATAATGAATCGTTGTTAAATAAGGGCATGCATTTACCTCGAGGATGCCTTTTTTGAAAAAAAGCTCAATTGAGGACGTGAAAAGTGGAGAACGCAAGGGTTCGAACTTACAACTGCATCAACTTGTGAAGCTATAGCAGTAACCACCACACCATAGAGTATCAGCGTTTCTTCCGTATTTCTCTCGGGCGGGCAGGGGACAATATGTCGCCGAAAGTGAGAGGTTCCGCCGAGCATCTGCAACAATTTCCAATACGTGCACAGGCTGCGCATCTGCTGCATTGTCGTGCATGACCCTCCCACTTTCGGCAACATATAGTCTCTTTCCCCCTCAAGCTGCCAACTTGCGCGAAAATGTCCATAACTTCTTTCAGAGAAACGATTAGCATAAACGGAAGTTAAATTCGGAATCAGCGTCCCAAGACGAGTGTATAGGTACACATCACATTTCAAAAGGCCACGGACATGAGTATCGTTTCTTTGTTGGTTGAATGCAGACAGCTATCAAGGTACGCGAGTCATATACGGTGCCGGCCAAAACTATAATTCCACCCTGAAAACTGCCGTAACTCATCTGCTTCTCAACGATTTGATCTGAAATTTGGTACAGCTGTATGTTTAACAGGCTACCATCAGTATCTAGAACGGATCCCGGTTTTGTTTAATTATTCAGGAAAAAATCAGAAATTTCGAAATTTTCAGGCTTGAAGATTGGCTAAAACTATGCTTCCACTTAAGGTTTCTGTCCACTAAAGTAATTCTAGGCTTTCAAAGTATTTTGTGCATATACATAACCAAAAGTCAAAACAGTCGCTTTACTCCAGTTGTGTCTTACCCTTATAAGAAAGGTTTATCTGGTTTTTTTCGCTTAAAAATACTTTCATGCGTATTTTGTTCCCGAGAATGTGTTTTTATGAGTGATTTCGCAGTTTTTTGACTGGTTTGGAAACGATAGGGCTCCATCTATTTTATGAATGTTCAGCGAAGTGAGAACTAGAAAAAATTTGAATTTTTGCTTTTTAAAGGGCACCCGACATAGACCTAACAGCAAGCCTGCTCTCAAATTTTTGCCTTCAAAATAGGCTTATGTTATTTTTTGTAAGCTCAAAATGATGTAAAGCATTGTTTACATAAAAAGAAGTTTGTACACTACACTTCCGATTGTTCGCCAAGTCATATTTTGCTTCGTTTTCGAAGCATAGATCTTCGCGGTTCAGTGATAATATTTAGGCAATCCCAAAATACTTACCAATTGGAACCTTTCCTGATTTTTTGCCACTCTTTAGTGCTAGATAGTGAAAACACCCTGTATTGTATAATGCCTTGTGACTCACATGAGTATCACGGTCAGAACCAAAAATAAGTTCAAAGCTCTTTGCAAATTAGTTTTTGCAGGAAGAATTCCTCAATTAGCCTGCATGCTAAGACCTGCGGAAATCTGCAACCGCTGCATCCGGACTCTCATACGTACAACAATGTTATTGCTTTACTCCACACTCATGAGAATATTGCAGAAAGAGTTTGAAAGCAAAAATTTGAGTGCAGGATTGCTGTTAGGTCTATGTCAGGTGCCCTTAAAAATACGAAAACTCAGATTTTTTTCTAGTTCTATTTTTTTCTCACTTCGCTGAGCATTCATAAGATAGAAGGAACCCTATAGTTTCCAAATCAATCAAAAAACTGCGAAATCACCTATAAAAACACATTCTCTGGAACAAAATACGCATGAAAGTATTTTTAAGCGAAAAAAGCAGATAAACGTTTCTTATAAAGGTACGACACAGCGGGACTAAAGCGACTGTTTCGACTTTTGATTATGTCTATGCACAAAATACTTGAAAGCCGAAAATTACTTTAGTGGACAGAAACCTTAAGTGAAAGTATAGTTTTGGCCAACCTTCAAGCCTGCTTTTTTCGAAATTTCTGATTTTTTCCTGTATAGTCAAACAAAAACGGGATCCGTTCTAGTTACTGATGGTAGCCTGTTAAACAAGCAGCTGCACCAAATTTCAGATCAATTCGTTGAGAAGCAAATGAGTTACGGTAGTTTTCAGGGTGGACGTATAGTTTTGGCCAGCACTGTATAGTTGAATGTCTGTATATCTGTTTGCCTGTCTGTCTGTATGTCTGTCTGACGTATGTTTTAAATAGAAAATTTTATTTCTGAACCGATTCAAACCAATCTCTGCACACGTACAATGCGTCTGACGGGACCAGCGGCGTAGTGCAGTCATACACCTGCCAGCGAGCACTACCGTAGCCGCAGCTCAGATAATCGCCGGGGCAGGCGGTCCGCAAACTCGCGCTTTTCTGCAAGCGGTCAACAGAGTTTTTAGGCGTGGCCAAACCTTCAGCTGACGGCACTTTCTTTACGGTCGCATATTCTGCCAGCAGGCAACAATACAACATCTTCTGCAAGCGCTCGGCAACAAATTTCTTTCAGCGAGCGCTGGCTAAACTTACAGCAAGCGCTAGGACTATTTTAACGCAGTTTCGGGCACACGCTAAAGATGAGACTCTATGTGGCAGAGGCGGAAAGTCCGCGAGGATGCGCCGCAGCTAGTCCATAAGAAAACTTCGATTGTTCTTCAAACATTCGTCTAAACAAACGCTAAATTCTTCCAAATATCTGCAAGCGGACCGCAAGAAATAAGCGAACTATTTTTTCGGTGCCCGCCCGCCCATAAATCGTATGGCCGCCTGTCCCCGGCGATTATCTGAGAGCGTGGAAGGAACATACCGCGCAAAGCGACGTAGTCCCTGTTTCGACTTCTCTTCCCGCCCCTTTCTTTTCTGAGCTCCTCCTGTCTGAAACTCTACTTCAGTACTTTCTGACAAGGATACTAGATCTCAGTAGCAAGCCGAGACGGGGAGGCGTGCAAGTGGTACCCGGGCAGCCGACTGCTGCCGCAGTCAGCCGTTAGAGCTGCCGGCAAAGTCGCTGCAGATGGTACAGTAATTACGCTCGTCGTCTAAAACTCTTGCCGAGAGGTCTTTCTCGCGCCTAGTTGCTCTGAGGTGCGATATCAGCCTCAGGAAAGCGTGATATCCACGACATTTGAACAGCAGAAAATTCATGTTTTTGAAAAACATGCAAATAAACAAAGGCAAACAGGGGAGAGGTTTTTTAAAGGAAAATGATCACAAATTCAAATCACTCTAAAAAACTCAAAGTTAGCAGAAGCTGAAAAGTTCAGAAATGTCTCAAATTTCTAGAGATTTTTTCTCGTTTCCACGTCGAAAAACGAACGAGAATAGTTACAGGAAAATGTCATGGATATAACGGTAAGAAAATTGTGTCAAGATGATTATTTCATACAAAGTGGTGTTAAGCGAGCTAAATAAGATCAATGATAGCGTAATATCCTCAATATCTATATCATTTTGAAGAGCAGAACAAGCCATATTTCATTGAGAACCATACAGTCGAATACAAAACTACACCGAAAATTCTCCAAAAATTCACAAACAATTACAAAAATGAATGAATAGGAAATTGAACAGTTTTTTTCTGTCAAATTTTGAAATCAAAGTACAATAAATATCATTGACGCTGCAATTTTGAGGATCCTTAATTTTCCAATGAAGAATTCCTAGAAATCAAATTCACTTTTCAATGATATTTCAGCTTCTGCTACTTTGAGTTTTTTAGAGTGATTTGAATTTGTGATCATTTTCCTTTAAAAGAACCTCTCCCCTGTTTGCCTTTGTTTATTTGCATGTTTCTTAGAAAAATGAATTTTCTGCTGTTCAAAATGATATAGATATCGAGGATATCACGCATTCCTGAGACTGATTTCGCACCTCAAAACGACGAGGTGCGAGAAAACCTTTCGGCAAGAGTTTTAGACGACGAGCGTAATTATTGTACCATCTGCAGCGGCTTTACCGGCAGCTCTAACGGCTGACTGCGGCAGCAGTCGGCTGCCCGGGTACCACTTGCTACGCACCCGCCGAGACGATATGCCACATAATTAAATGCGTCTTGATGAGCTGATTCCATGTCTAGCTTCCGTATTCAAAAATTATGAGCGTTTGAATGTCCAGATTTGACAACCATTCAGTGTCATATCTTCGGAAACTACTCATTCAAAAACGCTTTTTTATGTTTTGGTGTATGTGTGCATGCAAAGAATGCCCTTGCACTGAATGTTCTCAAAACCATGCCAGCTAATCACTTTCAAGCTCAAAGCAAATTACTGTAAACCTTATCAGCTTCACACCTTTGACCGCCCATAGCTTCCTCAGAAGCACTTACAAGGGAATGGTCAAAAGTCGAAGTGGCCAAACCAAACAAGCTGTATACCATTCGATGCAGTATAAAACGCTGACTTCGAATCTGTCTTTCTTGTCTGCTTCCCGCCTCTGTGAACGAAGCTACAAGCGGTTTTATTGTGAAGAAATCTCACATAAATACAGCGAATTTGAGCACACTGTTACATTTTTAGCTCAGCTTCTTTCTTTAACACGTTGACGACAGTGCCGCGCAATGGTGCGCGGCAGGCAGTCTGTCCCTGTGGACGACGCCGCGCAATGGTGCGCGGCGGCCTTAATTTCAATACTATCTGTCCAATCCTCTCAGTTTTTGTTCATATAACCAACATAGGCTCAGATGTATCTCATGTATTAGCCCCGCCCCTTTTTGGCAGACTCCGCCCACTTCTATACCCCTCACAGAGGCCCTTTTTGTTCACAAAAGGCATGGATGAGGCCGTAGATGAACGCAAACACCTCAAGTAACTTTTATACGGGCCCCGCCCACCGTTAGGCAAACTCCGCCCCCTGATTGGCAAGCTCCGCCCACTTTTCAAAAATGCCGGAATTTGCACAAATTCATTGATTTTGAGCGATTTCCAGCATTTTTGAAAAGTGGGCGGGGCTTGCCAAAAGTGGGCGGAGCTTCCCCGCTCACTTGCATTTTTGTATCTCACGCATAGATGCATGCATATATATATGCAGCCGGCTGTGAAAATGCCCGGAAACGGTTCGTCCACAGGGACAGACCTTCAAAAAATGGCTCGTCGTCAACGTGTTAAAAATTTGAAGTAGACTAGCTGCATGTTTTGGCCCAGCATCAAGGCGAACGTGGCTCTGCACGGCTAAATTTGCAATTTCACGTGTAATTTCTTAGCAAAATAATGGTCTTTAATGGCTTGTAGCTTCGTCCACAGAAGCGGGAAGCAGATAAGAAAGACAGATTCGAAGTCAGCGTTCTATATTGCATCGAATGGTATGCAGCTTGTTTGGTTTGGCCACTTCAAATTCTGACCATTCCCTTGTTAGCAGATATGGAAGCTACTCAGACAGCGGATCGGACCCCTCCGCCGGAGAAGTGGCAGGGTCGCGGCGTATCCCCAGCGGTGGGTCTCCCATTTGTCCGGCGGAGCCCTCCCATTTTCTGCTCCGGATACCTCCCATTTCTGCTCCGGATACCTCCCATTTTCTGCTCCGGATACCCCCCATTTTCTGCTCCGGATACCTCCCATTTTCTGCTCCGGAGCCCCCCGATTTTGTGCGCCGGAGCCCCCCGATCGCGGCATACTGTAATTAGCCCTAATTAAAGGCAGCTTCCAGGCAGATCTGGACCTATGGGGCTTTTACATGGAAAGTATTTTTGGGGCCCTAACTAAGGCACTGCCGAAGCAGCAGTTCAGGTAGTGCTCTAATGGCGAAGATATTCCCCTCGAAACAGACCCCCCGCGAACGTATTCGCATGGATTCATGGCAGTTTCGCGCCAGGATCCACGCTTTGCGCCATGAATCCATGCGAAACACGGTCGCGGGGTCCGGTTTCGAGCAGAATATCTCAGGCGTTAGAGCACTACTTGAGCTGCCGGTTGGGTAATGGCTTAGTTAGGGCCCCAAAAGTACTTTCCATGTAAAATACCCATAGGTCCAGACTTGCCTGGACGCTGCCTTTAAGCTCCAAACCCAAATTTTGTCTCTAAACCCCACCCAAATAAGCCGAATAGGACCCCCCTCCCCCGGGTAGGAGTTTAGCGCGACCCTCACCCCGTACTCTACCCCCTCCCTCTCACCCCTAGCGTTTATGGATAGAAGATAGAAGAAAGAACGAAGAGATAAGACATTTATTTCAAATTTTTCAAACTTTCGAAAAATCTATCTATCTATCTCCAGCATACGTACAACAGTTAATACATATTACAAAAACCATACTAGGAGTTAGAGATAAGAATATTCAAAGAGAAACTAATTTCCTAGTTGCAAAAAGAACCTTGTAACACCACAGTATAAGCATATGGTTTTAACCTGGTAAGAAAATGACAAAAAGATCAAAAAAGCATTCTGTGCAACATGAAACAAAACAGCGAGGAACGCCATAAACTCACATTTGCAAAGCAGGGACATATTGTCCAAGTTCTATATATACATGAGCTATATTCATCCAAACATCTTCGAATTCCGAGGTAGCTTCACGAACTTGAGCGAAGATGTCACGGGCATCTTGCCACATTGCCTTCGATGCTAATACGCAGCCTAAACCAAAACATACGGTTTTTGATCGAAAAAGAAGTAGAAAATTAGTCATTCGTTCCAATACGAAACGTATCTATTATCATCTTCGAATTATCCTGTTTGAAAGAAGAAACGAAAAATAGAAAGAGTGAAAAGGAAGCGTATGAAGCTTAAAAAAAGAAGATGGAGTTAATGAAGAAGTGCGTACCAAGAGGAAGAAATGATCTTCAGGTTCAGCTCTCAGATACTTGAAGATGCATTGTTCCCAAAATCGTTCCATCAAATCCCAATCTTCAACGATTCCATGGCGAATCGGGCACTGCAAAACTCCTAGATAAAAGTTCTGCATAGATATGTATCAAATCCCTACCTTTGCTGAGTAATTAGCTGCGGAAGGAGATAGGGCCTCATCGCCGATGAAAAAATCCAGATCATCAATTTTTATCCAGTAGATGTATTCCAACGAAGAGCGGCTGCATTCGAACTGGCTATTTTGTCCTTTACAGCGATGGCTGTATGCAGTTCTTTACAGAAGATGAACAAACAACAAGCATCGCCAACCCGAAGGGATTATAAACTGAGGTTCGCAGTTTCCAGCATAGCCTAATTTTGTGTAGCCCGTCCCATTGTCAATGACGCAAGCTGGAAGGTGACCAGCCATTGAGCTTAATCGCTAAAGATGTGAATTTGATAAATGATAAAAAAAATGATGTAAATAATGATCTATGGAAAGATGAAACAATGCGCAGTTCCACCGAGTAGATGAGGATTGACGTAATTGAGAGGACACGGATAGTCCGCTAACATCAGCAATCTTCTCCAGTAGAAAATTCACAAGCTCGTCCGCTAAGTAGCTAGATGATTCACTCTAACAAGGGAATTCATTTAACTTGAATTCGTTTTGAGATGAGATATATATTCGGAAAGCTTCGAACGCCGATTCCAAATAATGCTGTCCTTAGTT
Source organism: Cylicocyclus nassatus (assembly GCA_958299035.1). Classification (NCBI taxonomy): domain Eukaryota; kingdom Metazoa; phylum Nematoda; class Chromadorea; order Rhabditida; family Strongylidae; genus Cylicocyclus; species Cylicocyclus nassatus. The sequence continues at coordinate 51,650,743 of CATQJL010000112.1, read as the reverse complement.
GGGGCACCTACTCTGAAGAAAGTTACGCGCACTTTTCCTGCGAAATTGGCATACTATCCAACCTGGGAGCGCTTGCAGTAGATGGAAAGTTGCGTAAAAACCGTGCTGGGATACTAAAATGGCATCAAATGAGTATGCTGTCACTGACAAGAATTTTAACGCAGCAAATTAGCACCTAGATGATGAACAATGCTAGTAGATCAGATTTTGTAAACAAAAAAAATCAATACTCCTCCAGAATAATGCGTCGCAGCTAGGAAAAACATAAGTTCTCCTATGAAGTTCCCTTACTCTTTCGTTGCTTGTTTCTCGACCGATATTAGGGATCGTTCATACCGCGCACAAAGGCGGACGAAGCCGGACGAAGCCGGACAAAGGCGGACGAAGGCGCGGTCTCGTCTCGTCTCGTTTCTCTCGACACGCACACACACTCACACGCGCCTTCGTCCGCCTTTGTCCGGCTTCGTCCGCCTTTGTCCAGCTTCGTCCGCCTTCGTCCGCCTTTGTGCGCGGTATGAACGATCCCTTACGCACAGCTCAACATATTTAGCTTAAAGGCTTGACAACGAAACGAACATGAAAACTGATAAAAAAGAGGAGAATCACGACAACAGATTGAGTCATGCTTACGACTAAAAAAATTGCAAACTAAGAATGAACCGCCTTTTTCAAAAACATGCCTTGAACAGCAAACCATCACATCCAAATTTAAGCCGCTTACTCATGAGATAGTTCCTTGGAAGGAAAATGAGGCAATTCTACCCAGGACGCAAGAAGAGTTGGCGCGGATCGCACAATTTTTGGAAGGAAAAGTTGGAGCAGAAAGGAGTGAAAGTGTTGAGGAGAATGGAAATGCTTGAATGCAAAAAATAAACCGGTTCTGCTTACACAGGATAAAGAGTAAACATTGATAACCGATCCTTCCTTCCCAACGGACATCGCTTCTTTGAACCACACCGATGATTCATAAATCTGCCCTCGATCGCGTGCAAGACATCCGAAACGAAGATAACCTTTGCAATATGATGCACTAGAATGAGTGCACAGAATGTTAATTTGAAAAAACTTACAATCCGTGTAATTTTCTTGTTCTCTCAAAATGCCTTTGTATAAAACTTCAGCGTCTTCGAACAAGCACAAGTGTTCCAAACATCTAGCGAGGTTGTATCTCATAGTGATGACATAGGAAGAAAGTTTCGAATCGGACAGATCTCCCTCCAAATCTTCCTGTAACGATCGAAGAGAATGAGCGAAGCTAAGCACATGCAACTTACTTGGAGCTTAGCTTCCGCTGCTTCGAAGTACTCCTTCGCCCTTTCATAATTTTCCAAAGTCATGTGCAAGGCTCCGATATTGTTTAAGATAGCAGCTGGAGGATCAATTTGTAAACCATCTTCGCTCGTTTTTATGAGATCACAAGCATTTTCATAGAGAGTGAGCGATTTCTAGAAGAGCCGGTTGTCAAAACTCGTAAAATGTAATTGATGATGTAAACTAACATGCGGATCAACTCCTTCCAGAAGCTGAGCAAGATCTATCAAAACTTCAACATCGTTTGGAGTTGCCTCCAAGACGTTTGTCAACATAACTCTTGCCTTGTCCTATCTATCAAGCCAAAAACGATATAGTGAGGATCTGCAACGTCTGATGAAAAGTCGATCGACTTGGTAAGCATACGTACAAGAGAGATAGCAATAAACGGATAATTTAGACGATACTTTTATCACAACAACACTAGATAGTCTAGATAGCGCGCATTTAAGAACGTCTCAAAATCTCAAGCGTGGCTACGCGCCAAATCGATACGCAGCCTGCTCCGGAGCCCTCCCATTTCTCCGGCGGATACCTCCCATCTTCTGCTCCGAATACCCCCCATTTTCTGCTCCGGATACCTCCCATTTTCTGCTCCGGATACCTCCCATTTTCTGCTCCGGAGGCCTCCCATTTCTGCTCCGGACCCCTCCCATTTTCTCCGGCGCGTCTCTTCCAAATTTAACGGACACGCGCCGCGCAGATCTCTGCGGCGCGGAGTCCGTCAAATCTGGCAGAGTCGCGCCGGAGAAATGGCGGACCTTTGCAGCAGGGCCGGATAAGCCTCCCATTTGTCTGCCAGTGATGCCACCGCGATGGACCGCCCATTTGCCCTTCTCTCATTGGTCAACTGGGTCCGGCGCGACCCTGGCAGTTTCCGAGGGTCCGGCGGAGGGGTCCCGTCGATTGTCTGAGTAGATTTGGAATCAACTCGTCAAGCCGCATCTAATCATATACATATCATTTCGGTCCGTTACTGCGACCTGGTATCCTTCCCTTGTAAGACCTCTCAAAGTATCATCGCGCGAATGGAAAACAAAATAGAGTTTGAGGTCTTTTAAAGAAGATGTAACATGATCATTTTATTTGAAAATTCTGAAACCTCTTCTTCCTTTCAGCTAAAGGTGAATATCGTAAGGTGTAATCGTATATCGTGTAAATGAGAGAACACTCTAAGTGAACAACACGTTGGCGTTGTTTACTCAAACCTAAACGGTAAGCATGATTCAGTACCATACGCGGTTTCCTCAGAAGCAATATCATTTTTCGTGAATTACGTGCTGGATAGTTCTTACAGTTGATTCATTTAAGATTAGCAATGGGGACTAAACAGAAGAGTGAGTGTAAGATGGATTATGCCTCCGAGGCACACATGGTTTGCGTTTCGCATGGTTTAAGTACTGAACATGGAGAGGCTACATAGCAAATGAGCTTCGGGTACTTGAATTAACAACTTT